>JAVYIG010000625.1:0-506959 GCA_035222895.1 Strongylocentrotus droebachiensis
GACCACACATTCTTTCGTGTTGAGTCGAGCAAAAGAGTCTAGCCTAGCGGAAAGTCAGCGGCAGTGTCCAGGGACACATTCATTCACAATCGACCTCTACTTTCTGCACCATAAATCTTGGATTTTCTTTTGAAAAGACTTTCGCTATTCAAAGTGAGCTCCTTGAGATTTTTCTTTGATCGACGATTGGAGCTTGACTGGCAAGAATAGAGAAACCACTTTCCTTCGTCAGCTAAGTGTAGACATTGATTTGAATGAGTGTGACGACGTGAAACAGTAGCCTTGCAAATTTGTGGCCATTCATGGGAAAAGACTGAATTTCCCAAACAATCGCAAGATAAGAGGAGTCCTTTCACTCACACTGCACATAATTATCTGGAATACAATGGACTAAATATTGTGCAACCTGTGCCTAACAGTTTCAATATGTTGAAGCCACGATTTTACATCAAGGTATGTAGACCTAGAAGTATTTTGGTTGTATTTATATTATATCAGAAGAGAAAGTAATAATGTCTGAATCGTAAACATCTACCATGTTGAAATTCGAATCGGACTAGATGACCATTGCCTTAGAGCACATGCTAGGCTTTGCCATGAAAGAAGTAGCAAATATCTGTAAGTTTGTGAAATCAGTCATTAATATTGATAGTCAAATGATTGGCATCAATCAACTCTGAATCTGAATTTGAATTTGATCTTGTAAGCTTTGAGCCCAAGGAGGTTGCTCAGCTTATTTTCCTCCTCATCTTTCCAACAACTAATATCATACTCATAGATTTTTATTTTAATGTCAAAATAATTTAATCATAATCACGTAGCTCCATGTACAGATGTACCATGTACAGATGTACCACATTGATCTTTCTCATTATTTCAAGGATTTGGGTTAATTATAATTTATAAATGAGCTCTTGTTCGTTCTAATAATCTAAGACCTACATGTACATCATTTTTGTTGTCTTTTGTCATTTCAATTCCGCCAACAAGGACTATTTAAGTTGTAAATCAATATTGTCAAAGGACTCCCAGACCCTTTTCGGCGCTAGTGTAGTTCCGTATCCATTTTTTTAGCAGTTTAATAATCCATTCTTAGGCTTAGCAAAGGAATTTTAGCCCAATTTTTTACTAATTTGAATCATAATCATCTAGAGCCTATTGCATTTTCCACCTGAATTTGGATCACATCCGACTTCGGGAAACCTCCGTTTAGGGCTTCGATGTCGACGTCGTTGCTCAGTACTATCTCTACGCTATAGCTCTGCACCTCAAACTGAAGCTATCAGTCCAAAATTATGCACATTTCTCGCATGCACGATACCATAAACCATACGAGAAGTTTGCATAATTTTGGACTGATAGCTTCAGTTTGAGTTGCAAAGCTATAGATTCTAGCGTAGAGACGGTACTGAGCGACAACATCGACATCGAAGCCTTAAACGGAGGTTTCCCGATGTCGGATGTGATCCAAATTCAGGTGGAAAATGTGATATAGTCTAGATCTAGATCTAGGTCTAGCTCTAGATCTAGACCTAGGTCTATGTCTATTCTTATTCATCTTTGCTAAGAATGGATATGAAACTGCTAAAAGAATGGATATGAAACTGCTAAAAAAATGGATACGAAACTACACTAGCGCCCCCTTTTCTTTCTCAATTGAAGGACCCCCCCCCCCCCAAAAAAAAAAAAAAAAAAAAAAAAAAATATTCTGCAGGATTAGAATATATATGCATTTCAAAATAGAGGATATTGAATCCATTCCCCCATGGATGCTAATGAAAACTTGTGATGAAATGTTACTCCAAGAATCAAACACTTGGCCTATATGCATGTACACTTGTTGTTGTTGTTGTTGTTGTTGCGATTAATGGCGTTTCCATCGTCATTCGATGATTTCCGCCAGGCAATGTGAGAGGGCGTAGTTACTGGTCCTCTCTTAATACTTTTACTGTTGGATCGACGATAGCCTAGTGGCGTTGTGTTGTGCAATTAACAATGTCAGTAAAATTGTTAGTAGTTATTTTCTGTATTGTTATTCGGCTTGTTATTTTAAAGAATTCATTAGGAAAGAAAGGATGAAGTGGTTGAATATTAGTTGCGATGAGTTCATTACATTAGGACGTTAGTCACTTGACATCAAGCTTTTGTTTTTGTGTAGATTGATGTAGCTGACTTCTCCTTTTTATGCAGGAGGCCCCAATATGGTGAAGCGATTGCTTCAAAGTCATAATAGTCATAAAGTGAACAGAATTTATTTTAAAAGCAGTTCTATCTACAACTTACAAGGATTAAAAATTGAGATTGAAGTGGTGTCATCCAGCCCCTACAATATACTTGAGGCCTGTTGCACGACATGAATCCTCGATCCTCCTTATCTAATGAAAGCAGCCTTGGGCAGATTTTGTATATTTTGTTTAGAAGGGGGGGGGGGGGGGGGGTAAATTATGAAAAAGATCTGACAAAATGAGAGGTTATTATACATTCAGGTGAATTTTGGTTTTGAGTCAAAACTTTGGAAGGGGGGGGGGGGGGTGGAGGTGAGCATATTTTTATTGATGGATATTCAAGGTGTCCTGATGGGGTTGTAAATGAAGGGGGGGGGGGGGGAGTTCATGATTTGGGCCTCTTAAATATACGTCGATCTATATATGGTAGTTCTTAGAATTAATGGATTTAAATTATTCAGTTTGTTTGTCAAAAGAAACAGCTACTTTCTAACTGTTCTTGTGCTTATAGGGTGAAGGGATTTCTATTTAACACCATTGTGTTTTATAATCAGGGGTATTTAAATCAGAACAGAAAGCCATTCACAATAGGTTCCAGTGGCCTATAGTCTAGTCAATACAGATTTCAGTGGCTTTAGATCTATTGACTGTGCGCGCTGGGTCCTATCCCGGAAAAGGTTATCCAAAGTGCATTTTTGTTGGGCTGTTTTGGAATCATATTTCTGACATTGCGCCTTTGGACTTCAAGTTGTTGTTGCTTGTATTTCAGTTACAAAATAACCATTATTTTGTCTGGCTTTGGAAATGTTATTTAATTATCATGTTTCTGACTTTGTGCCTTTGGACTTTTAAGTTGTTGTTGCTTGTAAAAGTTGTTATTTCAGTTACAAAATAGCCACTTTTGTCACTCTTTGGTAATTTAGTTAACAGAATGTACAGATCATTCAAGGTATTTTTGTGTGGGAGGAGGAATTTTTTTAAAGGATGGAATTTCAATGAACAAGATGCATCATATTAGGATTCAATCAATTAATTAATTTGCCGTCAAATTAATGTTTGCAGTATAGTGCAAAAGAGAGGATTATTTGTAGTACAAATATTTAGATTTTCCTGAACCATTTGTGTTCTTTTCATAATTGTACCGGGTAATTGAAAGCTGATGTGACAAGATTCATTGTGATTTGTGATATAAAGTGAATAGGGAGTAATTAATGATTATTTTTTGTATCACACTAAAATTCTTGTGATCATGCTATTAATTTAATGGACAGATCTGTATAAAAGGATTACTTAAGTGAAGCCCATTTTTCCAGGAAAAGTCTTAACTCATACAACTGTAGGATTAATTCACCCATGTGTAGTGATGGTGAAAGAGCTAGTATTATAAAACAGGGAATAAAACTCTAATTTCACATTGCTTTAAAGCTAAAGACCAGTATTGGAAACGCCTCAATTTCAAAAAATGAAATGGAAGCTCTTATTACCAATCATGTGGAAGAATATGTTTTGACTAATACATGATGATAACAATTTTGCCGGGAAACCGCCTACATGTACTAATTGATATATTTGGTAAATTAGTTTATCTATTGGTGTGTGAAAGATAAACGCACGTGTCGCGCATGTGTGCGTAGTCCCATATACATATTTCTGTGTACAGTGCTTGTAACTTTACCAAGACTGGGCCAAATTTCTTATCATTTTGATGATTCCAGAACCTTGTAGTACACACCAATACCTAAATGATAGATGATCAACCTTTCTGATCGATTCCACAACATTTCTTTCACAATGCAATCGCATGACCATAACTGGTCTTTATCTTTAAACAAAATTCTTTTTAAGGAACAGCCAAAATGGGGCAAACAAACATATAGCCTGATATGAATCTTGCCAAAATTCGAACTTTTTTATCTTTAATAGTAGAAGTACAAGATAATCTGTCAAGTCAATTTGAACACATTTTAGTCAGAGCAGGGATATTGTATAAAAGTTGTTCATCTCACTGGCCAGAGCATTCTTTTTTGTATTATTTAATAAGAACTATAAAGTTTCAGTTTATGCATCGTGGACAAGCTTGAATTTCATGATCGTGTTTTGCAACCAGAGTCCACCTTGAGAGGCAACTTACTTGAAGGCTCGTAGCTCTGTAGGCATACTATACATACATGTACATACATGACTGATTGATGTACATGAAACTTGAACATTCTGTATTGAAGGCTGACATCCAGCGTGTCCACACACAAAACAATTTATCCCGAAACTCTATAACGAAACGTCGTATAAAGAATCATAGCATTAATTTCAAAGTGTCCACACATAAGAAACGTCATATAAATAATCATCATATAAATTCAAGGATGTCCATAAACAGAAGAAAGTAATCCTGAAACTGTACAGTCTGGTCTCCTTTCGCTCGAGGTCACGTTAAGCCCCGCCCAGTTAGTTACACTAGTTACACTCCCCCTGTCCACACACAACATTTCCGTGATTAGGCATGATTCTTTATTGAGTTTCAGTTCGAAACGATGCCCAAACCTGCGTTTCGTTAGACTAGTTTCGTTATACGACGTATCGTTAGTGAGCGTCCACACACACAATTTCATCGTAAAACTATCGCGAAACGGTATCACTATCGCGAAACGGTATAGCTAATCACGGAAAATATTGTGTGTGGACAGGGGGATCCTTGTGCAGTTTGTGCACTATAGGATTAGGAACACATATAATCACAGCATCATTGCATGATCATGTAGATGGACCTTGTAATGTAGATGCAAAGGCATAGAAATCAGACAATGTATCCAATCCTACTAATTTCTAACAAGAATACTACTTAATTAAAGAAGTTTGACTGGACATGTGTAATTATACATGTCACAATTTTGCAGGAAATAGTATGGTTGTGGCAGTAATGCGCTAGTCTATATTGAAGGCCTAGCAGTAGCAGCTAGCTGATTTAAAGCTACTACCAACCTTGATTTTTGTGGGCAAGCTTTCGTCTACTCCTGTGGAGTTTCTCAAGCCAAATGATCGGTCATTCGTTTTCCCAATGTTGCCTAGTGTCTTGCAATACCTGGACCAAAGATAGGTGACAATAGGTATCCAGAGTCCCTGTTTTAAATAGTGTAGGATTATTCTTCCATTTAATCCATATTGAATCTTTCACCTTTCTTGGCCAGAAGTTGCTTTCAAAGTCAATGAGGGCATCATCCCATCCAATATTATGTCTTGTGTTGAGGGCGTGTTCAGCTCAATCTGAGGGCTCTTTTGTTTTCTTTTAATCGCTCATTAAGAGTTCTGCCAGTTTCCCCTACATAAGAATTGTTACAATCTGTGCAAGTAATCTTGTACACAATGCCTGTCTTTTCGTCTAGTGGGATTTGGTCTAGTGGGATTTAGTCTTTTGAATGGAACAACCCACTTCGTAGTGTGTTAGGGCTTTTTTTAGTGTGTTAACACTTTTGTTGTTTTTGTTGTTATTGATTAGATTGAGGTATATTTGGATCGCATTTTGGAATCTTTTCATTTATTTGTGTAACTTGGATCTTTTGGAGGAGTGGTTTGAGTTTGACAGTTCATGGGTGGAGAGAAATAAAGAGAGAGAGAGAGAGAGAGAAAGGGAGAGAGAGAGGAAACAGGCAGAAAGAAGTTTGTTTACATGTGAGCTAGCTGGCACAGAAGTTGTATTGTGGCATTTAAATACAAAGCATAATACTCCAAAGAATGAAGAAGTGATCAGCCAATCCTCTTTACGCTTTGGCTCTTTTGTGAGGAGCAGAAGTCAACAAGCCGTGGCGAGAAGTGGCAGAATGAATTTGTGCTCTTTAAATAAAAGGCAACAAACACGCTGGTTTTCTCTTCAATTGCGTCTGCGGCCGTAGCATGCTCGAGTGCTGGTAGCGTTGTTCTGTGGTTTGCTCCTGTGATGTGGCCGAGATTGGAATGTAAAGCTGATTAGCGGCTCAACTTTCGTAAGACAGACTCTCGTGTGATTGAACTTGTATTGTAGCAGCACCATGCCGACACCAATGCCTGTAGAGAGTGTAGGGGAGTACAGATGGGTGAGTTGCTGTTACTAGAAGTAGTAGTAATATTTTTGGGGGGATATTAAGGAAGGAATGTTGATGAAATTGTAGGTTGACAGATTTAGCTGTATTGAATGGCATATTTCCATTTTGCCAAGGACTTTTAGCTTGCAATGGTTGTAAAAATAGAAAATCAGAATGAAAGATTGAAAGGTTTGGTCACTGTTGTGTTTCAGAATGATTGTGTTTTTATTTTTATGATTGACACATACAACTTCTGGTTCATGTTGCTTAGTAGTCTTGCTTCCAGCTAACAGAATAAAAATTCATGGCAGATTTCCGTTGTCTGTCAGTCTGTCTGTCTTCTCTCTCACTCTTTATCTCTACAATTCCATGGTTTTACTTTGTAAATTTTGTGATAATGAAGATGATAATAAGTGATAAAGATGAGCTGCTGCTGCTGCTGCTGCTGCTGCTGCTGCTGCTGCTGCTGCTGCTGCTGCTGCTGCTGCTGCTGCTGATGATGATGATAAAGTTGATGATAAGTTGATGGTGGTGGTAATGATGATACTGATAATGATGATGATGGTGATAATCCAGATGTCAATAGTAAATCATCATTCATGTGTTAGTCTTTCAAGGGCAAGTCCACTTTAAAAATATCTTATTTACTTATAATAGACGCAGATAAATCAGACAAACTAATCAAAAAAAGTTTGAGCAAAATCAGATATTGGCAGTAAGTTATTTTTGGAGTGGACTTTTAAGACTAGCTTTGGACTTGGTATATTTTGAATTTTTGTTGGCCATTCCCTTTATTGTAGATATTCCTCCACCTCTTGGGATAGATCCTTGGCCCTTCCTCTCTCCTTCTCCCTCTCCCTCTTCCTCTCCCCCCTCTCTGCCTCTCTTCCCTCTCTCTGCCTCTCTTCCCTCTCTCTGCATCTCTCTCTCTCTCTGTCTCTCTCTCTATCTCTCTCTCTCTCTCTGCATCTCTGCCCCCCTCTCTCTCTCCCTTTCAACTTTACCATCTCTTTGTTACTACCTTGGCCCTTCCTCTCTCCTTCTCCCTCTCCCTCTTCCTCTCCCCCTCTCTGCCTCTCTTCCCTCTCTGCCTCTCTTCCCTCTCTCTGCCTCTCTTCCCTCTCTCTGCATCTCTCTCTCTCTCTGTCTCTCTCTCTATCTCTCTCTGCATCTCTGCCCCTCTCTCTCTCTCTCCCTTTCAACTTTACCATCTCTTTGTTACTACCGGTTTCTTAATCTTTGTTTTTCTTCCCTCACCACTTTTCCCTTCATACATACATGTACTTGAGATTCCATCTCCCTGCATCACATCTACAAATCCGTTTTTGTCAAGTCGTTCCTTGTGAAGACTAGGGATATTGTACTTTGACCTTGTATATTGGCCTAGGGGGACACAAAAAAGCAATTATAAATGTACATTTAGGGACAAAATTGAGTCATTGAATTCTGTTCATTATTCCCCAAAAATATTTCTAGTGTACATTCAAAATACCTCCAGTTTACTGGGAACCCCCCCCCCCCCCCAATGGTGGCACCAAGTTAACAAATACAACTAGCAGCTACAAATACAAGTTAGGAGAAAATTGGTTACTGTACTGCTTTTGTTGTTGTCTTGATGCAAGCAATAATGTGTGATAAATAACTGCTGAATAACTGCTGAATAACTAATGCAATGCGAAGTGATTTTAAAAATCCAATTTCATAAGTTTACAGTGAAAAGATTTAAGACTATGATCTGCATGTATTTAATGTGAGTGAAGAAATAATTTGTATGGCTTCCAAAGTTCTAATTAATATCAGCGATTTGCAATATTTTATTTTATAAGAGGATTTGAATTGATGTAATAATAAAAAGACCTTTCTCATCAATGTTGCACTTTTTTTTAATAAGAAAAATATTTTTGTTAACAGGTCAGTATAGGTTGATCAGATTCAGACTATCAGACCATCTAATCGGCGTAAATACTCATAAATGAATGATACACGCCATTAAAACTAAAACAACAACAAACCAGACTAGGTCTGCCTTCACTATCTCGAGATTGCAAAATATCCAGCTATTCGAACTATCCCGATCGCAAACTATCCAGCTAATTTGCGTCTTCATCAGGCCGAAGTAGCAATTAGAAGGATATTTGGTCAGGATTGTCATCCCAAGATATCTTGGGATAGTTTGCAAAATATCCTACTATTTGGCAAAATATCCAGCTATTTGTCCCGTGCGTCTTCACTAGACCGAAGATTCGCAATACACGCTAACGCTGGGCAAAATATCTCGAGCTATTCTCAAGGTCGAGTTTCAAGTTTTGAGGTCGAATCTCGAGATAGTGAAGACGCGATTTGTTACTTCGGGATTATTTCCCAAATAGCGGGCTATTTGGCAATCTCAAGATATTTGGCAATCTTGAGATGATGAAGACGCGCATAGAGAGAACCAGGCCATAATATTATTTACTTTGAAATTTGAATGGTAACAGAATTTATTTATTCTTGACCATTTTACTTTTATGGTCGTAGTGACGTAGTATGAAAACTTTTAAAGAGGCCGAGGTGAAGAGGACAAATACGTCACCATATCTTTTGTCAGTTTTAAAATATTGTATTAACAGATAATTACATGTTTATATACAATTTGAATTGAATAACCTTTCTCTGCACTGCCAGCAAAATGGGTCAATTTTTTAAGTTAGATATTTGTTATGTCTGGAGTTTTGTTATGAACTTTTGGTCAAGGTCTAATTTTCAAATGCCCGAAAGGGACCGATTCAAGATTAATACCTGATAAATTAATTGAAGGTTTCCTTTAGAAAATAAAAATAATATGAATTTAGCGAGAAAAGAGAGAGAGAGAAAAAAGGAGGAGTTTTTCCCCAAAGAAGTTGTTTAAATGGAATAGTATGAAGTTTAACTTTTTGAATGGTAACAGTTTTTATTTATTCTTGACCATTCAAACTTTTATGGCCGAAGTATGAAAAGGTTTTAAACAGGCCAAGGTAATGAAGAGTAGACTGATACGTCATCATATCTGTTGTCAGTTTTTGAATACTGTATTAACAGATATTTACGTGTTTACTTTATAGAATGTGAATTGAATAACTTCTCTCTGCACTGCCAGCAAATGGGTCAATTTTTTAGTTAAACATTTGTTATGGCTGGAGTTTTGTAGTGAACTTTTGGTCAAGATCTGTCAGATTGTGTTTTGATAAAATAATACCTAAGATTGAAGGTTACCTTTAGAAAATGAAAAATATAAATTAAGTAAGAAAATAGAATGAAGATGTCGGCCTACTTTTACAAAATGCACAACATATTGACCGCCTCCTATCAAGGTTCTGGCGTTAAAATCATATTTTAGAGTTTTGGGCATCCTTATGAGGGTACTTACAGTATGTTGTTGTTGAATTTCCTAAATAAAGTTATTCAGGTAAGACAAGTAGAATAGAATTTAAATAAAGACATTCTTTTTAAATGTGTACAAAATAATGACTCCATTAGAGGATTTTGGTTTTGAAATTATATTTTAGATCCTCTTTGATATTAACACATATACTTCATGTATTTTCTATTTTCTTTTCAATATGCAAAAATCTAGTACTGGTAGTTTCACTCTACTAATTCATTTGCCTATCTTGAGTAGTTTTTTCTGGGCAAACTATGTTTTTGACCTATTCATTAATAGTTGGCTTTGACACTCCCAGAGTCTGTTTTTCTGTGGATGGAACCTATTTTTTCAGGACCTGTTTTCCCTTTCATGTAAAAAGAATCAAATACAGAAAAAGATGCATTATTCTTTGAGTTCAAAAGGTAGCCCAATGCCTAGAGTGAGCATTGGGTCAGGTACGATACCATTTAAATCGTATTTCAAATGACTTTCAACCATTTTCAATAGCAGTGACCCACTTTTTACAAGTTCAAGTAAAACTTTACTCTCAAAAAGAGTGAATACTAAAAGTTTGCTTTGTAGATTCTCTTTTGTAATTAACGACAAGCATATTTTGCAGTGATAAATTTCTAGATTAAATTCATCTCTTGAAGCATTAGTACAATGGAGAAGAATAGCTTGTCATTTTTGTTTGATATCTGAGTTGTCTCATTACTCTCTTAGACTGTCAATCACAAAGGGATAGTCGCTGATCCATGTCATTTAGCAAACTCAAAGAACTTTGATAAAAATACATTTTCAGAGATATTCTGTTTGTCTGACAGCTGTATTCAGTGTATTGTAATTTTACAAGCGACTGCGTTCTGACTTCATGACTTTGACGGTGAATCAATGGCTGTTGCTGTACCCAACCCCAATTATTTGAGAAGCATGCGTTTGGGGCATGGGGCACTGGGGGCTGCGCATCAATGCAAATGCAAGGGCAACTATACCACAATGGGAAGATTTGGCAGTGGGGATGCTTCCTCCCATATATTTCACTGAAAGAAAAGAAAAAAATAGATAAATCGTTCGTACTTGAATGGTTTTTAAGGTTGAATTGTAGTTCACCAGTTGCGACCTTATGCTGAACCTTCAAAATTGCTATTTCTAACTTTGATCTTGTCTCTAGGGCGTAGATATTTTTCAAAATATTTTTCAGATGGAGTTTGTTTTTGTTGTTGCTTTTTAGGCTGTGATATGAATTCATCTCTTCAAAGAAGGAATTCACTGTATTGTTTGTATTTTTGCCTAAAGGCAGCCCTTTTTACCTTTAAAATTCATGATTTGATGATAAAGTGCTCTTCTTTTTTTCTTTTTAACAATATTTCAGTAATTTTTTTTCTACTTCCAAGGTCTCCCTTTCTTCTGCCTGCAACATGTTTTTGATTATTTTTGTTGTTGCCTATGTTAAGATATTAAATCAAAGACAGAGGATTTGAGAAAGAGAGGGAGGGAGGGTGTGGCAGGAAGAGAGGGAGTAATGGAGGGAGGGAGGGAAGGAGGGAAGACAGGGAGGAAGGAAGGGAACGAGTGAGGGGGAGGGAGAGAGATCGGTAGGGAGATAAGGAGAAAAGGTTACACGTAGGTGGGGAGAAAGGATGGAAGAAAGAGACAAAAGAGATATGGAGAAGGAGAGATAACAAGTAAATAATGGAGATTGTGAGACAATCAAGATATGTTTTACAGATCGTGTTATGAAAACTTTGTGTAACCTCAGAGCCAGGTATGTTCCAATAGTCTGACACTGTGACCCACCATGTATCTGACTTCATGCTATCAAATCAGTCATGTTGTCAAAATAGACACTTTATCAAAATGACAGAGGATATTTATTACTGTCAGGTCTTGATAGAGATGCAATCTTCAACCGTGTAGACACTTTTTTCTTTCCTCGGTTGATATAAAGTCTTTAAAATATATATCATGGAGAACTTTTCATAGGATTTCATATCACAAGATGCTTTTGCTGATAGTTTACATAATTTGTAGCTTTATATAGCCCCTCCCCTTCCATGTAATGTTTACTGTTGAAAACCCTTCTCTGTGCAGAGGTGAGATAATGACATTTGAAAGGTCAATTCAATATCTTACTAATGATCTGAGTCCAGGCATGCATTCATATTTGTGTCTGTCTTGCACATCCAGAGGGACTTACATGTACACATTGAAATGAAAGGGCTTGGCCAATCTCTGCAGATGCCATTTTAAATTAATTTGTGATTTCAAGACATAATTAAAGTATCTTCTTTAAAACAGAATGACACAAATTCGCAACATATCTTACAAGGTCCACTGCATTTGCTCTGTACAGAAATTGGATCAACTTTAATTTTTGTAGTTATTAATGATGGAATAGATTTGTTTCATTCAGGGGTTGTTGAGAAAACACATTTCCAATAATTACATTTAGGGTGCATGTACATGTATGAGTGAAAATTTACTGAGTACAGAGAAAATAGGAGAGAACTCGCAAGCTACGTCACAGAGTTGCCAATTTGTGTTTGATTGATCCAACTTCAAACATTCATCAGTTTCTTATTTTTCATCATATTTTGCTCAAAATTTCACTGACCTGTGCTTCTCATTTTTCTGCTATTTTGAAACCAACTTAATATCTGGGTTGACTTTTCCTTTATGCAGTGACATTTGGATCGTGTCTAAAATGTATGCAGCCATTATCATCCAAACACATTTGTTAACGTCTAATGATCTATCTAGGTTGTTCTGACATGTTGACAAAGAGTTGAAATATCACTGCATTTTGCAAGGTCTTCTAAAGGTCTTTTAGGGATGACAGATAAGCTCTTCTGTGTTCTCACAAGTTCACGGGCCCTTTTAAAGGTACTATGTCCCTTTTGCAGCCAACCTCAAATTCTGTAGAACTTTGCAGGAATTATGAATATGTCATGTATGTCCTATCTGTGAAATTTAAACGTTAGCAGTGTCCTCATATTCAAATTATGCAAGGAAACCCGTTTACTTGCTAGACTTCACTGTCAGACACTATTGAGTGACTGACTGGCTTTTTTTTTCTTCTTTGGTAATAACATACATGAAAAGAGTTGTAAAGGGTACATGAGCATTTGTCTACATCAATAACCCACTTCTTGTGATGGCCAAGATTAAACTGATTGAATCTTTGCGCAGCATAAAACGTATGACCATTCGGTACAATTGTCTGAAAATCAAGACTATTACTTTTGGGCTCTATAACCCTAAAGTCGATTTGACAACTAATAGTCATTATTTTCCCACTTGAAGACATTTTCAAGCCCCACCTTTTTTAGGGAAGTTCTAAATAAGTATTATCTTTCAAATGCAGTTGGAATTTAACTTTTTCATTTTTTTGGCCTGCAAATGGGACATAGTACCTTTAATGTCAAACCAGTGATTTTTTTCAGTATTGTCCTCAAACATTAATTTCACATGCCTTGATTTGAAAAGAAATAATCAAAGGATCATGGATGTGATTTTATGTTCCTCGCCAAGAGATGTTTAGTGTGGTATTAATCCTCTTCTGCCATCATATCTTAGGGGCTGCCTGAACAAGTGACACAAGGGGTTCCAAGTCCATGTATTTACTAGCCAAAGTATGTGTGTTAGAACAAATTACCACTTGTATAAGCAGAAACATGTGTTGGTATTAAAGGTAAAGACCAGTATTGGCAACGCCCAAATTTCAAAAAATGAAATGGAAGCTCTCATTACCAATCATGTGAAAGAATATGTTTTGACTAATACATGATGATAACAAATTTGCCGGGAAACCGCCTACTAATTCATATATTTGGTAAATTTATTTCTCTCATGGTCTGGTGAGAGAGATAGGGTAGTCCCATATACATCTTTCTGTGTATAGTGCTTGTAACTTTACGAAGAATGGGCCAAATTTCTTATCATTTTGATGATTCCAGAACCTTGCAGATGCTAGATGCTAGATGATCAACCTTTTCTGATCGATTCCACAACGTTTCTTTCACAATGCAATCGCATGACCATTACTGGTCTTTACCTTTAAAAGGACACGTGCCCCAAAGTCCAAGATTTATAAAAATTGAATTCTGGTAATCTCTGGTGGATGTTAATGGATCTGCTTTTCAGAGAATTGTCAGCACCCCTAGATTATTATGATCTTTAACAAAAAATTACTTGTCAGTGAATTTTCAGCATTTTGCTACTTTAGAAGAAAAAAGAAGCTTGGATCTGCCTCTGCTTGGTACTGACAGAAACAATATTATCACAAATTGAATTAAACTTACACTAAATGTTGAAGAACATATTTGTCAAACAATTTTTTAGGGAAAAATTTAGAACAGGTGGGTAGAAACAAGTCAATAAAGCTTGTTCTAGTATCCCTGATAATAGTGACTTCAGCAACTTTTTGTGACAGTTTGTTTGTTTGTCTTGCTAGCTTAACAGTACTACTGAATAATAAACAATTCAGATTATTTTTTTAATATTAGGCAGAATTCAGAATTAGTTTTCCATTGAATGCGATCATTCCAGTACTTGAACATGAGATTAAGCTCTCCAAAGATTCCACACACGATTAATAGAAGCACGTTCCAGCTTGGATTTGACAGGAAAAAAACAAACAATGTAAATAAAAGGTCATGGAAAGGACAGACTCGTCTTATGAAACAGAGACAAAAAACCGACCCTTTTTGGCGAAAAAGGAGCTGTTTTAGGATGTGCTGTTGGAAAAGTAATATTTCTTCATACTCATAGCCATTTTCATATATTTTTATTTCTTAAAGGTAAAGACCAGTTATGGTCATGCGATTGAATTGTGAAAGAAACGTTGTGGAATCGATCAGAAAAGGTTGATCATCTAGCATCTAGCATCTGCAAGGTTCTGGAATCATCCAAATGATAAGAAATTTGGCCCATTCTTTGTAAAGTTACAAGCACTATACACAGAAAGGTGTATATGGGACTACCCTATATCTCTCACAGGACCATGAGAGAAACAAATTTACCAAATATATGAATTAGTAGGCGGTTTCCCGGCAAATTTTTGATCATCATGTATTAGTCAAAACATATTCTTTCACATGATTGGTAATGAGAGCTTCCATTTCATTTTTTGAAATTGGGCGTTACCTATATTTAAAGGTAAAGACCAGTATTGGTATCATTTATTGAGTAGAGCCCTTTTGGAGTGTACCAGAGCTTTGGAAAAAAAAAATTTCCAGAGCTAAATTGCTCAGCACTCCTTTGTAGACCTGTTGTTTTCACAGGGAAGATTTAACCCATTGCTTACTGGAACTGGGTAGTCCCTGCATTAAGCCTATGGGAATTAGAGAATTCAGTAGTCAGTAGGTTAAATACAGACCAGAAAATACAGACCAATGTGACAACTCAGGCTCTACCTTACAATCAATAGTATGACTTTAAAGGAGAAGTAGGACACTGTTTGACCTAAAAAAAGAAGAAATTGTTTGCCAATACTGAAAAACATTTTTTGTTGAAGAAGAAATAAATCTTAAGAGGCTGATTGATCCTGATCTCACCAGAGTGGTTAGTTCTTTCTATTTGTTTAAAATAATAATCATTATTGTTTTTTTTTGTAAGGGGGTGGGGGAATTCCTTTGAGAATATTGATGGGGGCCAGGCAAGATTTGGAAAGCTGTCAGATTGTGATAGGTTGTCAATGGATCTAAAAGCAGCTGTGACCTTGTGAAAAATCTCCTTGCATTTGACCCTGAAAATAACTTTTAAGATTGTTTGTGAAAGTATAGAAGCTCATAGTTTTAAAAGTTCATTTAGCGTATGAACTGTGAATAGTACAACTTGAATGCATGGTGGTGTATCGATTTGTATTTCTACATCTAGAATAGACCCAAGCTTAAGATTCAAACCGCATATTATCTGTTTGGAGCCAGAAGGGTGTTAATGTTACCTCATATACTTTGGTACAGAGTTAATGCCCTTCTGGCTCTCAACAGACGATACAGTGTAGGTGTGGAGAGTCAGAAGGATGTTAAAGTTAAATGGGAGTTAACACCCTTATGGCTCTCAACAGATGTTAAAGCATGGTGTAGCCAAGCTAAGATCATTTTGACAAGTGAAGTGGTTGTGTAAAGAATTACTGCAAAAAGGACGAATTTGGCTAGAATCGTAATCACTGAAAGGGTTTCAAACCTGTATGATAGATAAAATCATTGGAAGGGAATATCAAACATTTATATGGTTGGTCTTTGTGACGATTAAATATTTTGGGATCATTTTATTTAGCAATTTGGTCATTCTGCTGCCAATATTGAGATGCAGTTGATAAGTTAGTAGTGCCTGTGGCCAACAAGTGTTGAAATTGGCTGAGTGGTTACCAAATTTATTCTTTGGTCTAGGATATTGTCAGGGTCAGTACTTGGTCCCAGAAGGTATTAACTTTGTGTTGGTCTTGTTGATGTTTTTGTGTCCATCTGTCAACTTAAGCCAGGTTATGTGGGTTGAAGAATTGCACATAAAGGAGGTCGTCGGAAATGCTGAAAAATTGCTGGCTCTGCTTTCCTGCTGAATTAATTGAAAACTGAGTCTGAATCTTAACTATCACTAAATGTCCTTCTCAGCATTAATCAGGTGGGCTGTATCTAATACAGACCACCTTATATTTTTGTTAAAATCGCCTTTATTATTTATTCTTTATTATTTATTTTTCTTATTTCGACCCACTTTTTTGTTAGCAAAATAACTTTGAAATGGTTCAATCAAATGCTTTGATATTTGGCACACATATGTATAGGCATATGGACAAAACACAGTAAGGTTTTCAACCTTGACCTTGACTGATGACGTCATCTAGGCGCCATTTTGTGAAATTTTCTGAAAATAAACTCATGATCATATCTTCATAACCAAAAGGTATTTCTCATTCATATTTTTCATGATCAAGGTCAATATCAGTCCAGTCAATTTCAGGTCAAAAAACGCGCGCGTGCGCGTACGTCCGCGCGTCAATGCGCGCGCAAAATCTTTAAATGCTCAAAATCGTCTCAAATTTATTTTGCATACGTTTCAGGTCATTTTAAGCATTTTATAAAAAATCGCGCGTACGAGCATGCGCGCGCGTTTTCGCGCGTAACACCATTAACAAACATAGAATCGCCATTTTTTTTTCTTTCATGATATTTCTCATATTTTTTCAAGGAATTTGATACCATGTTTATCTCTTTATGACCATTATTAACAAGATGAGCGTAAATTCAAGATAAATGTCAGTGCGCGCGAGCTCTTTTAATACATAGCATATATGGGCAAAAACATGCCTATACAAAATCCGTTATAGCTCTTTGGAATGCACCGGAATCCTCAATTTGTTTTCATATTTAGATAGAGTATGAGTCGGAAATATGATTCCATGTCTCATTGGGCCATTAAGTGTATCGTGACATCATCACAATGGCCTTGGAACTCAAAATACGAATTTGCATATTATGACGTCAGCATATTTATGTAAAATTTATTTTATCTCTGTAAATGTTGATCAATTTTCTTCAAAATTTCGATATGTTGTAGCTAAGACAATTCTCTACAAGCGCAGTAATAACCATTTTTCATTTTGATGACGTCATCATAGTGAAAATTTTGGTTAAAGGCCTCATGTCAAAAACTTCATAATTTGCGTGTTATGCCTATAGAAGGTGAATTTAGTTCACGTTATGAATCTACATGATATTGTCTTTTAAGAATTTGTAAGCAGTATGTCGCTTATTTTTGCTCTATTTTGTCTCAAATTTTAGTTGACCAGCCCACCTATACTTGTTCCAAACAAGTATTATATGTCTAGTTGTAGTTTGTACTCTTATTTTTGTTGCTAGTGGAAAGGTAATCGGGTCACTACTGCCAGATAAAATGTTGCAGGACTGTAGTCAATGTACATTAGACAACATCATACTTTTATAGTCATATTTAATGATTTTACAGTTTAGAGATCAGACCCTTGGCAATACAAATTCCCTGTTATTTTATTACTACTCCCCTCCCATTTTTGTTAAAGGGGTCATTCTCTAGGCCTAGATCCCAAGTTATAAGTGCACAACTGAGATTTCATATTGTGAAATATTTCTTTTTTTGGTACTTCCGAAGTTTCCAGTCATAACTGGGTTTTTTAACAGAGATGGATTGTTATATTTACATCAATAAATCAACGTATCTACCTATTCTACTTTGCTATTGTTGCACCTCAACATTGCATAACCGAAACTTAAAACACATCGCCAAATTGCTCATACCCCCCCGCCCAAAGGCGCCCTCCGTGACCCTTGCGTCCGAGCGCCGCCAACGTAACCTCTTCCTCTTATCTCTTCGCATCCGAACGGATAAGTTACACTAAAAATCGCTCCCAAAAGTTGAAGAGTTTTTCCTCTTTTAGTCACTTTTTGGTTCGCATTTTCGCCTTTTATAATATTCTCTACGATTTCCTGTTCGTTAGAGAGTAGTTTCACTCCGTGAATTTATTTATTTATCAGTATTCTAGAACGTTTTCTTGCCGACTACTGTTACGTTTCCGCTTTCGTGTTTGCCTGTCCTCACTCCTCCGAGGCCTCGGGTGCGTGCGGGGGTAGTCGGTGGGGTGTTTTAGTCACTGGTAGTTTATTTAATTCTTGTTGATAATTGCTCATACCCTTTGTTTAATTTTCTTTCCCGCAGGTTATAATATGTCTCGCAGTTCTTATTTTCTCTTAGCAGGTTTCACGAAGAAGAAATCAAGTTCTGTCGCGAGAAAGAAGACGAAGGATTCTATTAATAAGTACGCCCCTCGGGAGCGGTGGTGACACCGCAAACCCCGGGGATGCGAACGTCAGTGGACGTTTATGCGGGCAAGGGAAGCCCAGGAGAATGGTTGAGCAAGGCGATACGTCGCCCCTCAATACGGTTCCCGGAAACCCAGGGTTCTTATCCTGGGTGGAACGGGCCTTAGTTCTGCACCGCCAACAATTGTTCCGTCGGTTCTTTTGTTTGGTCGGTGCACAAATCCATTGACGGGTACGAAGACGAAGGATTCCAGTTATAAGTCTTCGTTAGTTACGCCCCTCGGGAGCGGTGGTGACACCGCAAACCCCGGGGATGCGAACGTCAGTAGACGTTTATGCGGGCAAGGGAAGCCCAGGAGAATGGTTGAGCAAGGCGATACGTCGCCCCTCAATACGGTTCCCGGAAACCCAGGGTTCTTATCCTGGGTGGAACGGGCCTTAGTTCTGCACCGCCAACAATTGTTCCGTCGGTTCTTTTGTTTGGTCGGTGCACAAATCCATCGACGAATATTCGGGTTGCTTCTGTGGATCCGGACTTGAACCGGTCTCCGTTCGGTTCTTCTGTCCCTTTGTCGGATTTGTCGGTTCCGGATTTCGGTCCGGATACCATTGCATCCGAGTCGGATCCTGGGGCTTCAACTAACCGCGCCTCTCCGTCGGTGCGTGTTCCGTTTTCCCGATTCGGTTTGCGGGGAACTCCTACCGTCGGACCTTTATCGGATAACCGTCCCGTTTCTTCGGCCTTTTCCGTTACCGCTACGTCTCGTAAGAGGCGGGGTTCCCGGGACGCGGTGGCCGGTTCTTCCTCGGATTTTGTTTATCCTTCGAAGAATCCGCGCTCTGATTTTATGGCACCGTTTGCGGTTCCTCGGGGTCCGCCTTTGGTGGCTACTCTCCCTCCGTCGGTGCCTCCACCCCCGCCGGAATTTTCGGATTGGATGCGGGCTTTTGCTGTCGCTTTTCGATCTTCGGTGCCCGAGTCGGCTCCTCCGGTTCGTCCTACTTCACTTTCGGATCCGATCGCGGTTGATTTATTTTCGGAGTTTTCCGAAGATGCATCGATCTCGCCTGAGCAGTCGCCGGTGCGGGTTTCGAGTTGTCGTATTCAGCCGGGGTCCTCTCTTTTTTGCTTCTCCGCCTCACGCTTCGTTGGGCGCTCCGAGAGGCGGGGATCGTCCCTGTTTATCTGGTCAAGATAGGGGGGGCTCGGTTGATCGTTGGGACACTGGTTCCATCGCTCAGTCGTCTGGTTCAGTTGCGGGGGATGATGCGTCTACTTCCGTTTGTGTCTCTGGCGCGGATTCGTTAGCCTTGTTTCACAAATATGTGCCCGATTCTTGTGTCGTCCCGGAGTTATCGGCGGGGCTTCCTGTCTTCTAAATCGGACTCTTCAGCGTTTCAGGGACTGTTTCTTCCTGTTCTACACAAAGAAGAATTTGTGAATGCCGCAGAAGACTTGTCGTCATCGACGGGATTTCTTAAGCGGCAGGTGGACAAGTACGCTTTCGTTCCTCAGAATGCGGATTTGTATTTGTGTCCTAAACGGGTTTCTCCCAAACTTGTGGCGGTGGCCAGTCGTTTGGGGAAGAAGTTTGGGACTCGTGGTCCTTTTGATAAAAGTGACAATTTGTTGTTTGATCTTTTCTCACGGCTTGCGGTGACTTCGCATTCCATCGAGAAGTATCGTCGGGAGGCTGTGCTCACTTATTTGGGCATTCGACCGCATCAAATTCCAGGACTGCTTCCGCAGATTCCAGTGGCCAGCCCCCGCCTTTGTGGAGATAGTTTCACTACTCTACTGCAAGCCGAGATTGATGGTGAGAAGCAGGCTCGAGACCTGTCCGTTGCTTTTCGCGATGTCCAAGAACCGGTTCCTTCCTCCAGACCTCGTAAGAAAAGTTTGAAGATTTCGGGTTCTTTTCGTAAGAACGTCGGCCAGTCTAAGGGCCGCCCTCAGGACTGGTACCCGGCCGAGGAGGAATACCAGGATCGTGGTCGTCCTTCGTCTCGAGTTTCTTC
Organism: Strongylocentrotus droebachiensis; assembly: GCA_035222895.1. NCBI lineage: Eukaryota > Metazoa > Echinodermata > Echinoidea > Camarodonta > Strongylocentrotidae > Strongylocentrotus > Strongylocentrotus droebachiensis. The sequence goes on from JAVYIG010000625.1 coordinate 20,480, forward strand.
TTACCGTGATTCTTCTATCTTCCCGGACTCCCTTTCGTGGGGTGGGAAGTCATTTTCTAGTGATGGCTTCCCCCGAGTGCTTGGGTCTTAGGTCGGCGGGCGGCTCCAGAGATTTCTCCCGGCGTGGGAGAAGATCACCAGCGACGCATTTGTTCTGTCGGTGGTACGAGAAGGGTTCTTCATAGATTTTGTGGAACCTCTTCCGAATGGCGTCCTCCGGAGCCGCTCTCCGATCATGTCCCCTCTTTTTCAGAGTCACTTTTCCTCCGATTTCGTGTCTCTGTTAGAGAAGGGGGCAATAGAGGAAGTAGACGATCACCCATGTCTTTGTTTGTCGCCGGTGTTCGTGATTCCCAAGTGCTCGGGTTCTTTAAGAATGATTCTCAACATGAAGCGGTTTAACCTTCATTTGGGAAAGGTTCATTTCCGAATGGATCATCTGGCAACCATCCTTTCTTCATTGAATCCCGCAGACGTCGCGGTTTCTTTGGATCTTCGCGACGCTTATTTTCATGTGCCGATACATCCGTGGTCGCGGGATCTTGTGGGGTTTTTGCCTTCCTGGGCAAATTCTACCGTTACAGAGCGCTCCTGTTCGGTTTGCGCCCTGCTCCTCGGATTTTCACGAGAGTCGTGGCGTCAGTCATGCTGTTGGATCATATGCAGATTCTGATCAGCACGACTCAAGATCTCGGATTTCTCATATTTTGGGAGAAATCAGAATTCGTTCCGGCTCGCACGCCGTCTTACCTAGGTGCTCAGCTGGACATTCGTCATCAGCTGGCTCGTCCCAGGCTCGACAGGGTCGAGACGATAGTCAGGACTGCTCGGTCTCTGAGATGTGCACGTCGGGTGAAAGCCGAGTGTTGGCTTCAGTGGCTAGGGTTTCTCTCCAGTCTAGTCGGCATGCTTCCAGATTGTCGACTTTTGATGAGTCCCTTCCAACTCTTTCTGTTGGATTTTTATCAGCCGAGCGTGAGTTCTTTTATTGTCGTGGATCTCCCTGTTGTCCGGAGTCAAGGGTCCTCTAGGTCCTTGGCTTCGTCGTTCCTTCTTCCTTCAGGGCAAACGCTGCCGAGTTCCTCTCCCTTCTGTGACCGTCTCCACGGACGCGTCGCTGTTGGTTTGGGGAGGTCATTGCCAGGGGTCAATGATTTCAGGAGACTGGAGTCATCTGGACTTTCTGCTCCACATCAATGTGTTGGAACTCATGGGGGTGTTTGCTTCGCTTCGTCACTTCCGTGCTCGTCTGGTGGGTTGTTCGGTTCTGTTTCTTACGGACAACGTATCGGTGATGGCGTACATCAACAGACAGGGAGGCACTCATTCTGTGGCTCTGAACGAGTTGGCCTCTCGACTCTGGGCGTGGTGCAAGGGGACGAGGGTTTTCCCGATTGCATCACATATCCCGGGCGAAGAGAATATCTTAGCGGACTTTCTCTCCCGAGGCAAGTGCCTTCCCTCAGAGTGGACTCTGCCTCCGACTGTCTTCAGGCAACTGGGGAGAGTGTTCGGTGTTCTCGACATCGATCTCTTCGCAACTTCGCTCAACCATCGTTTTCCTCGATATTCTCGAGAGTCTGGGAACCAGGAGCTTTTGCTCTGGACGCTTTTGCGATCCCGTGGAGGGATGGAGGGCTTACGCCTTTCCCCCGTTCGCGTTGTTTCCCCATGTGCTCTGGAAGATCAGGGAAGATCAAGCGATGATGATTCTCATAGCTCCTTGGTGGCCGGCGAGGTCGTGGTTTCAGGACCTCCTGACCCTCCTGGTGGGGGCTCCGTGGTCGTTGCCGTGTCATCCGGATCTGGTGTCGCAACCTCTGTCTGGTATTCTACACCAGCGACCGGAAATCCTCCGTCTGACCGCTTGGCGGTTATCGGGAAGAGGGCTTGTTCGTCAGGTTTCTCCGAACGTGCTGTACAATTTCTAGTCCAGAGTAGACGAGAGTCGACCAGGACGGTTTACAACTCCTGGTTGGATGCTTTTCACACTTGGTGTGAGGAGGTGGGCGTCGCTCCTAGAGAGGCGTCTTTACCTTCTATTGCTGACTTTCTGAGCTCTTTGTATGACAAGGGGAGAGCTCTGTCAACGATTTGTGGCTATCGGTCTGCTATCTTCGGTTTCTTCTGCTCCTCAGCTAGCGGCTCTTTTGAAGTCTTTCTTCCTTAAGAGGCCCTTCTTCAGACCTCTGACACCAGTGTGGAGTTTATCCAAGGTTTTGGCACTCCCTTCGAACCGCTGTGTTCTGCGACGCTTCTGCTTACTACGGTCAAGACGGTTTTTCTCATGGTAATCACTTCTGGTCAGCGTAGGAGCTCACTTCATACCCTTTCGGCTGCCCCTGGGCATATCCGCTGGGAAGGACGTGGGGTTCGTTTGATTCCCAAGGCTTCTTTTATTGCTTAGAATCAGTCTGACACGTCGGGTTCAGTGGAAGTGGTGCTTCATCCCTTGTCGGATTTTTCTTCGGTCTTCAGGGACGGACTGTGGTGTCCCTTTCGCGCCCTCAAATGGTATCTTTACAAGACGAAGCCTTTTCGCAAGTCGGATCAGCTCTTTCTGGTTTCTCGAGAGCCACTTTCGGCGGCATCTCGGGATACGATCTCCAGGTGGTTAGTCTTGGCTATCAAGGCTGCGGGTCCTGAGGCCTTGACGCCTGGCAGGGCTCCTCGTGCCCATGATACTCACAGTGTCAGTACGTCTTGGGCTCTTTTCATCGGAGTTTCAGTTCAAGATATCTGTAAAGCAGCTTTTTGGAAGTCTCCAAGTTCTTTTTCTGTTTTTTACCTCAAAGATGTGCCCGCGGGCGAACGAGCCTTTGTGGTCGCTTCTCTGAAGGCGGCTTCGTCGTCTATTTCTCATTTGAATTGATAAGTTTGCTTGGTTTTTACCACCCGGCATTAATCTGTGCTGGTCTTTAGCAAAGTAGAATAGGTAGATACGTTGATTTATTGATGTAAATCATGAAAATCAGTATTGATTTTATTATTTACGATATAAATCTACGTATCTACCTATTTTCCCTCCCTCCATCCCCAGCGCCTTTACCAAGGTGTATCCTAGGGAACTCGTGATAAGAGGAAGAGGTTACGTTGGCGGCGCTCGGACGCAAGGGTCACGGAGGGCGCCTTTGGGCGGGGGGGTATGAGCAATTTGGCGATGTGTTTTAAGTTTCGGTTATGCAATGTTGAGGTGCAACAATAGCAAAGTAGAATAGGTAGATACGTAGATTTATATCGTAAATAATAAAATCAATACTGATTTTCATGTTTTACATTAGAAACTGCACGTCTGATAATGTTGAAACGAGACCATGTTTTCAAAAACTTCCAAAACCTTAGACTAAGCTTCATCCAATAGCTTTAACCATAATCTTAATGCGAGAATCTCAGGATAACTTATTAATACTGCCATTCAAATTTGAGTTATTATATTCTACTCTGTCATGATGAAAGTAGAATGAAAGTCATCATCGGCAGTACCAAGTACCGCCTAGAACCCACACCCAGAGCCCCTTTCATTTCAAAATTTCATTTCTCATTTATTCCATAATCTGGGCGTTGAATACCATCATATCAATCAAAAGATCTTAGACATATATCTCTCATCATGTGAACTTTAACCTTTTATCAAAGCACGGGGATAGGCTACATTTGATACTTAACTTGACAGCTTGGATCCTGGGCAAGATGGATTTTCGTTTATTTTCAACGTTTACGGTGAAAAATACCAGTTAAATTTTAATGAATGCCATGGCATGGGTCAACCCTAGCCCTTCTATTATTGTCTCTTAAGGAGTGATCTTTATATTTTTTATGGTGTAATGACAATTCAAATCACCTTCCGTAAAATTTGAAGGGTTATGGAGGCTCTTGTTTATACTATATATAATAAATAATTTGAGAGCATCCTCTAATTTATTACCTTAGATATTTTATGATTTTGTCACAACAGGCATAAATCAGAGTTTTAATGTGTTGTGATGGTGTGCCTTATGATGTTTTCACAAGTACAGGTGGCCAATTTTTTGTTATCGCTTATTTGATGCAAACGTTATACAAATTATTGTGCAGATGGATAAATCAGGGTATGTTAGTTTAAATGGATGTACCGGTCTCGAAAGAATTTCCTGAGGGAAAGATATTCAAGATTAACTTGGCTTATCATCAAGTAATGTAACCCTATTCAGCCATTAAATCCATCAACAGCCGCCCTTATCAGACCACAAATGCCCTCTGGCGATCCAAATGTTACGAAGTGTTACGCAACGCGGCCTGCTTCCCTAAGCTCTCCAAACACTTGGTCGTAAAAAGAAGGCTTTGAAGCCATGCGAGTCACCGAGAAAATGACGTCATACTGATTGAAGATGTATATAGCTATAATATAAAGAACACACAATCAACAACTTATGGCACAAAGCAACCTTCTATTGGTTATCAAATGCTTTCGCTGTGCTCGGATAACTCTACTGAAGACGTAGCCATCTGAACCAGCGAAATCGACCAAGGAAATCGTGAGTTAGAGTGAATGCAAGTTTCTCATCATCATCACGTTCTCTTCTAATTATTGACATTTTCCGAAAGTTTCCGAAATTTTTACATAGCTAGGAAGGTAGTCCATAAGTTTGTCTCTTAAAATAACTAAATGAAATTGTGTTATATATTTGCGCATTTGGTTTAATGAGGGTTAGAAGTTGTCAATTCATCACCACTTTTCACCCCGAGTACGGGCCGGCGACGCGAAAGCCGCCGTGCTCGCTGGGCTGTACATGCTGGATGTTGTTGGTGGTATTAACACACATAGCTGCAGCTGTATTACTAACCTGGCCGTGTATTAAAAGTTGTGCTATTGATTATCAACATTTCAAACACCACTGTACAAAACTCAACTGATTTCATTCAAAGGCAGTACTTTAGTGACGATTGATGATACCTAAAGAGCATTAAAATATAATTTGTTAAACTTTCCAATGTTAGAAAGAATAATTTAAAAATTAAAATTGTGAGTCTACTGTCAAACTTGCCGATCAATCGCATCGGAATAATTATGTGCATTTGTATGTTATGAGTGTATTGACTATTCATGTATTCAAATGCTGCCTATTTACACGTACTGCAGTGCTAGTAGTCAATACGCATTAGTATCAACTATCTATGCTTTGCTGGAGTGGCCTACGCATATCGCATTCACGATGAAACCGTACATTCTGGTTCGCTGCAACGAATAAGATTTTCCGTTGATGGAATTTCACACGTGCATAACTTGTATTGGTCTCCAACTTCCCATACACCAGGCTCAAGAATCAAATCTTCCTCAAAATCAGTCAGAAAGTCTAAATCGTCGCCTACCAAATACACTTCCCTTACTGTACGGCGCTATTTTTGTTGTTAGCAGCCGATGTGTATTTCCAACAATGCATTTCGCGAGCCCTATGTCACTCAGTTTCGGGAGTGAGATTTACGAGCTGTGCGGTCCGGGTGGGGAATTAAGGGGATTATGATAGGGGGAAAAAAGACTCTCGGTGCAGCGGACTGCTTCAAAGGGCCCTCTTAGATGCGGAATCCATTTATTACAAGCCCTGGATAAATTATGCCATCGCTTCAAAGATGATAACAAAAATGTTACCTGGTAGTACTGGTTCAAAATAAGAAGTGTTATTTGACTTTAGTCTGGATCAAATATTATTTAAACTTTAAGTTGAATTTGTTAGGTGTTTATCAACTTTTGAAAGGTTATGAACTTCCTTTTTGTGGGCTCTAATAGTTGTAGTTATTATGTGAACTTGTGAAACTCAGTGAAGTCTATCTCCTAAAAAACATCACAGTTTTTTCCCCCATTCTTTGCTGCTGAGTTTTGTTAGAAGTAGCTAAGCAACGACCCATATACAGTTATACACAACAGTTTTTTGTTGTTAAACATGGCCGAAACTCCCAACAGTTTTCAAGTGTCAATGCTCGCTTTCAAAACATTTGTGAATTCTTCTGAATTTTGGTCACATGACTTTCCTCGCTTCCGAGGTTACACATGTAAAGCAGCGATGAGTTGTGCGCCAAAGAGCCAAAATGATAATCACCACCAACGTTTTTCATTGGTTTTTCCAGTGGTTCGTAAACAAAAATTTTTCAAAATGTTTTTTCTGCAATGAGGCTCAAAATACCACAGTGTTTCACTGACAGTTAACACAAATAAGGGGGGGGGGGGGGGGGGGGTTATGTTCTACTCTCTCATACATGTACATGAACATTAGATAGAGGTATTTTAAAGAAAGAAAAAATCATGTAAAATCAGAATCAGCATCATAACAAAAATTGAAAGACTTTACTTTAATTTCTCCCTCTTTCCCTGCAATTTTGACATTTGATTTGCCCAACCTTCTTGTAGCTTGAGGGTGAAATGTACTCAAAGGAATGTAGCCTTAGAAGTTGTGACCTGTAACCTGCTTCAGTATACATGGCATTGAGAATTTCTTTGACACAAAACAAGTCATACAGTGCATTGACCTTTAGGTCTTGTTCAAAGGACATTCAATCGAAGCCAGAGAACAATATTCAGTTTCTTTTTAAGTAGGCCCATTTACACATCCCAAAACCATTTTGAAAAACCATCAATTTTTATTTACTGACATTTACAATACTGGAAAAAACGCTAAAAATCTTTGGTATTTGGTTAGACGTTTTTTCGTTGAGTATTGCTCATGCGCGACTCGTCACTACTCTGCATGCGATAGCACGGAAGCTAGGAGAGTCATGTGACGAAAATTAAAACTGGAATCATTCATCGATATGTTGAAAGTGGGCATTTACACTGCAAAGACCATGAAATTTATGCTTGCATTAAAATCAAGACACTTGAGAGAGAGATTTCTTGTGTGTGGTTGCTTGGAATGTGAGAAAATTTGACGACTTTTGCTTGCAGTATAATGCAACTAATTTCTTTTTAAGGTTTTACAGACATTGAATTCAGATTGTCTGTTCTCCTTTAAACTTTATTGTTCTTTCAATGATAAGTGTACAGAAATATCAATATTAAACCAGACAGGATTTGTTTTGTAGGGCTAAATTGATTGCATCTTGTTCTTCAAATTAGAAACAATAATATTTTCTAATTTTTTAAATTGCTACATTGTTTGAATAAAATGTAATGTATCTGAATATTCGAAATTAAAAAAAAAGTGATAATTTTGATAAAAAACGATGATTTCCAATCTTACAGCATGAACAATTTAAGGAATTTTAAAACTTATTTTCCTATTTAAAATTCCTGGCATCAAACGCAAGATAGTAATGAAACATTTCTATTCATGCATCTGGCCTATTTTCTAGGGCGCTGAATCACAAAAGTCATCAAGCCAAACCATAAAGTGTGGAATGATTGTTGCGAAGGGTTGGTAAAAGGGATTTCTCTTTTAAACTGAGGAAGATTGCATCTGGTTGAGCTCCAAGCTTACTTCATCACCTCCAGGTTAGGACTTGTAGCTCTTAGAGATTAGGCTGACAGATCCATTTTTCTACAAATATGTGGAAAATTGTTCAAATTTGCTTCAAGTTCTCCCAGATGGCTTCCATCCTCTCACTTCATCTCACTCATGCTTTCAATTGTTTATCTAGCCTAGAATGGAAAACTTTTGCAAATGTGATGTTCAATCAGGTACAGTTGAAATTATAGGTCCTATGTGAATGAGTTTAAAGCCCCTCTGCACTAGTTTGGCATGGAGGGATTAGACCTCCCTGCAAGGTCACTGGCAGGTGGTTATCTCATCAAATCAGCTCTCAATTAACATAAGAAAAAGGGCATCATGGGGGATCAACGGGTACCGCTTAGGCATTGTTGGCTGTATAGAGGGCGCAAGTAGCTATTTAGTGCAGTGGGGCTTTAAGTTTAAAAAAAACCTCTTTTGGTATTTCATTCTGAGCTCTGTAATGATTAAGGTGAATTTCTACTTTTTTGTGCGCATTATGGATATACTAGCAACACATGGAACAACTGAGCAAACAACTACATGTATAGCAAGAATAGCATTTACATGCATGCAGGCCTCCATATGTAAAACATTTTTGTGGGGGAGTGGGGGGGGGGGGGGGGGGGTGGGGGGGGGGGGGTGGGGGGGGGGGGGGGTTGAATAGACTTTCAACTTTTAAGCTTCATATTTTTAACCCCTGTTAGAATGTTGAAGTTTGGGGGTCTGGACTCGGGAGTTGGAATTTAGGGGCACTGGCACATGCGTGTCTAGGGCACCTGTTAAGTGTCAAGCATTGTTAAGATGAATGGAATTTTTTTTTTGTATTTGAGTCTCAAGATACAGCATGATTGAGATTATTTATCAGGCTTAAAGACAGGGTATTTTACCAACATCCCTACCTCTGCTGTAATGTATTTTCAGTTCCGCCATCTTTTGTCGAAGGCAAACATAAAACGCTTTCTGGTTCCTGTACCCAAGCTTCATCACGCATCCGTCCATCATGCATTTAGTTATGCATTGTGGGACATGGCTGTCGACACATAGGGATATTGAGAGCAGCAGTTCATGTAAATCTGAATGTTTGTAGAATACTTTGCCTTGACATCATTTGAACCCTAATTATTTTTGCATTTGCATAGACAATTAATTTGTAGAAGGTAAAATACTTTGCCTTGACATCATTTGAACCCTTATTATTTTTGCATTTGCACAGACAATTAATTTGTAGAAGGTAAAATACTTTGCCTTGACATCATTTGAACCCTTATTATTTTTGCATTTGCACAGACAATTAATTTGTAAGCTTATTGCATAGTTTTGGCATGAGGGTATTTTTCAAGTGAACTGTGTCATTAATTTCACATTTTGTTTATTCATGCACAAATTAGTAAGGTGTCCGTCAGTTAATCCCTAAATAACATGTTGGAGATCATTGTATGATAATGTTATTTTGGCTTCGGAATTAGCGTTCATATGGCTTCACATTCCCAATCGGTCATTGCACTAGAGTTTATCCATTGTTACATACGGTAGGTATTTACAAAATATGAGTTTGGTTATTATGGAGAAATGTGGAGGTATAAGGGGATTAAATATTGATATTTTGAAAATATGGTAAGGAAGGGAGAGAGAGAGAGAGAACGATGGAGAGAGAAAGATGGATAGAGAGAGGGGAGATGAAGGAAGGGGAGGCGGAGGGAGGGAGTAGGATGGTGAGAGAGAAAGAGTGAGAGAGAGTGAGAGAGAGAGAGAGAGAGAGAGAGAGAGAGTGAGAGAGAAGGAGAGAGAGAGAGAGAGAGAGAGAGGGGGGGGGGTATATACATGTAATAGGTACTCTTCAGTCTGATCTATTTTGTCACTACAATATCATCCTACATTTTTAACTTTGTGGTAAATCCAACATTCAAATTCATTAAAATATGTAAGGACTTTGACAACTTTAAATTTTTAAATGATATCAGATATTCAAATCCATTGTTTCAAATAATCTATGAGGTGTGGATGAAATGTCAAGGGAGTCAAACACCTGAACAAATCAAACTGAAACCACACCTTCTCTTCTTGACAATGCAATGGTTTGAATGGAATGTTGATCATATTCATAGTGAGTTATAGACAAATTGTTTCCTTTCCAAGTATTTTTGATAAGTCAAGAGAACAATGTCTTCTCTTTCCCTTGATGCCCACAATCCAGTTGATTGTCATGGCAGTTGATTTCGGAGGTGAATCTTGATTTTTTGATAGCCTTGATTCTGCCATTTATAGCCAACAATAAGCAGGTGGGCATACATGTAATGATAGTTGTAGAATAAGATTTCACAAGTTACAGTTCACAACTAAATTATTCATACCAATTTACCTTCTGTACGTTGCTCTGTTATTTTAAGTAATTGTTTGTTTGGTATGTGCTACAGCTAGGTAAAATGTAAAATTTGCAGCAATATGCCAATATGGTGAGCATGTCCACTCACATTAGATAAAATTGCCCGCATTTCATTGAATATAGCAATTATGTTGTTGTTCACAGGAGGTCTTAGGTAGATTTTCATCCAAAATAATTTAAGAGAGTGATGTTTATACAGGTCCATGAACCAAAGAAAATTGTCCTCTTTCACAGTTCTCAGAACCACCCTTTGAAAAATATTTTTCATTTCTCTCCGGTCTTATCAGGAAATTAATAACTCCTTGGTCCTAATGTCTTCCAGCTATTTATGTTAGCACTGCCTTTCCCTTTTCATTTGCGAAACCATAATCTTCTTGTACATGCGCAGGCCTGTATTCTTGACTGTTGACTTGATTGGCCAGCTCAAATCCATTCACATCCATGTAGTACGGTCTACTGTTTTTTAATCGCAATTCAAAATTTCCATGGAAGTCATGTGACCTCCGACTTTGCCTGAAGGGTCAGCAATGACCTCTGAGATGTGGGGGTTGACCTCTAGTAATCTGGCAGGGTGCCAGGAAGCAGCAGGGTCTGCTGTATGATGTAGTTATGATTAGCGTTGGATCTGAATATGACATGGCTGCAGGCTGTCAATTAGCATTTTCAATTTGGTAGGATGGAGAAATAATTCTGTTTTCTGCTCATAGTTAGTCTGTAGGTTCAGACTCTTATTTGACAGTTGAACTCTATTTAATAAAGCCTTGAGCTGAGCCTACATGTAGCTCTGCCAGTGTCGGGGTAAATATTCATAATTGAATGACACACGCCTTTAAAACTAAAACAACAACAACAACACAACAGTGCCTTGTTGTACCATGAGCAGCTAGAGTACATGGCCTATGTATGGGGTGCAGTCTGTATATTCTTACAGTTCAGACACCCTGGTACGCATTGCGCACTATGACAGAAAAGGGTTTGTGACTTCAGACTAGGCAAGGGTGAATGTGGAGGTGAATGCGAAGGAAAATGTATGAATTAAAAAAAAAACGGTCTCTTTTATAAACATCTATAGGCCAATATCACATACCGTATGGGCTTTTCACAATCGTTTTTCTTAGCCCTGTACTATCCTAAACTTTGTAATATCTATGGTCCTGTACTATTTTTTTGGGGGGAACCTTTTCACACTTAGTTTACTTAGCTCTGTACTTAGGAAATTCATGCTGTTTTCACTAAAAATCGCAAACCTCTAACTCTCTCTGATTGGACTTGGTATTTCCCCCGCATCATTTTGACTTCTGTTCTCATTTGAGCTATTTGCATCACATTTCAAGTGCTAATGCTGCTCTTTTCCGAGCTAAATTATCCTATACTCAGCAGAACTGACATTCCATCGCAAAAATTATTAATGGCGGATCTTTTGTTGTCTCACTGATTTTAGAGTGTCATATTTACAATCATGGAGTAATTGGAATTCCTCAAATATTTTGTGTATTTCCTTTTGTTTGGATTAATTGGCTTCAGTCAAGTTGTCAAAACAACAATCAAGTGTGAAGTAGAAGAGAAAACCAGATTACAAGCTTTTGTTCCTCATACAGCTTCTGTTTTTATGCCTCCGTTACGTAGTAGCCGGAGGCATTATGTTTTCGGGTTGTCCGTCCGTCCGTACGTCCGTCCGTACGTCCGTCCGTACGTCCGTACGTCTGTCCGTACGTCCCGTTCTCGTGATCGCGTTATCTGAAGAACCGATTGATGGATTCCTGCCAGACTTTGGTCATGTATGTATCTTGCAGAGCCGATGAACTGATTAGATTTTGGGGTCACGAGGTCAAAGGTCAAAGGTCACAGGGCTCATTATGTATGCAAAAACAGCTCGTGATCGCGTTATCTGAAGAACCGATTGATGGATTCCTGCCAAACTTTGGTCATGTATGTATCTTACAGAGCCGATGAACTGATTAGATTTTGGGGTCACGAGGTCAAAGGTCAAAGGTCACAGGGCTCATTATGTATGCAAAAACAGCTCGTGATCGCGTTATCTGAAGAACCGATTGATGGATTCCTGCCAAACTTAGGTCATATTTGTTACTTGCAGAGCCGTTGAACTGATTAGATTTTGGGGTCATGAGGTCAAGGTCAAAGGTCATGCGGCTCATTATGTATTCAAAAATAGCTTGTGATCGCATTATCATTAGAACAGATTGATGGATTCCTGCCAAACTTAGATCATGTATGTATCTTGCAGAGCCAATGAACTGAGTAGATTCTTGGGTCATGAGGTCATAGGTCAAAGGTCATGGGCTCATTATGTATGCAAAAATAGCTTGTGAACGCATTCTCATTAGAACTGACAGAGGGATTACTATTTAACTCGGGACATCTTGCAGAGCGAATGAACTGAGTAGATTTTAGGGTCATGAGGTCAAAGATCAAAGGGTCATATATGTATATGAGAAATTGCTTGTAATCACGATATTCTGAGAACCTGTTAATGGATTACAATTGAACTTGAATTTGAAAAATTTCTTCTGTTTTGGTTTGTAAAATTGCTCTATGACGGAGGCATCATTTCGACTGCGCGCAGTTGAAGTTCCATCTAGTTTAATATATTGATTGAGAACACAAATGAGGTGGACATTTATGATTTCAATGGACAATGGTTTCTTTTAGCCCTCTATAATATATGTGAGGTAAAACATACTGCTCATGATAGCTAGTGTATGAACAGAGATGAAGTGTGACGTCCAACCATCATTTGTATCATTACCAGTGCTCTGTAATCCCAAAGCTATGCCCAGAATGCGAAAGTGATTTAATGTCAGCCAGGCCAATTCAAGCAGCTCTGTTGTGTTGTGATGCTATTTCTAAGGTATAAACAGAAGAAGGGTTGGGGAGGGGCAGTTAAAGAAGGAATCGGTATCGAGGTACATGTACATAATACATGTAGAATGATTATTGGGGAGTGGAGTGAGAGGGCGAGGGGGGGGGGGGGGGGGGAGGCTGCTAGCGGGCTCGCGTTAAGCCTGTATAGATCTATAGAGGCTGTAAAATCAGCTGTTAATATAGGGTTACATGTATTTCTTTGTTATTGTCCAACAAGTAAATTTTAGTAGTACATTGTCCAAGTAGAGTCATTTTTGGAAATATATTCAGTATTTATCATGAAACTATAATTTCTAAATTGGATAGGTATCTCTACATATCTAGTAGGAAATATCTTGGTACATACATGTATATTGATGTTGTTATCACATTATCCAGGTAACCACACTAACTTTCTCGAAAGGGGTCCACATTTAAGTTTTCAAAATATGTTTGTATGTATAAACCATGTGTCAAAACTTCAAATTTTGGGGGGTCGAAACTTAGATTTTGTGTCCCTGGGTGTCTGATAGTGTCAAGCCCTGCATTATCTCAGAGTCTGGTTTAAATTAACAACTTTGACAGCTATTGGAGTTATAATAGAACAACATTTTTATGGATATCAAGGTGACCTGAAAATTTAGGCCTCTCATCAGACCAAAGTTGCAAAATATCCAGCTATTTCCAGACTCTGGATATTTTCCTGAAGCTCGGAATTGTGTCTTCACCAGATCGATACGCTCATCACAAACTAGCGCAAATTAGCGGGCTATTTTGGAAACAAGACCAAGATTTCTCAGGATATTTTCTCAACCAAATAGCCCGCTAATTAATTGCAACTGAAGGCTGATGAAGTTTGGACCTATTGATGGCACTACCCTTCAACTACTTTCACTGCTAGATTGTCAGAGAAGTTTTGCTGTCCAAAATTGCTTTCTTCTTGCACCTCAGTCAAGACTCAAGGTGACGAAAGATTACGTTTGTTGTTTTGCAGCTTTACAAGTAACTCTAAACCTTTCATCTTGTAAACCTTGATGCGCTCCTTGGTCTCGCCAGGTGCTTTCTAGTTTCTACCATCCCTTAGAAAACGTGAATGACAGCTCCATTGTTTGCAAAGGAATGAATGAGCAAAATCAAGGTCAAGTTCACAGTTGCATTGTGGGTTTTTTTTTTCCTTTGAGTTTGAGTTCTACTCAGGCAACCGAAGAGAGGAAAATGTCTGCTCATGGTGATGATCTCATTCCGCATGCATTTTGTTGGGCAAAATGTCTCTGACCAAAGAATTTCTAAATTTCTATGGCATAAAACTTTTGGATTGGCTAACTAACCTATGAATCATAATGATCTACCCTTGTGGATTTAGAAGGAAAAAAGAAGGTAGCAGAGATTTATTTTCTGTTTATGATTGAGATCATCTCTGAAGGTGAAAGTCAAAGTGGTTCCAGATTGTGGGCACTGCTAACAGTTTGATGATAACACATCAGCCTTGAAAATATGAGGTCATTCACAGGTCATCGCCAGCTACCAATTCATCCAAGGGTGCGTTCAAGCGATTTTTTGAAGCTAGGATCACAAACATGAATCACAAATCAAAACGCTGTGTAGAAAACGGTAACTGCGGGAGAGCGTTCAAGCGATTTTTCATCAACGCTGATTCTCGCTCATTTTAAGCCCAGCCGCTGCTCATCACACTGTGCAGTTTGACCCAGGAAGTATAAGTCAACTTCGCCGCGAGCTTTCTGAAGTTGTTTTGGGTCGACTGTCAGCCAAACCGAACGAAGGCCAAGAAACATGATTGAGATGTCCGTTGGTTCAAGCGATTTTTAGCGAATCACGATACAAAATCATCTTTTTCAGCGTTTCATGTTTGCGTTTTTTAAACATGTTTATTTTTACAACCAGCAAAAAATCGCATGAAATCGCTTGAACGCAACCTTGTTTTAAACTAAATGTCTTTGAAAAACGTGTTTCCAAGGTGAAAAAGTGTCACTTGAACGTGCCCTAAATGTGCCAGAAATAAGTGAAAGTTTGAAGGTTAACTCTCCTACATCAGACAGTCTGCAAAATTAGACCAAAATGCTATCTCTGGAGAGATTTAGAAATTGTTAAAAGGCAAGCTATTATGATGGATTATTTGCCCACAGCAGTCCATGTAGGGGACCACTTTAACGACATTTTCAATTTTGTTATTTAAGTCTGTGATTGGAGAGTTTTACTATTTCATCAATTTCCATTTTCTTCCAAACTATGAAGTCCTAATTTTGTTCAATGCCTTTGGGGTATGATTTGGAATCACCTCATTTTATTTATTTTAATGTTTTAATTTTCCTATTGCGGGGAGGTCTTTATAGATACTTCTGAAAATGGAAGTACCTACATATGAATAGATGAAGAAAGTGCTTGATATGGTCGTATCATCATCATTTTTCTAGAACCCTGATATACAATATCAGGGCTCCTTTGAATTGCCATTATAAATCAATGTTTTTTACATGAAGTATGTGTATGAATCTGGCGAGGAAATAATAACATACTTGTTATTAATACATGATCTACTTCAAATTTTTATCAAATTATTTTCATAAACCCCAACCTTTCTTCTCTAACCTTTCATCCTGATCATTTTATATATTCCATGAAACCCTGGGTTAATAATTTTGTTTTTTCCGATATCCCATAAAACTTTGTGAGCTTATGTATTTGAAAATTATAATTATGTTCATTGAGTGTCAGTTTCCCATTCATTTCATTTTTTTTCAGTGACTTTCAGGTGCCAAACTATATTATTGTTCATCATTTTTGAGTTCATATTACTTTCAATTAAATATCATATTACTCTTATTTGTCTCCTATGAACATGATTAAATGGCATTAAGTAAGTTTAAAGAATCCTGTGACAGTTATCTTATGATTTTTTACCTTTTTTTTCTTCTTTCAGGGCCTTTCTGGCCTCCTGTCACCAGGGAAGGAGAAGAAAGGCAAAGAAAATGAGACTAATGGGAAGACACATCCTGTAAAAGCAACCCACTTTGACTACATCACCAAACCAGGTAGCAGCAACGGTCGAAGTAGCAGCAACGGTAGAAGTAGCCCTGAGCGCCATCGAGCCCCCAAACAACAACAATCACAGGGCCAGGGCCAGGGCCACTCTCGCAACAGACAAGACCGTCCACCCAGAGACGACAGAAGATATCGTCACTCTGTAGGAGACAACAGGAATGGTTCCTCAACTATGCATCATCATCACTCCCGACAAGGCAATGAGCGGAGGTACAGCCGGGAAGATGATGAAGAGCTGATGCGGATCAATGGTCAGCGGCAGAGGTATGAGGACAGAGGGGAGAGAAGATCTGGATCTCTGCCCAGCCACTATTCTCAGGACAGCAGAAGTAATAACAGAGGTGGATCACTTCCAGGACATTATGGCCAAGGGTCTCCCACAGCTCTTCGTGGACCACCCAAACCACCACGTCGACAGGAGTCCCTCAACAGAGTTCATATTCCCGATGGACCAGACACTGACTTCACTACTTCAGCCAGTGATTACGAGATCTGCAGTCCTTCTTCTGGATCAAGCAGTCCAATTAAGAACTGGAATGTGAGTCCTCTAGTTGGTCAAAGCTCTTCCAGTTCTAAACACGTGAGAGAAAGGTCATGGTCTCCAACTAAAGAGTACTCAAGTTCGCCTCCAAGGAGACAGAGACCTCCAGAGAGAAAGCAAAAACATGACATCCAACAATATGACCACACTGATCACTATGGCAAGCGTGATAGGTCTCCAGAAAGAAAACAAAGATATGACAATAGACAGTATGACCAAAGCGGTCAAAGTGGTCACTATGGCAAGCGGGACAGGTCTCTGGACAGAAAGCAGAAGCACTATGACAATCAAAACCATGAACGCAATGGTGATAATTATGGTCAGCGAGACATGTCTCCGGACAGAAGGCAAAATCACTACAGCAATCAACAAAATGAACGCAGTGATCACTATGGTAAGCGAGACATGTCTGCAGAAAGACAAGGTGTGGAATATTCCAGGAGCCCTCAGTCGTCATCAAATGGATATCAAGTGGATAGTAAAATCAAACAGTCATCAAGTGACCCATATAGTCCTAAACAGTATGGCCACCCTCCAAGCCCTCATGACCAATATTTTTTTGAACCCACTTCAACTGGCTATGGGGAAGATTACCAACAGAGACCTTACAATCAACAACAGAAACAAATGGTTAATTCTGATCCATATAAAAACTCTTGGATCAAAGAAAAAGCCACAGTCCAGTCTAGACCCACCAGTAATGCAAGACCCCTCGTATTGCCTCAAAGTGACAAAGTTCCAGAGGCTCCAAGACCAGTGTATAGAAGTGATGGAGAGATTGATCTCAGAGAGTCCACGTACAAGAAGTCCAGTGAGCCTGACATGTTTGCGATCAACCAAACTCCCCCTTCACACAGCTACCCCTCATCCCCTTCACACAGCTACCCCTCATCCCCAGCCAGTAAAACAAATACAACAAATTTCAATTACTATCCAGAACTTTATACAGAGCCGAAACCCAGAGTAACGCAGAGGGAGGAACCAAATCAGCAAGTTAGTCAGATGCAGCCAAAGCAATCGAACTCACTGCGAACAGTACGGGAAGTAAAAGCCTATGATCAGCATATGAAGAAATTCAAACGACCAACAAGCCTTGGTGGTGTTCCAAGACAGTCGCAGAACACATTCAGTCAAGAAAGACCAAGGAGTGCCATAGACCATCCTGCTTCAGATGATGGACTTTATCCAAGTTTAGAGCGGTCTAGAAATTCAGCATTTGGAGTAGCTGCAGGATCCCCAAAGCATCCTAATGGGGATTCTTTCTACAATAATCAGTATGGGGTTAGCACCACCACCAACAACAACAATCACCAATATTCTGAGCCTATAAAACAAACAAGTCATACTAATGGAGGATTCGGCATAAATAGCTACCAGAACAACCAGCCAGAGACATACAATAACACATATGACACAACAAAGGCACCTTCCCTTCCAAAGGACTGGCCCAATGACTATCCGGCACAAATGACAGTAAGGTCACCAGCCCCTACTGAACTCGAGAATTCAGTCAGTTCCATAAAGCAAGTGGATTCTGGGAAGCAGACTATCTTCTGCCTGGTTTCCCAAGTTGTACCTACTTCACCTAGTCCAGAGATAAGTCCAGGACCAATGCAAAGAGAGTTTGTAGAGATAGAAAATGGAAAGGTATCGCCAGTTATGAAACCACCACACCACCAATACAGTCAGAATCCTGTGCGAAATGGCTACTCCCAGCATGGAAGTTACTCCCCAGTTAGGTCTCAGATGGAATATCGAGCAAACCAGGGAGATTCATCCTGGAAACCACAGCCAGAGAAGCATGATCGGAGACAAAGTGCCCAGAGCCAATTATCTCAAGATAGCTCAATGGGCAATGAGTCTGATATCTACTCCAGGCAAAGACGATCAGCCGGCTACACCCAACAAGCTTCCCATCAAGCTCAGAAGATGATACCCTCACAGATAGCACAGAAAAAAGAGCCAGTAAACTACGCAAATCCAAGGGATAGTTTCAGAGGAGCTAGCCTATCTTCTGGGTATCATTCTAGCCCAGAGTTTGAAAGAGAACAAAACCAACAAGCACATCAACCTGAGAAAATGTTTTATGACAGAGAGAGATTTTCTGACACTGAGTATCGTATTGGAGGTACAGGGAAAGAAGGCGAATTAGAAGATGTATCCATTGTACCTATCAAAGATCTTATAAAGAAAATCAACAGGGATGTTGAAACGAATGGTGGCCTCGACCTGGTCGAACCTAAAAGGCGAGCCTCAGCTGACCTGAAGAGTATATTGGTGAAAGATGCCCAGGAATCCAACCAACTTATCAAAGATGACACATGTTTTGGCAAACGAGCTGCCCGAAGGGATTTCAAAGAGACTCAGACTGTTTCTGGAAAAGTGCATAGTCTTCCATCTGCATATTACAATGAGCAGTATATTACAGCAACTGCCGTACCTTGTGAAGTTATTGAAACAACAGAAAGGAAAGCTAAATCGACTGCTCGTCCATTATCCGCTGAGGTTCCATTCACCCGTAGTATCTATCGAGAGGTTGAAAGCAGACCAGACATCAAGCAAGAAAGTCCAGAAGAAAGTGAAGAGGATGCTAAGCCTATCAATGCTAAAGAAAGAAGGGCATACTTCGAGAGTTTAAAGCCTCTCTCAAAAGAAGAGGAGATTTTGAGCGTAGCTGGCAATATGAACAATAACCAGACTGAAATACCAGCAAGCAATAACCAGCAGAGAGGAGCTTCCCTGCCCAAAGCAATGTATGGCAGCATCAAATGGCCCAAAGACCACAATGCTAGGGAACCAGAAATCAGAAAGCACACTGTTAAACAAAACTTCAATGAACCGCTCAAGGCTTTTAAAGCCCAGAAAAGCCCATGTCCTGTTCGCCAAACTGAAGTCTACTCTGATGACGATCAATCCAAACCTGATGAGAGGCACGCTTACTATGACCGACTGAGACAGCGTGGACAAGGTGCAGGACCAGGATTAATGGGAAGAAGGAGCCAAAGTCTTCCTAGGCTCAATTCTAGTGCTAGAGATGAAAAACTGGAGAGTTCTAAAATGTCGGGTATGCCTGTTGAGTTAACCAATGGGGATTCTGGTGCCAAGCGTTTGTCCATGGGGGCACAACTGTTCCAGCAGAAGAAAATTGAGATGGAACGTCATAACAAGAAGCAAGAAATTCTGGAGAAGGTCAAGAGCCAGCTGAAAATGCAGCGGGCAGGTAGTGATCCAAATCTGGCTCGAAAAGATGAGGAGAATGATGCTCTTTATTCGCTGGAACAGAATAGGCATCTGTTGGCAACCCATGTTGCAGGAAAAAGGATTCGAGGAAGGGACAGTGCTGACTTTGAGTTCGCATTGAATCAGCTACAAACCATTCACACTGAGGCTGATCAAGATGCAGATGATATCCTCTATCCTCAATACTACAGACCGTTTGATCATCGAGCAGCAGAGATTCCATTGCTTGCTCAAAAGGTAGCAGAACTCCAGGAGCTACTTGGTGTCCATGCCAGTCCAGGGTCCGGCAAACTGCGTAAGAAGGGTAAGAGAGCAACATCAGATGTTTCTGAAATGATACCTAATCCGTATGGGCCTGATGATGGAGAGCTGCAAGAGATGCCTGGTAAAGCAAAGAAGGGTCAGGACTTTTTCCCTTATAGGCAGGCTACACATCCCAAAAAGATGGTCAAGAAGGATGAGTTTAGTCCCGGGTGTGATCATGAGTCGACATCAGATGAAGACAAAACACCCCGACCTGTCCCTCCTGGTACTAATACTAAACTCTACAGGCACCCTAAATCATCAGACAACCTTGGTTTTAGCTCAGACAGTAGTCCAGAGAGACCCGTGAGGGTGAAAGCTAAACTTGTCGCTCCTGAATATGTCCGGGCTCCCAGTCCTGATGTGAGTGCCAGCCATGAGCAGCGTAAAGCAACAAGGGAAACCTTCTTCCCTGGAGAAGACAACAGCAGGGGGCCGAGTCCACCTCCAACCAGAGCCATTATCAACAAGAAGACAACCACCAGTCATCAGTTTGCTAACCTGCCTCCACCAATCATGCAGAGTGTCAAGTTTGGGGAGAGTCCTAAGTTGAAGAGGGCTGTCCTTACAAAGCCACCTCCTGCTCCAGCCCTGACAAAGTACAAGGAAAGCCAGGTGCACCTCCAGCCACCTGGTTGCCGGGACTCCGTCTCCACAGTGGACAGTGCTGCTCTTGCACAACCTTTTGACGACATGACTGAAGAATACATGAACATGATGATGGACCACCAGGCTGTAGAGATGGCCATGCCTGATGATCCAGAACGGAGCTCCTCTGTCGAGTCCCTGATGCATCTGGTGTCCGGGTCCTACAGGCAGCAGAACAATGCAACTCCAGAGACCAAACCCTATGCATCCTTTTCTCCTGGTGGATACATCCCCCTAGCTGATGAGGAGGACTATGAGTCTTCGGGTGGTGACTATGAAGCAGACTTGGAAGGTAAGAACTGCCCACTAGTAGAGATTGACGATGTATGATGCTCAGCCAAGCCACATCATTATGTCCTGATCAGAGCCCATTCAACTCTCGTACTAATTAAACACCACATCCCCAAACTTCAGAATAGTATGAACAGAATCATCTCAATATCTGGTGAAAATATTTAGAAAGCAACACTGAATTAGACAAGTTATTCTTTATAATAAGCTACATTTGCCACAGCAGAAGTGGGAAACTCTCTCTACGCAATTGTTACAAGAATAAGGTTTTGAAACATTGCAATTTGATGGTATAAATCAAAGCTACTCTCCTAAGGGAAAATAGTATTTTGCTATTTTAAATTTGAGAAAATCATAACTTATTTGAGTTGTCACTGTCAGAAAAGATCTTATCTTTTCTCACAAAATTCACATTCTTTCTAATCAATTCTGCCTCATCTTTTTATGTTCTTTGAACTTTTCATGTTTAAAAGGCATATATTGCCCTTTTCTAAAATTGTTTATTTTTTACATCACATTATACCAAATATTTGCCAAATAGAATTGAATAATATTTAAGATTTTTGCAACAGTCACTCACAGTAAATATCTCATCAACAACAATGTCTATTTACTACGCATGCTGATATCTTCTCTGATATATATTTGTGTTGATGTTAGCCACAAGGAGATTTAACCAAGTACAGATGTATATAAGTACAATTTGTACAATATTTGTAGTGAATTAGATCAATTTAAACATGGGCTGTTTTTATAGTTAGGAATTGAAAATTCTCTGCATGGTTTGAAGTGATGTGGGTCAAAAACAAAAAAAACATTGTAGTGCCTCTCTTGAGAGCAGGACGGGCATTAACCCTGTGTAATGCCCTTCTGGCTCTCAGCAGATAAGTATGCCTGAAAAAAAAAGGGGGGGGGGGGCCCAAAACGATAATGCAAGGTAATGCAATTTATGAGCAATAGGATTTTAGTTTGCCAACTAGAACAATGCATGCAAATCATCCTATGTTATTCAGTATTATAAACTTTATATACATACTCATATTTTGTGGGATTCATAGCCTGATCAGATGAGTAATTTTCCATCACTTTATTTGAATAGTTTTGGCAAGGTAGATGACATTAAAAAAAAAACCTTTGACAAGTTAACTATCCATTGAACAGGGATACTCAAAGAATTGTGTTTTTTAAAGTTCTAATCAAATCAATTGAAATCAAATCTTCACTGATGTGTCAGTGACATCAAAGTTTTAAGAACAAACTAATAGCGGTGACAGAAGAGGGAAGTTCTTCTTCAAACTCTTCAAACTTTAATAAAAAAGTGCAACATGTTTAAAGAAAAACTTCACTATTCCGTTTAGGGCCTCTCGTCCATAAATTAGTTCCTGAAACTTTGATGCCAAAAACACATCTGTGAAGATTGAAGCAGCAAGATTTGAAAATTCAATTTCTTTTTTGCCCACCTGTCTGTCATCATGATCATATCAACTGTTAGGAGCTAGAAGGGCATTATCCCTCATCATTTAACACAGAGCTATTGCCCTCCTTGCTTCAAGCAGAAGGTATATCACTGAGTGCCCTTGTTCCAACTCCCCTGTGTGAATACTCTAAGGAGAAACAACAATATGAATTAGGTTGTAAGGTTAGATATTAACTTCTTTTCCATTTGTTTACATTTGAGGAATATGATTCTCCCAAAGAGCTTCCATTTGAGATGAGAGGTTAAATATTGATCTTGTATCAATCTGGATGCAAATCCCAAGGGCTTCGCTGAGAATCTGTGTGTCTAAAGTATCTTATTTCTATGTTATTCATTTGTAAAAATTGTGACATTCTTTATTTTGGCTTGTGTATTCAGTACTCGTCCTCCCACCCACCCATCCCCATCTCATAGCATTTATAACTGCAAGTGATCTATCAAGCATATTGGATCAAGTAGAAACTGTTGAGCAATTACCGCTGTGTAAGTTTTGTCCTGGAAAGTACTAGACAATATCTGCTGTAATGGACAGCATTGATTTCAAATTATTTATGGCATAAAGTAAATTATGTAAATATTCCTTTTAACAGTAACAACAAGTTGTTGTGTTTGCTGCATATTTATGGTGATGGTGCTGGTTTTGCTTATCATATATTATGGCTCATCATTGAGTAGGATGATTATTAGGGATTAAACTAGAATTTAAGGTCATTCATTTTTTAACATTTTATAATGTCATGGACACTCATATCGAGGGGACATTAATGGGATAACATTTATTTAAGTAGGCTTAGACCTAGCTACACATATGCATATATCAAATTTATCTTCATAGAAAAATATCTTAAAGGCACACTGTCCTACTTGTAGCTACTTGCTCCCTCTATATAGAAAACTTCCCAAATCGGTGCCTGTTGGTCCCCCATGATCCTCTTTTTCTTATGTTAAATGAGAGCTGAGTTAATGAGATAGCCACCTGTCACAATGACCTCGCTGGCTCGCTGTGTGGTCTAATCCCTTCTAGCTGCAGTAGTAACGCCTACCTTTAATTCTGTGTCATTGTACCAGATAATAGAAACTCTTGTATCATCCGTTTGGAGCCAGAACGGCATTAACTCATATACTTTAACACAAAGTAAACGCCCTTCTGGCTCTGAACATCATTAACAGCAGCTATTCATCTTGATCAGTCTGTAGTGTATGTAGTACGTAATGCAGTGAGTATTCATTTGGACACTAACCCTTCTTGCAGCCATACTTATCAATAGTGAATAACGAACTAAGGTTTCTTTCTTCCTTTCTAGAGCCCATTATTACATTTTTTTTCTCAACTACCACGGTTAAGTAGATAGTGATTTATTTATAAATTTGATAAGTTAGTGGATTTTTCTGTATTTCTTGAAATCTTTTGCCAGACAAAGCAATGAAATCAAATGCAGTGCTCAGACTTCTCATCCCATCTAGTATTAAAAGTTGCTCTCAGCTTTCAATTCTTGAAAACCCAATCTGTGTGTAGAGCCAAGCGCAAGAGCGCCCTCTATTGGCAGAGCTTTCAACGTGCTGTTCATTATACACTCTGTATTCAGACCTTAGCAGATGTATTCACATTTTCTATAAACCTCCATTGTCAAAACTGGTCTTTATGATTATGAGGCTTTCATGAACTATATCTAACATAGCAACAAGGTGTGTAAATTCTACACGCATGCTGGAAGAATACTTGATGTCCTCTTTTTCTTTTCTTTCATTTTGACCTCTTTTCACTGGGGGAAACCACTCTTCTACTTTCATCTTTGACTCATCCATTTTATGTGTATTGTATATTTGTGCGAGTTTCAAGATGCTGAACTCTCTTTTCGCTGAAAACAAGACTCTGTTCTTTACTTTTTGCTTGGTCTTTTATCAACTCTTTACCTCTATATTAGGATGCTAATATGTTCATGCGATCTTTCAACCCTTTCTCTCTATCCGTCTGGGGATATTGGTTTTGTCTTTTATACTTTCTGTCACATTCTAACTCTAAAATACTAATGGCATTTGTATTGAATTACTGTTCTTTAGATGTCGGGTAGAACTAACATGATCCTTACATTTAGGTTTACATCAATATTTTATCTGGTGGTAACCCCATCAAAATAATACTTTATTTTTATATGACAGGATGATACAAATAAACAAAATATATATACATTTTATATACGCTTTCTTGCCACTTGAATGCTTCAACTTATCTGGAGCTTAGGTGTTTCCATGTATAGATATTAGATTCTATAAATTTCTTAGGGCTTATAAATAATTTTTTGTTATTAAGCTTATTTATTTTTCAGACTCTGACAAGTCTTTGGTGCTCATAAATATGCAAATGTCTACATTTCAAATAATTTTGACAGTAAATATGTAAAATGACTAGCATTCATTAATTTCTAGATTTCCCTGTTAAATACTTCCAGTTATCATGAATTTATTGATAAGGTCTTTAAAAGTTAAATTAGATATTATATGACCAGAAATTGTCGGCTTTCAGTGAAATTTAAAAACTGTAAATAAACGTTCTTGTATTCAATGTTTTACGCAAATTGTAAATTTAGGAAATCATATACATGTATATGGTGATTTGTTTCAATGCAATTTGTTCGTCTTGGTGATGTTGTGAGGAGCTTATATTGTTTAAACTACCAATGGTGAATATCGATTTAGTATAATTGCAGTATGTAGTCTCAAAATAATTGAATAAGTTTTTGAAGTGAAACAGTAAATATGGGGGTGTAATGCAGGGCCCAACCACTGTATGATATGACAAGTATATATCTGATATCTGATAGAATAATTATCTTCAGTAAATATAATTTCTGCTGAAGGAAAAAAGACATCAAAGATGTAAAGTTAGGCTTGTGGTTGAAATTGGGTTTAGGATTAGAGTTCCGGTTAGATATAGTGTTTGGTCTAGGTCGAAGTAAGGAATTAGGTAAGTGTATAGGAAATCGACGTGGAGCAGTTTTCACAGGAGCTTGTGTCGTATCACCTCGGTAGTTTTTTATGTGATGGGTGTGATATTTCAGTAATACATATTACAGTGGTGATTGGTAGTGCAATGAAGGATATTATGGTGAGATTGATATTTTGATGTTTGGAATAGTGTTAATAATTTAATCACCCTACCTTTCACCGTATTTGTTTTACTTTGTTTTGCTTTGCATGAAATGATTAAGCTTTGAATTGTGTATTTCATTTTTATATATTATATGTTCATAATCACATATTACTCATTACATATATATTCATTGTAACGCCATACTTATACATATCATATTATCATTACATCATGGTTAATTTTGCATATATATTTGCATATTTTACTAACTATCCATGTTTGTATAATCTTATCATTATGCAGATTTTGCTTTGTTTATTGCTAATAATGTCATATTTTAACAACTCAACTTTAGGTGCTTTTATATTCATCTGCTTTTGCAATGTGAATGTATGTGTGTTGCTTTTTAATATTTGGAAAGGACAAATTCTATCAAGAGAAAAAGGTGTTGTTTAAAAAAAAGAAGGAAAAACAAATAACTTTCACTTCAAACCATCCAGAATACACACATATGTAAAATGGGGACATGGGGTGCTTTTGATTTGTATTACTCTTACTTTGTTGAAAAGTACTATTTCAACTTGAAATAGTACTCTTGTTTTAATGATATCGTATATAATTGTATATTTTTAATAAGAAATAATCATTAAACTTGATGTTAGATACAATTATTCATCTGAAATGAGACAGATATTTAAATCATTGTATACATTTCTTGCATGTTATTTACATATCTATATTTTGTTATTGTATGGAATTTTTGATGTGAACATGGTAGGTTGAATTACATTTCTTAAGTTATCATTCATCAGGTAAATGTTTGAAAGACATATATCCTCAATCCTGTTTGAATGAATTTGCATACTTAGATTCTTATGCATGGAACTATTATTAGACACATTTGGAATCTAACCTATCAAAAAGCTTTTAAAATATTTTAATTTTTTTTGTGGTTTTGAACTATAAAAGTATCTTTGTATTATTAGAGTTTCTATGTAGAACCAAATGCATGGGAGATGTGGAAAATGATCTTGAACAACGTCCATCATCAACTTCAAATTTACAATGATACGATGCAACATGATGGTTGCAATTATTTTCTTTTTAATTTGGGTTTGGAATCAGTGAGATGTAATTTTCTAATTACCAATGTGATGTTATTCTTGAGGACTATGTGTATTAATATATGTTTGATTTGTATTATTTTGGTGTTCTTAAACTTTAATTTAATGTACTGGTATGTATCTACTCTCTTGTTACAGTGTTTGTTTTGTAAATATTTGTTTTAATGATCCATCTTTGGTTTTGATTTGATCAACAATATGTCTTCCATTAGCCTTCCATAAGCCTTTACAATATTTAGCAATGCTGCATTTGTAAACACAAAAAGAAAAGAAAACAATTGAGGAAAAAAAAAGGATTTTTACTATTGAAATAAGTTCAATTCTACTTAGGAACATTAAGGATGAATAATCAGTAAATTTGAGGATTGTGGAAAATGTGGTTGAGAGCATTTAGAAGCCAGATTTTACTGTTTGATAGGTGCTATAGTAATTAGAAACTTCTTGATTAATTATAGAATTGTATATAATTATATGCAAACATTCATGGCTTCCTTAAGTATTGTTAACATCTTTGTATTGTTAGGATAATACAAGTATACATGTATTTAGATACTTAGGGTGTACAATGTAATTTCAAACATGTTTTTTTTTTTATCTTCAGCCGTTCTGTGCTGCTCAAAGCTTATCATGACAGATAAATGAAATTTCAAGAGTCAAATGTTGGGTTTCAAATCTTTGTCGCACTGAAAAATTGGCATGAAATTTGAAAGAAATCTCATAATTTTAAAGTAAGTCTTTCTGTACTAGGAAAAAAAAAATTGTTCTAGAACAGACATAACAAAGGCTTCCTAATTCTTAATTTTTCATTCACTGCACAGAAAGTGTTTTGATGGTACTATTAAACATTAAATCAAACAATTGAAATTTCAATTAAATATATATTGAGCAGCACAATATTACAGTTATTGTTTCTCTGTGAAAGTAGTTTAATAAATAACATACTGATTTGTTATATGCCTGGTTTTCTCCCAACATTGTAGATCAGAACTATGCAAAATTTAGCTTTAGGAGAAAACATTTAATAGCTTAAGTAGTACCTTTTAGAATTCTGGTATGCTTATCTGCTGAATAATCAAGATAGAAACGAAATTGAATGTATTTAATCAAGAAATAATTATGCACAACATATCTTTATCTAATCATAATTTGTATGATGTCTTGTTTACTTACATACTTGTTTTGCATTGTATACTTTGCCTCTTACCATGTATTCAACAGTGCTATTGCATATTAAATCATTTATCATTCATCATGACAAACCGCATGAATTCTGATTCATTTTGTTTTTTTTTCAGTTGAAAACGTGTTGCTTGTATTTGACATGCCTGTTGAGTTATAACTAATCCCTATATGACATGCCACAGTAAAACAGAAACATACAAAATAATCATTTCATATTTCAGTCAGAAAAATTAATAAAAAAGCTAAGAATGCTACTTTTGTAAGGATTTCTTAACCTTTGATTTACAAGAGTACTTATCTGAATAAAAATCGTAATTTGATATTTTAATCAGAAAAATTAATAGGTAGGCTGGGAATGCTACCATTATAAGGTTTCATTAACCTTTGGTTTACCAGAGTACTGAGCCGAATGATCGCGGGTTTGCTATGCGTACTAGTCAGTACAAACAATTAGCATCAACTAATACTTGACTATTATTGGTCTTATTTGTTTCCATGGCAATGTTTTATCAAATCAATCAAATTTTAAGCTAAAGATTTACATTGAAAAGTTGGTAACTAGAATTCATTGGTGAAAATATCTCTTTAGAAATTGAATGTGGCACAGGTCAAAATATTTGAGTGACACATGAATAATTCATTACTGATTATTTAGGGCTGTGGTTGTAGAAGTACATGTATTTGTGATCTTGCTATTCTTAAATTTATTTGTTGCAAACCCAGTTTGATACTTAAATTTCTGATTTCAAATCATTGATTTGTTTTTGTAATACTTGTGGCATGTCACATATTTTATTTTTCATTTGCCTGAACGTTGAAGTTAGAGATTGATTTTGATTGAGTTTGTGAGATTTTCGTAACCCTCAACTTTTAAGTTTTTTGCATGATTATGTTATTACACATATAGATAGAGGTTTTGAATCATGGTGCTACAGTACTACCTGCCCCAAATGACCCGGGACAGTAAAAAGGCATAAATACCTATCCATGGAGCAAATTGATCACCATAGGAAAAAAATTGAAATCCAGGCTCCTTTTATTCACCTCATTGTAAATTTTCAGTCCTAAAATTTGTCTAAAATCATTTTGACCCTGTTCCCATATTGGTAAATAACATATGACATGTATTAAAGCAACAACAACCAAGATTTTGCTAAATTGTTACATTATTTTGGTACCACATTCTCCTATGACAATCCAAAGAAAGTAGTTTTGTAGCACCATACTTCAACTCCTCAAGTACAGAGTCTGTGAATATTTCAGGTTTAAACTCATTGGAAATGCATGGACGATGAAAATGTATACTGTTGAATTTAGTGATCATCAAAACTTTAAAGAATGAACATCCTTAAAACTTTTAGGAAATGGACAGAGCAAAATAAATTAATCTGTCAGGCAGATATCTACAGATCTGAGGCTTATATCTTTTATAATTCATATATTTCCAGATAGTTTGAGCCCAAATATTCACAGGCCTTGTCAATAGTAAGTAGACTATTTTGCATTTAACTAGTTTTACATGCCTTCTAGAATGCATGTGTATTTCATTATAAGGATAATATGTATGATGATTGTCTCATGATGACATCTCAGATGATGATAATGATGATGATGATGATGATGATAATGATGATGATGGTAATGATGATGATGGTAATGATGATAAAGATGAAGATGATGGTATTGTTGCTGATTATTGGAATGATGATTTTGATGATGATCATCATTGATGTTAGTAATGGTGGGGATAAAGGTGATGTTGGTGATGATGATGATAATTATGTTGGTGGTGATGATGATAATTATGTAGGTGGTCATGTTGGCGTTGGTAGTGACGATGATAATGATGGTGATGGTAATGATGAAGGTGGTGATGATGATGGTGATAATGCTGATATGTTGACTAGGTATGCTATGAATGACAGAATGCTATTTGATACAGAACTTCTCGTATTTCAGCAGATGTAGTTAGACAGGCATTAGACTCGATTTAGTCCCAAGAAGAAGGCTAAGGAAACTATGTCGTGTCCTCAATGAAGTCATATTAAGTAAGGACACAGAGATGCTGTTTTATGGTTTCTCTGCTTTTTTTCTCATAATAATTACTTTAACTTCATCTTTATTAATTTCTGTCTAGGGTTTGATAAATGATCATGAGGAAAACTTTATTAATTAGGGTTTCCTACTCAAGGTAATCATTGAAAATGGATTAATGTCATAAATTATTCCTTCTCAAGTGCTTTAAAAAAGGGGTGTGGTAAATTCATTTTTCTGTCTTTAATAGGCCCATTCCCATTTGATACAGAACACTGCATGAAAATATTCACAGCAGCAAAATGAATTGGCTTCAGCAAAGTACTCTTCTCATTCCTGTATCTAACAACACACAGAGAAGTGAGTACGGTATGCATATAGTGTCCTTTGATGGTTGCGTCTCTCTTTTTTCACCCCCATTCAGCATTCTTCTTGAGGTAGTTAAAGATAAAGACCAGTTATGGTCATGCGATTGCATTGTGAAAGAAACGTTGTGGAATCGATCAGAAAAGGTTTATCATCTAGCATATAAGTATTGGTGTGTACTGTGCAAGGTTCTGGAATCATCAAAATGATAAGAAATTGGCCCAGTCTTCTTAAATTTACAAGCACTGTACACAGAAAGATGTATATGGGACTACGCACACATGCGTTTATCTCTCACACACCAATAGATAAACTAACTTACCAAATATATCAATTAGTAGGCGGTTTCCCGGCAAATTTTTTATCATCATGTATTAGTCAAAATATACTCTTTCACATGATTGGTAATAAGAGCATTCATTTCATTTTTTGAAATTTGGGCGTTTCCAATACTGGTCTTTATCTTTAACTGCATCATCTTTTAATAAGGCTTCTTCTGGTCAGGGTGATCAAAAGATGATTAAAATTATTAAAATTATGAGTTTTCACATTTCCTGTAAGGATCCAAGGCAGTTTTCAGTATAATCAATGATCTGAAAATAATATGGTAGATGTTTAGAATTCTGAAAAATGTTTGTTTTGAGTCATCACATTTTCTGTGAGGGTCCAAGGCAGTTCTTTATTGTAATCAAGGATTTGAAGATGATAAAGATGATTAAAATTACGAGAACATTACCTTTAACTTATTTGATTTACTGTTACATAGCAGACCTGCCAACCAGTACAATTTAGTTTCATTTCGTACGATTTTTAGAAGCAAATACGACAGTACGATTTTCCTCAATAAAATACGATTAAAAAACAAACAAAACAAAAACAAATAATTTTGTGTGTGTATGTGCCATTTTTAATGGCAAAATGCACATTATGTCCTGTAAAGTATCCCACAAGGATCTCACATCGGCAATTTGGGGATTTTTCATTGGTTCATCGAACACAACAGTCGTGATGAAATCATGCATATTCAACCAATGATCCATTGAAAAATTTCTTCCTGAATGTAGGAACGATAAGATGCATTGACCCGTGTCACAGTCAGTGTTTATTTTTAAGAATACAACTTTTGGGATTGAAGAATACAGTTTTTGAACTCCAGAGGTTGGCAGGTCTGACATAGACAGTTCTTAATAGAAATCGAGGACCTGAATCCGGTGATGGCAGCATTTGCTGTAGGCTTTATTACACCAGAGATGCTCAGTGAGGGTTAGGGTTGCCATTTAATCTCATATTATAGAATTAGAATCAGGGTTAAGATAAGGTTAGGTATAGTGTTAGGCCTATAGTTTAAGATAAACATTTGGGTAATGTTAAAATTAACCAATACACACACTTCATTACTGAACTTGCAGGTTGTTTTTGTGTGCAAACATAAGCACAGGAGATACGTCGCTTTGTTGAACCAATTAAGAGTTGTTGCTAGAGCCTATACATGTGTCGTAGAACGGAAACAAAATCCTACTCAAGAAAATGCGAGGGCAGAGCTGGGTAAGGCGAGTATTCAATTTTCAATCTTATCAGGTCAGGCTGACAAAGATAATGAGAGATTCTAAGAAAGACAACAAAGCACTTCAAAGGTCAGTCCTTGCATTTGAAGTCTTAAAGTAAACCGACACCCTACAAAAAAAACTTTCATTGTGCATGCAAGAGCAAAGGCAGATCCACCAGTTTTGTTTTATTGAGGGGCAGCGGGGGAGGGGAAGGGGAGTGGCCAATACTAACCATAGCAACAAAATCACTTGTTTTTAAGGTGAAAATGTACTTCTCTGATAAGAATGACAAAGAACAAACAGTTCTCAGGATTTTCATGTTCATGCTGGCTTTGAAGTTGGGGGGGGGGGGGGATGCATAATTTTTCTCTTTCATACTTCTTGTACTTCAGAGATGCTTCATTGGTTTTTTTAAGGGAGCAAGGGCCGGTTTTGCACCCTAAATCTTCCAATGTATGAGAGGATCCCTGTCCCCTCTAGATAGATAGTCTAATATAAACACCTTTGCAAATGTACACTTCCCTTGGGGAAAAAAGAGATATGATATGATATGGTATATGTCAAGGTTGTTCAAAGAGACCCCAATTTTTTTAATATCAAATCTTTCAGAACTTGACATAGATTGGTAATTAATATTTGAATGATCATGATATTACTCCAAATAGCTACATTTGAAGAAAAAAAGTAAAAAAAATGGACATATTGGCCCGGATTCACAAAGGAGGTTTGTCGACAAACCTAGGTTTATGTGCGTCATATCGTCCTTGTTTTCACGAAGTGACGGTAGTGAGGAAAATCGTAACGCAAAGTGAATGCAATTTTTTTTCACTACCGTCACTTCGTGAAAACAGCGACGATATGACGCGTTTTAACGCGTTTCAAACCAAGGTTTGTACAAACCTCCTTTTGAAATCAGTAGTAGATGTCAAAGTAGTTTGCTTCAGAAAAAAGAAGAAAATAGGGATACTATGTTCTTTGTTTGTAACTATAGATCCTTTGAATACTGAGCTTTAATTTCCCACTGGCTTAATGCCAGGACTGGATAATTGCAATGACGAACCTTCGTCATTGCCTTGTTTTCGTTCACATTCTGCCCCATTAATATTCTTATCCTGGTTTTCCTTATCGTCCGGAAATCACATTCGTTTTGCACATAGTGTTTGTTATTCCTAGTTAGGTGCTTTCCTCATGTCCATTTCATTTCAAATTTCATAGGCATAGTCTCTAGCATCTCATCAAGGTCACCTACTTTTTCGATTTTCGAAATCACTCATGCATAACCGTCCAGGTGCCATTTTGTCCATTTCTGGTCCATTTTAAGGCCTTTCTTTCGTCCTTCCTATCTCCACTATCCTTGATCCTACAAACTTCTAACATATTCCTCTAGATAGTCTAAGAGATGTTCTTTAATCTGCGATCCATAACTTGCCCTTCAAAATGCCATCTTCATACTCAAAATTCAAATCTGAAACCGTCTCCGTCAACAGTCTCTCAAATTCTTGAAAAATTGACCCCTAAATAATCTAAAACTGCCATAACTTTCTCATATAATGTCCGTTTTGTATTAAAATCTCACAGTATGTATGGCTTATAATTGCACATAGCCATGCCAAATTTCACGCTCCAATGGCTTTGCACAACATAAATAGCGCCCTCTAAATTTCTGGGAATTGGCTTTCTCTCTGTGGCCGTATCTCCATAATGGCTTGGCAAACCCGTACCCTTTTTTGGATTTAGATACTTGAAGATATGCCCTTTCCAGCCATATACAAAATTATATACCCTATCACTGACCAACTTTGCGAAAATTGCCCTCCAAATTCGCCATTTTCAAGAAAATTCCGAAATAACTTCAACTTGCTCTAAAATGGCGATCTTTATACCTACGTCGTTGAAACTTGGCAGACACATGTATCCATATACGTGACAACTGTCTGCCAAGGTTGGTAAATTTTAATAACGTCAGCGCAAAGTTATCGCCAAAAATGATGAATTTGCTATGCATTACGTAATAGCGCCTTTAATGCGTGCAGTACATTGCGTGCAGATGACAATGGTGTCAAACTGACCGCAATGAAGTGCCTTTTCGAATGATACCAAGTATGGTATATGTTTACACAGAAAATTGTGAGTAAATCGCATTTGAACAAGGGTCACTATACGAATTCCGCCCGATTATAACACTTATCGGCGATGACGTCATTTTTTCAGACTACTTTTCGCCCCCTAAACATCCTTTTTTTTCGTTGAAAATTTGCAATGACATTCCGAGATGCAATACGCAGGGCACCTCGTGGCCGGATTTTTGAAAGTAGTCAAGGGGGCCATTTAAGACGCCATTTTGTCCTTTAAATCTATTTTACATCACATGTTTCGATAGGATTATCATAGAAAAAAAGAGAGTAGTTTACAATAACAACCATGAAATTCTCTTTCCAATGATACCATATACGGCCCATAAAGAGACATAAAGAGAGAGAGAAAAAACAATTTAACTCCGGTCATAATACAGATCCTGTACGTTTTCCGCCCATGCATTACACGCATTGTCTATGGGGCAAATCGGGTTCACGCTTTTGACCCCTAGAACGAGCTTGATTGATTTGACGAACATGCAACTAATCCCATTTGTTTTTGCACGCAGTGCTTGCGAGCCCTTTCTAGGTTCTTTCCCCTATCCCAATTTCTTTCAAACATCGTAGGCATAGTCACTACCATCCAATCAAGGTCACTATTGAGGCCTTTCTTTCGCCCTACCTGTCTCCAATATTACAGAAGCTAAAGACTTCGTACAAATTGCTCTGGATAGTCCGAGAGAAGCTCTTTCGTTCGACACGTAGAAACACGGCGTCATTGCACGCACATCGTTGTGACACGATTGCATTTCTAGTATTCTCCTCCTTAGTGTTTTCCTTATCGTTATCGTCAGGAAATCGCATTCGTTTTGCACGTAGTGTTTGTTATTCCTAGTTAGGTGCTTTCCTCATGTCCTTTTCATTTCAAATTTCGTAGGCATAGTCTCTAGCATCCCATCAAGGTCACCTACTTTTTCGATTTTCGAAATCACTCATGCATAACCGTCCAGGCGCCATTTTGTCTGTTTCTGGTCCATTTTAAGGCCTTTCTTCCTTCCTTCCTATCTCCACTATCCTAGATCCTACAAACTTCTAACAAATTCCTCTAGATAGTCTAAGAGATGTTCTTTTATCTGCGACGCATAACCTGACCTTCAAAATGCCATCTTCGTACTCAAAAATCAAATCTGAAACCGACTTCGTCAAAAATCTCTCAAGTTCTTGAAAAATGGACCCCTAAATAATCTAAAACTGCCATAACTTTCTCATATAAATTCTGTTTTGTATTTAAATCTCACAGTATCTTTATCTCATAATTGCACATAGCCATGCCAAATTTCACGCTCCAATGGCTTTGCACAACATAAATAGCGCCCTCTAAAGTTTTGGGAATTGGCTTTCTCTCTGTGGCCGTATCTCCATAATGGCTTGGCAAACCCGTACCCTTTTTTGGATTTAGATACTTGAAGATATGCCCTTTCCAGCCATATACAAAATTATATACCCTATCACTGATCAAATTTGAGAAAATTGCCCTCCAAATTCGCCATTTTCAAGAAAATTCCGAAATAACTTCAACTTGCTCTAAAATGGCGATCTTTATACCTACATCAATGAAACTTGGCAGACATATGTATCCATATACGTGACAACTGTTTACCAAGTTTGGTAAAATTCGAATATGTCAGTGCAAAGTAATCGCCCAAAATGATGAATTTTCTATGCATTACGTAATAGCGCGTTTAATGCGTGCAATACATTACGCGCAGATAACAATGGTGTCAAACTGACCGCAATGAAGTGCCCTTTCGAATGATACCAAGTATGGTATATGTTTACACAGAAAATTGTGAGTAAATCGCATTTGAACCAGGGTCACTATACGAATTCTGCCCGATTATAACACTTATCGGCCATGACATCATTTTTTTCAGACTACTTTTCGCCCCCTAAACATCTTTTTTTTTCCTTGAAAATTTGCAATGACATTCCGAGATGCAATACGCAGGGCACCTCGTGGCCGGATTTTTGAAATTAGTCAAGGGGGCCATTTAAGACGCCATTTTGTCCTTTAAATCTATTTTACATCACATGTTTCGATAGGATTATCATAGAAAAAAAAAGAGTAGTTTACAATAACAACCATGAAATTCTCTTTCCAATGATACCATATACGGCCCATAAAGAGACATAAAGAGAGAGAGAAAAAACAATTTAACTCCGGTCATAATACAGATCCTGTACGTTTTCCGCCCATGCATTACACGCATTGTCTATGGGGCAAATCGGGTTCACGCTTTTGACCCCTAGAACGAGCTTGATTGATTTGACGAACATGCAACTAATCCCATTTGTTTTTGCACGCAGTGCTTGCGAGCCCTTTCTAGGTTCTTTCCCCTATCCCAATTTCTTTCAAACATCGTAGGCATAGTCACTACCATCCAATCAAGGTCACTATTGAGGCCTTTCTTTCGCCCTACCTGTCTCCAATATTACAGAAGCTAAAGACTTCGTACACATTGCTCTGGATAGTCCGAGAGAAGCTCTTTCGTTCGACACGTAGAAACACGGCGTCATTGCACGCACATCGTTGTGACACGATTGCATTTCTAGTTCTATCTGCACTCCATCTCCATACCGCACTGCTCTCTATGACTCATTGCAAATTTACAGGGATATATCTTAACTTTGTTATCACCTCTAAAACAGTTACAGAATCTTTATTATTATTTTAGTGCATGGATGTTTAGTGGAAAGAAGAAATACTGACAAATTTGTAATTAAAGTGATCTTTGTGAATTGGTGTGTAATTGTGTGTACTGGCTAGAAAATAATTGTTTTTCATAGTTTTTCAGTGATAACGTATGTATTGATACCGTTTTATATTTCATGTGATTAGGATAAAGACTTTGATTTTCCTCATTTCTTGGATGTTACGGCATCCTTTTTTGAATAAAAAAAAGAGGATGGATTTGTTGTTGTCATTGTCTTATCAGCAGTAGATGTAGACCTACTGAAGAATTTTTTTGAATGGTTTCATAATTTCAATAATATTATCATATCTGTAACTATAAAGAGATGGAAACTGGGAATATGAAAACATATTTTAGGTGAAATAGAATGGATCATAACTTCATACAGGCAATTGAAATAGATACATTAGAAGAGAGAGGAAGAAGAGTTAGAATAACTTCGAAATATTATACATGAAAGCAAAATACAATATGATAGTTGAAGATGGGCAATAGATTACCAAAAAAAAGCCCAAACAAATCAAAACAAACAAGAAAACAATACCATTCAGGAATGTTATCTGCATTGATCTGGAAAGAACGTTGGATCGCTGTGTGGATGATATGAATAGAAGAAAACCAAATAGGCCAAGTGAAGTGGGCTAAATCTGTACAGTAGGGGGATATATCTCTAAGTAAACATGCCGTAGGCTTGGTCTGGATCACTGAGAGTATTCCATACTGATTCACTCTCCAAGAATCTAATGGGGGCATTCACACGAGATGTAAATTATACCAAATTCTTGAATAGAAATATTGTATTGTACTAAGAATCATTCTATAGCAAAGGGGCATACACATAGGATAAGAATAACGTCAAAGAATTTCATTTAAGGAAACTTGTTTTGAGAGGCCAGCTTGGACTACGTTTGATGGCTCTTAACATCAGTTGCACTTCTCAAGTGTGTATAAGAATTAAAGTTTGCTGGTCATAAAAACATATGGTCATGATGGGTCCTGCACAGATAATATGGATTATCCTCCCTCTCTCTCACATGATGCACCCGCAAGCCTACTGTATATCTACATCACCATGCAAGCCGATACTTACAAGCAGCATCTAATATGGATTTTGTTCAATACGATATTTACACAGATCATTGATGCCTTATAAATTATGCTCAATTATTTAAAATTTTGTTCTATGGCATTCAGATGAGAAAAACCCTATTTATTATTGAGCTGTACGAAAAACGTAAAGTTATACAATAAGTTTTTCCTCAGCTGAATGGGGGTGGGGGAGGGGGGGGGGTTACAGCTGTACGTGTATCTTAGATTTAGGTCGGGTTATGCTTTCAAAGATGCACTGGCCAATAAAAAGTCATGAGATGTTATGGTTTGCAAGGTCATGCATGATGCGATAGGATCATATCAGACCATTTATTGGAAACTCTCAAAAGATAGCCAAACATTACCGGTAAGCCAATCGAACCTGAAGTGGAAGTCAGATGTCTCAGCCTCATAGTTACATTATGTTGTAATTTTAGGATCTTTTGGTATCAATATTCTCTTATTTATTTATATATATCAAGAAAAATAAAGTGAGATGAAAATGGATGAGCATTGGGTGGACACTACCTTTAAATCGGTTAAACTTGTTTTTGTTTGGGAGCTGTCAAAAATGAGGCTATAATGGTAGTCTACAGAAAACACATCCTTCATCAGTTATTTTTCCATGTTTATGACTAGATACACACATTTAAAGACTCCCGGCACACCCACCTAACTTTACAATACTGTCTGTTGAGATAAAAGAAGGTAAAATGACCTTCTGTCTCTCAACAGACAGTATATTCAACCTTGGTTAGAAATATATTATGAGGTAATGTTTTTCAGGTTCTTAGGAGACAAGTGTGTCTATATCTGATTTTTTTTTTTTTTTTTTTTTTTTACTAATTGGTCCCTTTTGACATTGTTAAGATCTTTCAAAGAATCAAACCCTTTAGAATAAGGTGAGCATTCTGCTCACGACTCTCCATCAATTACTGACAATACTTAGATGCAACTTTTGTATGAGCTTAGATTGTATACAGGTAGACAATGGCTGTTCTGGGGCCTCTTCCGACACTTTTTAACAGTAAAATTCTAAATTTTGTCAGAAATAATTGTCCTCATTCTAACAGAAGGGAGTCTCTGTTTGTAGACTACTATGACATAAAGGACGATGATTTACCTCACTGCGAATTCCCATGATTCAATAGTTACAATGTCACTTCCTGCCTATGGCATATGACTGTTTATGTTCACCCCTCTCTCCTAGCTGTCTGCTATTGCAAACTGAATCAATCACTTTTATTAAGTTTTGTTAACTCTTGATTGGCTGAGCAGGGAACACAAAACCTTTTCATGGCTAATTTGTGCAAAATTAAAGTGACACAAAGAAAGGATCTTGTGAAAATAGTGTAATAAAATATCTAAAATATACATAGATAGTGAAAGTATTCTAATTGTTTAAAAATCAATTGAAAACTAACAGTAATTGTCCTATTCAAATATATAACGATTCAAATAAATTCTTCCACAAAGATAAAATTCAAAACAAGAGACAGTCGTTATCTGTAGGAATACTCTATTTTGGAATTTATTTTAACCTACGTTAATGTAAAGATAAGCAAGGCAGGAACTTGTTTTTTTGCTGTTTGAACTACATTATTGAACATTAATGAGAGAGTTTTCAATGAAATGTGCAATTCTGGCTATCATTATAATTTGTCTAATTTCATAATTTCACTTCTGATCATTATCAAAAGGTCATCGAAATCTAATTTAAAAGAGTCATGAATGACATTTCCAACTTCAACGAAACACATTTTTTATGTTGCCTTCAGTTTACGATCGAGGGACCTTAACCTTTGAAGACTAAAAAAGAAGTCTTGGTTTTTGCCCTCAGTTGAATCAGGAAACATCTGTGCTGCCCTCAGTCTGATAATATTTCATCAGCGTTGCCGCCTTCCTCTCACAGTTTTGGCTCGAGCCCAAGATAATGTTCTTTGAGTCTATTTAAAGATGAAGTTGAGTTCTGGTCATGCGATTGCATTGTGAGAGAAACAGTGTGGAATTGATCAGAAAAGGTTGATCATCTAGCATATAAGTATTGGTGTGTACTGCAAGGTTCTGGAATCATAAAAATGATACAAAATTTGGCCCAGTCTTGATAAAGGACTACACAAACATGTGGCATAAAAATCTGTCCCGATTTTTACGCTGTTACATGCCATATTTAGAATATTAAGGCACTTGAAGAGCCATGCTTTTCAGGGAACATGTTTTATCTGATGTTCTTCCACACTTGCATAATAACAATGATAACGCTCACAAAATATTTTTTCACCTCTTCCCAGAACTCAACTTTCTCTTTAAACTTAGCCAACACAGAAATAGTGTACAGTGAAATTTACCCTTTCGATATCTACATGAACATGTTCTTACATTTCGAAACTATGCCAGAACTATTCCGGTGATTTGGTTAAATGATAAACTTTGAAAGCTATGCCGGTGTTTCGGTTACATGATATAACAGTGTCCTTTA
The DNA here is from genome assembly GCA_035222895.1 of Strongylocentrotus droebachiensis. NCBI lineage: Eukaryota > Metazoa > Echinodermata > Echinoidea > Camarodonta > Strongylocentrotidae > Strongylocentrotus > Strongylocentrotus droebachiensis. The sequence continues at coordinate 60,485 of JAVYIG010000625.1, forward strand.
CTTGCATGATGACATTTAAAAGTTGATGGCTTATTAAGTTGTATATTTAAATGATTTCAACATGAGAATTTAAAACATTTTTTTGATGATGACCTTTTACAGGTCTGGAATTGGTTAAGGGACTTATCACTTGCATAGCTCCTGTAAACAGGTTTAGAAAACTACCCTAGTGACATCTGGTGAGATTGCTTAGATAAAGTTTTGCTCATACTCTGGAGTCTTCCTTGGGAGTTTCCTTTACATATCATTTTTGTAAGGTTCAAAGTTTATAACAAGACATGAAAGTTCAGTTCTTCCCCTTCAGTTGGTATTAGAATTGATATCATATAATATTATTTTTGTATGTTTAAAAGTTTACTACTTTACAAAATTCTTCAGGAGAATTAATAACAGGACGTGAAATTGTGGTTCTTTCCCTTTCAATTAATACTAGAATTAACATCCAATTTTATACAGATTCAGAGCGGCAGAGGCCTTATCAGAAAGAAGTGTTCTGGTTCATTTTGTATGTGCACATGCAGACCACACAGGTCATGCCTATGACTTGGACGAAAGAAGTGACTTTTTGTGGACCTGCCAACTGATTGTCAAAGCTATTATACTAACAGAAAGGGGTTTGTAATTCAAACCTCTTGTTTAGCTTTGATAGCCTTACATTTGCTCTTGTTATTGTTGCTAATATAAGCATGCTAGGATTGGTCGTCAATACACAACCTTTTCTTGTACTTTCACTGACATTCAATAATTCACTAGAAGCAATTTTGAGAACATAATAGAATGGTGTACAGTACAACAATTGTAAAGCAAATATAAAATGCTACTTATTGTTTTTATTCTGTCGTTTTTCATTGTCTCTTTATAGAAAATACACCAAAATTTGTATCAATCAATCAGTGAAAGGTATATATACGCTTTGTATCATGACTTGAAAGGAAATTGCTGATGAAGCTGTCGTGAATTAGTTGTTTGGAGATGACACTCGTAAAGGTCATTGCCCTGTCACCTATTGTTCCGTCCTGGATTAACAGGGGAGAGTTCTCCCAGGGGACAATCCAAGGATCAACCTGAAAGTTCCCTCAAGGGACAGGAGGCGATAGATCAGCTAAGTCAACTCTGTTTCTGACTCAGCGCTTTTAGGGTTTATGTAATTCATGAATGATCAAATCATGGTTCAAATTGACCAGTTATGTCATCAAATCATGAGTTGTAAGGTCATATTCAGTTAATCATTAATTAACCAAGTGCCTGGGTCCTAGGTTCACTTGTCCATGAAATATAATTCTTCAATTAAAGCATTGATTGACAAGTGTCCCTCAGATATGACTGCAAGACTGAGATCCCCCTAGCTTCAAACTGTATCACATAATCTCTCAACTTCAAACTTGCCTTTATATGGGTACTTCTCTTTAATATGTAATCCCTGGGCAAAAGAAAACAGTGCATGATGGACAGTGCGTGATATTCAATGATATCCTTCGTATTTATTGACGTTTTCTTCTTCGAAAGAGGAGAGTTCTGCATATGACAAAGATTTAATATTCTTCCGTATTTTATAATAACAATAATATAATAATAATCTTTTAAAGTCCACTCAAAATTTTATTAAGTTAAACCGAAAATGGAAATTCTTTTTGCCCAATTAATTGTGAGCCTGGCAGCCACTGAGCAGCGCCAGATCAACGTTGCTCTATCCCTTATTGTTGAACGCCAAACAAGGTAGCAGCAACTCCCGTCTTTTAACGTCTTTTGGTATGGCGCGGTGGGGGTTAGAACCCATGACCTCCCCGGTTGTGAGGCGGACGCTTTACTGACTGAGCCAACACACCGGTCGTTTGTAAAGTTGTTGGAAGGAATTGATAAGAATAGCATGAAACACTTTGTTACTCATGGGACACCTTTTCCTGCCATTTAACCACCCCCTAAACCTCCCCTGCCAAGTCATTCCCAACAACCACAAAGATATGTCTTGCAAAGAAGAACCCTGGTTGCAATGTGCTGGAGCACCTGGGAATGACTTTGGAGGCTGGTTTTCATTAGCCCTCTAATTCTGGTCCAGGGAAATTAGTCTGATCAGATTAAATTTAAGCTGATTGCAGTGAAGATGCAAATAGTGGTCTTGTACAGTGTTGCACTTGGGATATTATCCCTAGATATTATCCAAAGCAAACCATCGTGAACTTTTAGATTCCTTATTGACCACATTGCGAGACAAACGAATATCACTAGCGATATTATTTTCGACATCTAGGGCTTGTTTGTGAAATACCTTGCTATTCAACTAATTGATGGGCAAATTCTCCAATGAAGTTCCAATCGGGCTGTGATATGCTTTTTATGCTCAAGCTAAGTTATTGAGTTTGTGGGGACTGGTTGAGCTGGGCTAATGAAAATGGAGAATCTTCAAACATAGATTATCTTCTGTAGAAGCATGAGCACTGATCAATCGACATTTGCAAGGGTTTTGGGGGGCTAATGTGGATGCACCTATAAGACGGAGGAGGGGTGGGGTCGGTAAAGGGAGTACCGGTCTTGTCACATGACCTTTAGATAACGTCTAGACGTTCACCTGTTCACTGATATGGACTTCCTCTAAACCCACTAGGTGTTCCCGCTTAACTATCTCCTGTTTAGAAATTGATACATCAAGGTATTGCCGATGGGAAAAATAGTGTAACAAAGTTGACCGACCGACTGACCGGTAGAAAGAAATGATTTTTGTACAACATTTTTTATGTTTAATGACCTCTCAAGAAGTTACTAGCAAAGTTGATATTGTTTTTTATCATTTTCTTTTGAGATGGAATTAACTTCTGAAAATCCTCATTTCAGTATTTGCTTCATTTGTTTGGGATTCAATACTTTATGGTATTGCTAATGAGACAAATAGTGTAATTAAATTGACCAGTAGTTGACAATAATTCTGTAAATAGTCATAAATTGATAATATGCTATCCTTTGGTGTATTCTGTAAAGAATTAGGAATTAATTCCTTAGGTTCCTCACCATTTTCTTCATCTCTTTGGCATTTAATAACTTAACGAGACTTCCACGACTGGAATTGCGGTTTGTAGTTCACTTTCATTGTAAGACCTGGGGAAGAAATCATCGTCATTACTAACACCTTTTCGTCACTTCCTGTATTATAGGTTCAATTGATGGGCTGTTGATTTTAAAGAGTGTCTCTGTATTCTTTTTGTAGTTCCCATGTTAATGTCAGTGATTTAAAATTAAAAAGAAAAAGCTTATAGATTAAATATTATGGATAACTTCTATGATCATGGGAGGATTATTTACTAAGGAATATTAAAAATATGTCTTATTTTTTGTAGACGGAGGAAGAGAGTAGACATTTCTATCTTTTTAGAGCCCTTGTTCTTGTATTGCCATTCTGTTTTTTCAATTATTGTATTATATGAATATTACATTCTCTGCCTCAATGTAATTCCTTTCTTTATTTTCATTCTTAAAACCTGTATTGCTTCTCCAATTTTCACCTGCAGCTCATTCTGTGGTTTTCCTAGTTCTATGATCCATTTGTTTATTTCAATTAATCAGACCTTAGACCAGGACGTCTCTATTTTTTTGTTTGACCATTCTGAAATGTACTTCATATTTATCATATCACCAGGGATTCTTATGGAGAGGGTGCCAGGTTTCATAGGACCAATACAATGTAGGACCAATATGATGTAAGACCAATGGGAAGTAGGATGAATAGGAAGTGGGACCAAAGAATTAGTAGGACCAATTGGAATTAGAAAAAAAAGGTTGTATATAAATGTATAGGGCGTATATAGGAATTATATAGGAACAAAGTGAAATGGGACCAGTGGAAATCATGACTGATATGAAGAATATGAAGATATTATGTATCAGTGTAAAGTAGGGCTAATATAAAGTAGGACCAACATGAAGTAGGGCCAATAGGAATAGGACAAGTGGGAAGTAGGGCCAATGGAAAGCAGGATTGATAGGCCTTGGACACAGAGGTACACCAGACTTTTCTAGACTAACACCCTCCCCCTTTTTATGTCGGTCTGCTTCTCCATATGGCTATCGCTCCTATCAGTATATGCTCCAATTGCAGCTTCCTTTCTTTGATTTCTTCTCCTCCCTTGTGGCTGAGTCACAGTCCAATTCTCTTCAATAACCGTGATATTCTATGCTTGGCAGATTGATTTCATCCAGTATTGTCATCTCCTCCTTCCCTTGAAGTTAATAAGTTGATTATTCCCCTCTCTATTTACTGTTTATTTGGTGAAGATTCATTTACTGTTTGAGTATTGCAGAGTCCACTATTTTGTTGAAAATCTGGAAATGACATTTGCATTTATTGGGAGTTTCGTCAACCTGAACAGGTTTTATGATTGCTTGTTGGATTCCACTCACTTGCAGAAGACTATTTAACATTCAAAATCTAATTTAACATTCAAAATAGGCGTAAATATTCACTTCTGAATGATAAACACCTATAAACCAAAACCAAAACAACAACAACATCTGAAATCTATTTACTGTAACTTCACTTATTATGGATCTAAATCATCAGTTTAAAGATAAGTGTTTGATTCATTTTTAAAATCCAGGCAGTAATCGTCAACGTTTTAATGTCAACAATAAGAATTGGTACTATGGTGTTGAAAATGAAGATGAAGACATTGGATAAGTTCACATTTTATTAGTGCAGTTATAGACTCATAAAAAAGGAGGAATGCACTCTGTAAAAGTTGACCTATCTTTGCAGCGATAATTGATGCAATTTGACCAGCCACAACAGGCTTAGTGATCTAATAAGTCAGTTTTATTTTGACAGAATTTCTTGATGCGGTAAAGTTCTGTGTGCCAACTTGCATTTCCCACAGGACGAGAGTGGCTTTAATTCTTTGATGATTTTCAATAGGAAGTTAGTATGAATCACCCTAATTTCATTCATATTTTCCTCGATGAAGAAAGACCGTACTCTGTTTTTCACATCCTTCCTTCAAAATTAAGATGGAAACTGTATTTAAAACATAACATCATTCCTTTGATCAGCTTGTTTATACTCTTGTGGGTTTCTCCTGAACTTCGCAAAGTTTCTTGTATTTTATAGCTGTGTTGATATTTAGCGCTAGCTACCCTCCCAGCACCAACACATTTTTAGGCTTTTTCCACCCACTCAACTACCTTTTTGTCATTTTTCAGCAGCCCAATCAGGTCCAAGATGTTGTGTATAGTGAATTTAGATAAGAACAAAGCTTTATGAGGTTTAAGAATGTTCAGCTCAGTGAATAATGAGCAGTAATTGATTTTTATTCACTAGATCAAACTACCTTGAATCAGCTAGCAATCGCTTGGTAAACATTCAGGCAAAGCTTAATGTTGTCCTAAAAGTGTGATAAAAAGTAAAAGAATCTAGGCAGTTTTTATTCCAAGATGGAGTCCTAACATGGGTAATATGATAAAGATTCCAAGATGTATTCAAGATCTCTGTTGATTTCCAAATAGAGCCTTAGATGACAAGAAATCATAGTGAGTTTGATTCCAAGATAGATTCATATTGACTTGACTAGCTCAATAGGCAACAAGAGATAGCATCCAAGAAGTTTGTTTTGTCTTTTGAGACAGGCTTCAATACTAGGATCCATTGCTTACTTGAACAGTGTTGTTCCTATATTAAAGGTAATACAAAGTTTTGGTAAATTTGAAAATTGGGTGGAAAATGATTCTTTACAATTTGTATATATTTGGATGCCCCTGTGTATGTATTATAAGCACTAGAAATTTTAGCCCCTCAAAACACTTCTGCTTTCAAGAAAAATGGAATTTAAAAATTTACTGGTGCTCCCGGTAAGTTTTGATAACTTTCAAATTGCGCCTACGGCTGTACAATGGTAGCTGCGACCATGCAAATCTCAGAATATGCAGTTGTGATATATATTTTCCAAACGGGAATAGCTAATTGGTCAATTTTAGTTAAGAAACATTGTTTTATAGCTTAATTAATATCTTGACTTGGGAGGGAGCTATACAACATAAAGAGTGTATTATTTACAATTTTGTAACTTTAGACTCAATTTCAACCGCGACAACGATCACTGAATATTTTAGGTTCGCATATATGCTTCCAATATGTTCATTTGAACCAAATTCATGACCCCATCCCAAAACTTTGTATTATTTTTAACTTATAGGGAAATTCAAGAGTTCATAAGTTATTGAGTTAGATACCGCTCGATGAGAAGATAAGAAGCTATAAGAAGCATTGAAGGAGTTAAAGCCTTGGACAGAGAGTGGCCTTCAACTCTTTGAACTTGACATGATTTGATGATGCCAGTTGAACGACTCGGAGCGCATCCTGTCGGGGAGGTAATTTTGTGTTCTTGACAGAAGTTTCCTGTCCTAAAAATTGTCCCTCCCGACTTTTAATGCAATCGAGCTTGAAAGAGCAGTCAAATGCTAGCGTGCCCTTTAGTAGGTGTTTTTAACTACTTGTAGCTCATATAGTAATTATAATAATAATATAATTGGATTAATATAGTATCTTTTCTAGAGGGTACAAGGTGTTGTTCCTAAGTCTAAGTACAAATTAAGAGAATTGTAGAGGTATGTTTTCAGATGTTTTCGAAGATTGGATTCAAATTATTAATTTCATTGTAATGTATTTCAGAGGTATATTTGAAAGGAAAGTAATGGAGAAAAACATTCAATGAAGCATGCAGAGGAAGTGAAATCTTGTAGAAATTATATTTATTTCAATGAAAATCGTTCAATATTAGTTCATTGAAGTTACTTATGCTGATACAAATTAGATTTTCTGATATTTCTCTAAAATCACCTAGTTGGTATATTCTTATGTTCATCCAAAGGTGTACCTCAGTCCTTCTGCCCTGTCTTTTACACTGTAAAATTGTTGGGTTAAAAAATAGGTATTACTGTGTTATATCACATCAAACCTTAAGTTACTGTTGAAAAACGACACAATTATTTTCATGGGACAAGTCCAATATAAGCAGATACTTTGAAAACTGCTGCAAAACATGTGCAAACTTGTCAATTTACCAACTTTGATTTAGCCCATTCTATACAGGATTTCCCTCCTTTGATAGATTGAAAAGCAATTTAAGAGGATCAAAACATCCTGTTTCAGACTGAGATAATTGAAGTGTTATTACAAGACCCTCATTTCTTGATTGACATTGAAAGTGTTTGTGAGGTGTTGCGAACTTGACGAAAAGTCGCTGCCTGACAACCGCTAACTAGCTGATGACGGAAAGATCATTTTGTAGGCTTGCCAGAAGTTTCCTGTCTATAAATAAACAGGCAGGGGGAGAAAACCATGGGGCTAATTCTTTCCATAGTGGGTATAGGAATTTGTCTTTTCCTGAACTGCGAGGGAGTTTGATGATTGTGTAAAATGTCTGGAGTTGCCGATACACCGGATTTTAGAGGATCTCCGAAGTTTTCAACCAAGTAGTTCCATACCTTCCGTGACCTCTTAATGCAACTGTGATTGAGAAGTAGGAAGTCATGTTTTGTCAACACAGGTAGTAGACCTTAGTCTGTAATCGCTTTCGTTATGAGGAATACTTGGATTTTAACTTTCCTTTCTCAATGTCCTAAAGGAACTTGCCTGTCGTGACAGACCATGGAATTACTTCTGTCTTTCCTTGACATTTAATGTGGATCTCACCTCTCTGTCTCTCCTTATGATTGTTCTCTTGGTGACTGCCAGAAGTTTGGTTTCCTATCATTTTCTTTGTTTTCCACACACGTCACCGAAAGCAGAATAACGTGAACTCTGCTATACCTTTGGGAAAATATTTATTAGTATCGAGCCTGAGCAGGACTTCTTGTGATTGTTCAGCTCTCTTTATCCTGTTGATTATCATGACTAGAAAACAGTATTCAAACGTCTCAAATCTTTTTCCGCTCTAATGTCAGCTACTACAGCGTTTGGAATGTTTCAGAACTAGATAGACATCTCTCTGAAAGAAACATACTGGGAATACATTTTGCCTAATCATTTCAAGGTGTGAATCAGCTTTGTGTTATTTGTTCATGGAAGACTTCAGCACACCTTTATTAAAGAATCGAAGACGATGCACATATTTGTTCATGACTGATTAATCATTGCTCTAGTTTCTGAAGAAGAATCATATACATCATACTTCATGTGGGATTATACAAAACTAAAGTCATGTTGCACTTGAGTGGACCTCTGCTTCTAGTTTTCTCGTTGGATAAACAATAGAGATATCTTTACCATTGGATTTATACCCGAGGAGTGTTCACATCGCTACCACCATGTCAACGTTAGACGTGATATGTGAATATGAAGCCGCATGCAATCGAGGTAAGAATGAACCAATGTGAATGAAATTTTTTTAGTTTTTTATTTGGTAAAGCAAAATTACAGTTAAAACTACCTTGGCCACAAAGTGGTAATCATGACTCTGGACTAATGGACTACTTGAACAAATGAATTCACCTGTACAGGGACCCATTTCACAAAGCCCTTTTTTAATGACAAATTACAAAAATCGGTGACAAATCTGCTGTTAACCAATCAGAAGCAAAGATTTCACTAGCTCATAACAAAAAAATGTCATTTGTCACTGATGACAAGTTTTGTGAAATGGGGCCCAGGAACTATATTTGGATATAAATGGGATTTAGTGTTTGTTTGTTATGTTTGGGTTTAGCTGTCTTTGATGGTACAGAGTTTTACTCCTAACTATCCTGAATTAGTAAGTAAATATTGTGTGATTATGATACTTTTCAGGACAATTTTACCTCAAAATAGTATTCAAAACCTAATATGAAAAATAGAAGTTGTAAAGTCATATAGATTTATCTAGATTTGACATTAAAATATTTGACATGTACCTTTAGCTCAATCTGAATAAAGGGGTCACCTATCATTGAAGGACAGCAGTCAATAAGGCCTATAAAGATTTCTGAGGTAGTATTAATGAGTAATAGACCAGAAAGGTGAGAGAGTGCATTGCTTGTTCTACCCTTCTCGTACTCCATATGCCTTTATAATTTATCCAGGTATTGTTCACCTGAGGTGCTTAGTTATGCCCTGAAAAGCGCAGTTACGAGAGGAAATCTAGGCAATATTGGCTTCCCGTCTTTCTTATCCATGATTTCCAGTTCTCCATTCAAGACGAAGTGAACCCTTGATTGCTAAGGGTCATTGACATCATCAGGATGTTTTGGAGAAAGGGGAGTATACAGGTGGACAAGGGAATGGCGTAGAGGATCAATTGTATGGGTGGAAATGGGGGTGGCTCAGAGGAAAACAGTGCAGGTGGGGAAAACAATTTGGAGCTTGGAAATACAGTGAGACCTGTATATTTGAACCACTCAGGTAAGGACATTTGGGAGGTGGTCTTTATGTACAGGCTTTTTTAACTCAGGTTTTAGTGAGAAACATTTGTGAGTGGAAACCAAGAACGTGATCTTAATTTACAGGCAGGTAGTTGGTATGTGAGGTTTGACTGCTTTACTGTTATGGGTTCAGATTTGCAGTGGAGTTAAAAACTAAGTATAAGAATAATTGGCATTGAATTAAAGTATATTTTATTAATGCTCTAATTTTTATTATGACCTATTCTGTCAAACCATCTTTGTCCAGCATTCTCCCCGCTGCTAGAATATTATATCTTCACACTTTCAGATTGATTGACAATATACAACATCGTGGCTGTTCATGAAATTCATGTTTGGTCTTTTATTGTTGGATGTCAGCCTTGTTCATGTGACTTGGGTATTAAGTTGATCCCTTCTGAATTTGTCTTTCTTTCTTCTAATGTACAGTATTGGCAATATCCTCTGCTCAAATCCAGTGTTAAAGTATGTGAGCTAAGGCCCTTCTGGCTTGAGACAGACAATATCTTGATTTTGGTGAGGCTGATAATAATCCTTTTGAACTTCAACTAAAGCTCTGCCCCTTTGGCTACCAATATCTCCTTATTCCCCTGACTGACCCCCCCCCCCCTCCCCCTCTCTCTCTCTCCGTCAACTGCAATTAAGTAGAAGAAGAGATGAATGGCTGCTGCAGTAGACAGTCTCTCCATTAAGGCTGAGAAAAATTAATTATGATCCCAGCTTTATTAGAGAAAGAGCGTCAAATGCTCCATTACTCATATGCAGTAATAACAAGTCAGCCTTAACAAGGCTTCAGGCAATCTTTATACAAATTTGAGATGGATTCTCAGGGCATCTCACATCAGTTGCAGAAAGATTTCAGAGACTTTTTAATGATTTACTTTGGTGAAATTTAACATTATTTTCTACAGGGTTGTGATTTGAAATATGAGTGGTCCCAGAGGCACACCTTGGGTGCAGCCATATATGGGAACTGGTGTCACAAGGGGAAGGGGGGGGGGGGGCACTATACTTAATTGGTGAATGAAATGTGAGAGAAAGAAAGAGGAGGGGTGGAATTAGTTGGTGATATCATCCTCTGTCATGTCCCACCCCCTCTCCCTTTTCTCTCTCTTTTTTCCCTTCCCTTTTGACTCATGTCCCCTCTTTAGCATCACCACTGTTGGTCACAATGTGTTAGCGTCAATATGGACTTGCCCCTGTAATCAGAAATGCACCTGTGCTTCTCAATGTATGTTCAAATTTCCTGCCTGTGAAGTCAAACTTGCTTGTGCTGAACTTTTGTATCTAGGTTTTCTCTTTATAGCAAGTGGCTTTAAAGGAAAAAAGGTCATGAAGGGTCCGGGGGTGGCAGAGGGAGGGTGGGGGGGGGGGGGGGGAATTAGCTTTGTCAAATTCAAATTTTATATGAATCACTGCGAATTAGTTTTGTCAAATTCAAATTCAAATTCAAATTTTATATGAGTGACTGTCTTGACTTACATGTTGAGGGGGGGGGGGTGTTAAGTACCATACATGACAACATATGTCTCTTGCTTCCAAAAAGGCAGTTTGATATGGTGCCTATATAGTTAACAATTTTTTCAGTTCAGTATGAATGTGGACCCTATCAAAGTGTACTGTAAACATGCCCCTGTAATCAGAGACACACCTGTGGTTCTCCAAGTATGTGCTCATTTCCTGTACGTAATAAGGTGGGCACATTCACACCCACCTAGATTTCCTTTGTTCATGCCTCTCCCATCTCAAAGTGACATCACAACTGCGACATTGCCTCCAAACTTGTCGTTCCCAATTGAGATGTGTTTGTTTTTACATGGTACATGGTTGCCATGACATCTAGGTGAGAGTGAGTGTTCATAGGATACCTTCATTCTTATGCCAAATTGTAGTTATTCCTGTCTTTATAATCTTAGAATATCATTAAATTGTCCATAATATTCTTTGTGACTCTTATTCAAGTTAGTCATTGGTCAATATTTTGATAAACAATGAAAATGTTCTTCAAATAATGAAAAAAAAGCATATGAATACTGTACAATTATCAAGTTAAATGTATTGCCCCAGTCATCATGCATCAATACACATTTGTGTAATTAGCCTAATGCTGGCTTTGAAGATGTTTTAAGAATAGGATTGGGTTTTAATCTTTTAAAAAAATAATTAATTCTCTTCTTTCTCATTCTCATCTGTTTGACAAACCTTATTAAAGCAGTCAAATACAGGGAGGATGTCAGTTATCGTTTCTCATGCCTGAAATCTTAAAAATGCTCTAACCAATTAATCTGTCAACACAAGAATATTGATGAATAATGTCCATGACTGGAAATTATTCTTGTATCAGGGCTGTTACATTTGTACATTTGCATGAAATAACGTACTGAACTTTGAAGCCAAATGTCATTGGCAAAGGAGTGTCAGGATTACATTAACAATTTGACAAACATTAGAGAAATTAATAAACATACATGTGTGTTCCTATCTTTAAAGGTAGTGATAAACTTTTTAAAGGTATTATGAAAGGGTCTATCTAACTTATTTCGGAGAGCAAAAACAGCTTAGAAAACAAACAAATATGAATGCATTTATATTTCTTTACAATGAAGGAAATTTGGTAGGAATGGTCCTATTATGGCCTTTTGTTGTTGTTGTCTTTTGCTAATGCATGAAGAGGATATATAGAATTATAAAAGAGATAACTTTTTAAAACTCACCCCCCCCCAAAAAAAAAAAAGAAGAAGAAGAAAGTATAAGATACTGATTGAGAATTGATATTATAAAGCCCCACTGCACTACTTAAAGCTACTTGCACCCTCTATATAGCAAACAATGTCTAATTATTGACCATTGGTCACCCATGGTCTCCTCTTTCTTATGTTAATTAAGAGCTGAGTTGATGAGATAACCACCTGTCTGTGACCATCCAGGGAGGTCTAATCCATCCTGACCAAACTAGTGCAGGTAGGCTTTAAAGTAATTTTCCAATTTCCAATTATTGACTTTCCCTTTAATTCCATACACCTGTTCATAGAATATTTTAACAAATTAGTTTATATTGTCATATCAAGGACTAAATCCAACTCCTGAATGACTCTGATAAAGTCAATTTGCTCATGAGCTAATATTTACCAAGTTGAAAAGTTCACTCGTTCTATTCGCCTCTTGCAACCCATTTTGCCCTGTCAAAGTAAATCAACCTGGATCAAAAGTACTCTGCAGTTCTTCATGCTTCATTAAAGTTAACGAAAATAGCCCCAACACCATTTGTTTACCTCCTAAAATTGATTTTTACTCCTTGATGTTGACAATGGAAACAGGTCCAGAAATTGATTCGTAAATATACTCCGGCTTAATATCGTAACAACTCATTTTGTAGTTTTGGTGGCTAGATTTGTCTCATGATATGTGTGTGTGTACTTGGTAGCATTAAATGGAACAAAGATGAAGTAGTCGGTGCTGAATTTTTTGCAAATAGATAGGAATTCTGTGCAAACATATATAATAGGGAAAGATTATATGGTAGGTGTATTCTTGTGTATTGGACTTCATTGTTAGAATTTTCATTGTGTACATTTTGTGGTGGAAATATTTTGTGGTTGCAAAAGAAAAGTCTAGATTTATTGCTGTCAAAATGTCAAAAAAATGTTTGATATCTCCAGACCAAATTTGTCATAGGAATACAAAAATAAAGAAGAGCAGAATAGGTTTCTCCTCTAGGCAAGCAGTAATGATATATCATTGACAACTCATACAATATATAAACAAGAAAGTTAGAGGAGCTGATATTTCAAAATTAAAGATAAGAAGTACAATAATATTATGAAGTATGATTATGAATATTTTTGAAAAACCTAATTCACCCCTATCAGAATAATTGTAGAATGACATTAGGTAGTTTCTTAATCAGAGACACTGATGAGACAGAAAAAATACTGTATATTGTCTGTAGACTGTATAGCATTGTTGAGAGCGAGAAGAGCATTAGCTCTGTAGAATATGAGTTGTGGCTCAGAACCAACAATTTGCAGTTTTTGCGTCATTGTGGAAAGACCAGAGTAATGGTTATTTCAAAATTTGGATGCAGTTTTCAATGGACATGTCTTAAACTTGTGGTCAAGGTTAATAAATAAAGTGCAACACAGGAAGAAAGGGAGGGAGGGAGAGAGAGAGAGAGATAGAGAGAGAGAGAGAGAGAGAGAGAAAGAGAGAGAGAAAGAGAGAACAAGAGAAAGAGAAAGAGAGAACAAGAGAAAGAGAGGGAGAGAGAGAGAGAAAGAGATGTTGAGACAGAGAGAGTGAGAGAGAGAGAGAGAGAGAGAGGGAAACAGAGAGAAGGGGAATCTGATATTCTACACTGTATGACAGCAAACTTGTGAAATGCTACTTACTCTTTCATTAAATGTCATCATGTCATGATAAATCACATCAGATTCGTCATCCATGAAAAAGTGGTTATGCTTCATTAACTCTTCGTTTTTGGATAATTAAACATGCCTCAACTCTCCACACAATATTTCATCAAATTCGTCTTTAGAACAACTTGCATTTATACAGTTACAGATACATCTGATATCAAGATGTGTATTCCTACATCATTATTAGAATGATATAGTGGAGTACTAGTATAGGTCGTGATATAAAAGGATTTGTTTTGTTGACAAATTGACAACATTTATTACCCTTTGAAAAGTCTTTGAACTCATCTTTTTTACTAGTAATGGTGACAAATGACCTGGAATTTCTCTCCACAGCTAATGGATTGCTCAAAATTAGCAGGATTTATGGCCTTCAATTGTGTGAAAATCTCTTGAGTCATTGAGTAAATTGAATTTATCTGGAGTTCCTATTTTGCTGGTTCTACCTATGGAGAAGTCATCAGTGTGTTACAAGACATTTTATGAAACCCTGCTTGTAAATGTTTCATTGATAAATTGAATTAAATTTTCATTGTGTTTGGACTTCCTTTGTTGTATCCAAACTACACTGCACTTTAGAAGTTCAGACTATCATAAAGTTGCTCTTGATGTGGCCAACTCCACAATATACCAATCAAAGGAGATAAACAAAATAGGCAGGATTGGTATATTCCCTTGTTTTTACTTATTTTTCAAGCTGTGATGGAAGAATGTATCGGCTAATTTGCACCTCTAGATATCAAGCATGCTATTTGTTCACTATGATTTGTTTGGGTTTCAAGTCATATGACTCTACTTCAAAGATTTGAAGCTTTTATGAACTCTTCAGTGTCAAATATAAAGTGCTCCACTCAGTATGAGGTCCTAACTCGCCCATGGTGTAAGAGATACTTGTTCCCTCATGCTGTTAAAAAAAATCACACCAGTGGACTTGCTGTTAATGCCTAAATTATCACGACAGCCTTTAAAACCAGCTGTATAGTGCATCAACATTTCTCATCCATGCTGAACAATATCACCACCCTGCACAGCCCAGAGACAAGTGAAATATTAAGCAAAGCGATCATCATATGGCAGATATTGAATTAAAGCCGCTTTGATCACGTTGACGATGGCCTGCCGTCGATGATGTGACCCGTGCCCTGGTCCTCCTCCCCTTTGAGCGATTGTTTAGATGGTCATTCTTTCTCAAGTCTCTGGCCGCTCAGCGAGTGATGGGGGAATAAACACTGGTTCTATTTCCAGAGGGTCATGACTGGAGGGGGATTACTTCAAGGGTGATTTGCGCCTCTTCTGTTTCCTCATTTGGCAGTTCAAATGGACATTGAGATTGATTTAATTGCTACAATGATAAACTATACTTTCAGCTGTACAGCTCGAACTTCAGGCCAGAAATTGTTCAGATGTATATTTACCTCACATTGGTACATATAGATGTTCTTTAATAGGATAGATTTGTGACCGGATATTTCATTTTTACTTTTGACTGAAGTCAAGTTTCTACACTCCTCGTCTTTGGAACCATCACCCAAACAGTATCCCACTTGTTTTCAAATGTTTTACTCTTTGCAGCTTCCAGAAACGTGTTTGATGTGAAGTCATCTATAGGGCTACTAATTAGTAGGCTCTACAAGTCGTTCACCCTTGCAAAATTTGCCATCACATGGTTTTAACAGGGCAGAGACCTTTCTCAACTTACAAGTAGAGAACAAACATTTGTGAAGGAATATGTCACAATGTGTGTCACAGAAGTGTGTAAAACTGCAATTGAACCTCACTCTCTGATCAACATGATCTTAATCAGTGATGACATGGAATTTGTTTTCTTTTGAGATGTGAATTGGTCGGCAATCCATGGGTTAAAGTCTCACTAAGTTGGTGAAAGTTAAGTGTGACAGACCATCTACAGAAGATGTGAATGTGTTCTACCTGTCAAGCTGGTCTTGATAGACAATCTGGTTTATTATCTCTAGTAGCTGAACCACAAACTTTACAGGATGTTGCAGTAAAATCACCAATCTGGAGTACAAGAAGGGTCAAAGTTCGACGCTGTTTACTTGCGAAAGGGAACTGGATGGTCTTTCATACATAAGTGTAATTTGCGATGACAAATTTCATTTGACTCTTTTGATGTGTACGTGGGATCGCATTTCTTGTTGTGTCAGTTTCACTTTCGCCAGTTAATGGAAAGAGTGGAGTGGTAGCAGCACACCACACAATTTTTTAATCATTGCTTTACTTGTTTACTAGCCTGACCCTGACACTGACACTGAGACCTGTTTCCTAGACTGGTCAGTTTGAACTCAGTCCCACACCCTCCTTCCTGGGCTGGGATTATTCAAGAAAACACTTTGAGCTAAATCTGAGTGAGGGCTGTCCCGCGCCTTATTCGTCACCATTCTTGGCATCCAGTAAATAGGACGAGACGGGATATACCGATATGGACCTATTTCCTTGGAAGATTTAATAAAGATGTTACTATTGCAGTAGTGTACACCGCTAAGTTCATTCTACAGAACAGACCAGTTGTGCCAACACTTATTCATGATCACTGTGTTGTGGGAAAGACTACTTAATACTTAATTGATACACCACCTCATTACCAGCACTGCGAAGGTCTAAAGGAGGAGTCTGCTTTTCATTGATGGTGTAACTTCTGTAATGACATCTGATCAGAATTGAGCTAATTAAGCTTCCAGTTTGAAATGTTTACGGTGATGAAAGAGGTTGTACCAAATCTCTTTCCACTGCAAACCAGATGTTTATAATGTCATATGATGCTAATCTTGGATGCCTTTCATTGTATTGACTTGTTTATTGTGCAAAGGTCTTCTTCATTATACCAATTAGATAAGACTAATTGATGAAGTTCTCCTCCATGACTGAATTACTTCTCAAAGGATATACACGTACTTGACGGAAGGACGTTCATGGATTTATTCTGTTGAATTTATAAGGCCATCAGCTTGTTTCAAGTTTGAAAAGGATACAATTGGAGGCACGTTGTTATGACAGTGGTGGATGTAGAGTCGTAGACTACACCAAGTATATCAAAGAGGGGAGAGATCAAGTTGAGGATGAATTGCCTTTGTGGGAAGTGGACGCAATTTTTCCTGTGAAACGTACAATTGTTGAATCACTAATATTAGGATTAGCATTAATCTGCTTGTCATCTACTACTGTATCGGGATATGAACGCAGTTTTAAATGAGTAATGAAACAGTACCACATTAGTATTACAAATGGACTGAGAATCAACTCATTAAGACCATTTTCAGACCATTTTTTTACCTCTTCCGATTTCAACTGTACTGGATTCAATTTTGCAATCATTCTGCTCAGCCTTATACCGCCTCCATTTCTACGCAGGCTGTTAACATTCTCCACAAACTGCACCATCACAGTGCTTCAGGGAATGTTTAACACCAGATGATTAAACATCACCTGAACTTTCGATGATTATTAATAGCACCGAAAGTCATAAATCTTACTTGTCATGACGAGTGGGCATAATGTTTGTGTGATCTTCTCTTCAGGTTTTAATGTTGGACTGTAATTAAGACATTTATCGTTACCGAGTGTGGCCATTTGATAGAACACAAGAAGCAGTACCAGCTTTCGAAAGGATCTGTGGTTGATTAATGCAGTGTAGTTAGTTCTTATACAGCTGACTTAAGATCACTGTGATAGCAGCGCTGTCTTACCTTGATCGAGGCAGGAAACAATATTGGAGGTATAGTTTTCATCGGATGAGCACAAAATTTCAAGAGAGATCAATACTTGTGGACTAACTACAAACTTTTGAAGGAATCAGTCATGGCTGATGATTGGATGGATGTGGATCTATTCATAGGTAAATATTTACATTTAATTATATCACTTGTTTAGAGCTAGAAGGATGTGAGGTATGTGTAAATAATAATAATAATCAGGAATTATGTAGCGCTTAATTCAGAAATACCATCTCAAAGTGCTTTACAGATATTATTACACTGGTCATCCGATTAATTCACGCACAATGTACACCATCTCCACTCCCTGTGGAGTATTCCCACCATATAGTCGCCGTGAGGGAATAGGCAATTACTAACACAAATGCTTTCGTCATCCTACCGGGTCCCCATTTCTCTCTTGGGTATTGAGTGGCAAATGCAGATTGATGCCTTGCCAAAGGACATTAGTGCCGTGTTGGGGATCAAACCCACGACCTTTGAATTTCAAGTCAAATGCTTAAACCACTCGACTACAACACTTCTACATGTGTATATATGTTATAGCCCTTCTAACTCTCAACATATGACCTTTTGTTTTATATCACCATAGATTTTCTATTCCCATCTCAGAAATAATTGGTTAAATTTTAGATCTTCATGGATGAAAAATGATTCAATCATTTCTCATGATTGTGATGAATTGAAATATCATCACTGATTTATCGAATAACCAGTCAGGAAATAACTCTTTTATTGTTCACTGACCCACCCACTTCAAGTGTTAGTTCTCTCTAGTGTTAAGAAATAAAATTAGATTAAAGAACAATTCATTTTATAAGATGCTTACGATAGTAAGCATTAGGTTCCCCTTTTTCTGTTCTTATTGCATGGTCCCATAACATTGTGGAAGCATAAAACAAATGTAACAGTTCAACTGTGTATATATCCAGTGAACCTTCTCTGTCATTGCTAGTATGATTGGAAGGTATTATGTCTCAGAAATATCTGGAAGTGATGATACATATTAGATATAGGATACAATCAGAATAAAGAGTACTCTGCTACATTCCCTTTAGGAACAAGCACCAACTCCACCCAAACATCCAATAGTTAATCATTAAATGGTAACAAAACCTCTTGCATAGTCATGCAAGTTACTGAGCACTATAATGCCATAATTCTTGGTACATTTAACTTAGAATTGTTCTCGAAGTCATTACTGTACAGAGATGAAACTGCATCGATGAGTTGACATATCCTCAATCAACAATTGCTCTGGACTTTATTTTGTAACAATAATTGGCTGAGGATGCCTTTGGGTTCTAGCTCAGGTTTAGGGGTAGGGCCAGGTACAGTGTTTTTTGCAGGGTTGGTGTTCGAAATTTATTGAATGTAAAAAATTGCCATTGTAGTGATTGACTCAGGAGCAGGTATCATCCCACAGATGCATTGTATCTCCCATATGTTAAAGGTTGTGTATCCCTTTTGCAGCCAACATCAAATTCTGTAGAACTATGCAGGAATGATGAGTATGTCGCTTATGTCCTTACTGCGAAATTTAAACGTTTACCGGTTAATAGTGACGTAGTTATGCAAGGGACACTGTTGAGTGAGTGACTGATTTTTAAATTTGTTTATGGCATAGGTAAATTTAGCTGTGAAGGGTACATTACCATTTGTACACATCAATGACCCACTTTTATATAATGACCAAAAACTTATGGAGTCTTTACTCAGAACAAAACGTAAGACTATGCGGTACAAGGGTCTAAAAATCAAACTACCGTACCTTCTAGATGTATTTTTTGCAACTGCGTTTTGAAAATTCCTAATGATCGATACAATACCACATAGAGGCAATTACCAGTTCTAATCTTTTAAGAGGATATTTAGTTGGTATTATCTCTCGTTTACCAATGGAATTACATGATTTTATATTTTCAGCCTATAAGGGAAATACTTCCTTTAAATCTACACTCAAGTTGACCCCCTACCTTTGTTGGGTAGGACAAAGAACGTCCAGCTAATACTTGTCATAGCTCTATCATATTTGTTTACACGCTGATTAATGATGCCATCTTACTAGCAACATCAGAACAGAGAGGGAGCTATATGCAGTAGAGCTGTCTGCATCCATTGTAAATAGTTGAAATCTTGGCTACAGCCCTGCGGGCAATATCATTATGAGATTCTGTCTTGTACATTTTCCTCTCATCACCAGTTTGTATTCAGATCTTTGTTCCATCATCACACTACACAAAGCATTCAAGAGCATGCCATGATTATTGATTGTGGGATGGAATGATTACAATTTTGGATGGGTATCACTATTTTCCTTACAATCTTCATAGAAGCGAATGGATGAGATCATTAAATTACTTCTGAGAAAAAGATATATTCAAAATGGAGGTTGGCAGGAAGATATTGTTATCAAAACAAAACATAGCAACTTCCATTGTGAGTTTCTTTATCAAAAACCTTTGACAATTTATGACTCTCTGACAATTTATGACTCTCAGACTCTGATATTAAAAAAATATTGTACATTTTTTGAGTATGGTATAAATAAATGTTGGAGTTGTCATGCTTCTGCCCAAACGACCATTGGGTAAAAATGAGAGAGAGAGCATTTTGCTGTCTGTTGGTTCACATTATCTAATGTTAAACCTTCTTCTATTGCTTAAAGCAAAGCAGTGGAAGTTTTTCCCCGAGCTGCTTTGTCTTATGACAAACATGTTTCAAATGTGTGCAAAATTGCTCAAAATGAATATATTATAATCATGAAGATAGGAAGAACAAAGATTCTCTAAAGCTAAGTTGAATCCAATCTGTTTTCCTCCAAATTAATTTTGCATTCCTCCAAATTAATTTTGCATAAACCTGAAAAGTTCAAAACAAGAAAAACAAGTAGTGTCTGTAATCTGATTTTATGTAGAAGATGGGTACAAGCTTTATTGCTGTTTACACAATGGAGAATGAGATGAGAAAAAGATGCAGGAAAAAAAAGTTATTTAAAGTTATTAAAATGACAATGAAGGATGATGAGCAACCGATGTTTACGCAAGATTAAACATCATTACTGTTGGTGATCATGAAACAGAGATCACCCCAACAGATGGGGAGATAGAGGGAGCTATCCAGAAAACATTTTATTATGATGCACTGGAGTTTAATATCCCAAACTGTGTTGTAGTCCGACCAATCACATGCTTTGAATGTGAGCTCATACTCCGTTGTTTACATCGAGGTCTATACCATCTGCTCTCCATTCGTCATCTTGGTCTGATTTTCAAACCCACGTTGACAATTCCGCCATTTGTATGCTCTTCGCTGTCTGCTTTTAGCATTATTGTTTGCACTTTGAAACTACCGCTGTATGTCTTTTGCACTTTTGAAGGATGCAGTTTGGCAGTAAGAGGATGGAAGGTTTTTAGAAACAGTCATGAAGAAATAATACTATTGATAAACTTTTAGTTACTGGTAGGTTAGTTTATCATTTACTGCAGTGCCACATTCATGGGATATGACTGGCCATACCCCCCCCCCCCCACGCCTAAAACTCCAAGTGGCATACACATTATACATAGGAGAAAAATGGGCCTCTTCTTTTAGAAAAATTCAAGGTATACAACTGGTCATGCCCCCCCCCCATCCCCCCTTAAAATCCAAGTGGCATACAATAAACATAGGGGAAAATGTGCCTCCTCTTTTAAAAAATGTGTTCTGGTGCCCCCCGCACTAGTACAAATATATTCTGGATCCACCCCTGATGTCTTAGCAAGAATGTGAAGTCCTGGGGAGATTAATGAGAAGACAAACGAGAAGGAAAGTTTGTTTTTCCTGGTAAGGGGGATAGTCATTGTTCTGTCAATGCACCAAGGATAACTCTCCCTCTATGTACCCCATTCTCCACACAGGGGCAATCAGTTACCCACTAATCACATTTAAAGATAGTCATTTGTTCTTGTAAAGGTTGCATGAACCCCTTTCTCAAGAAACTTGTAAAGTCGATAGTCTGAATGCTTTCATCTGTGAAGAACCATGAGGGTAAATACTCTACATGTATGTTACATGTATGTTACGATATATGTCACATCTAAGGCAGTGTCACACAGAGGCCAAAAATCCGGATTTTAGTTATCCAGATTTTAGTTATCCTCTTAATTGCTGTTTGTCATCAATTATCCCTTCAAAAACCCTCTATCAAAGCAAGAAAATTCTCCCTTGAAAGGATTTTTCAAGGGATTTTTTAAGGGATTTTTCTGTGTGACACCGCCTTTAGTTGATCTGACGTGTTATGGAGAATGATTTTATTGTGTGTGTATGTGTATGTGTGGGTGGGTCTACAAGAGTTTGCAAATTCCAGTGCAATTCCCTCTAAAAGTTTGCAGTACTTAGTTGACGGTATCGGGACATTTCTTTTTTAAAAAAGGATGTTGTTATCTGCAGTAGATGTTAACGTAGTTTCCAATGAAATCTCATAGATTGAGGATTTTGATGGTTTAAACCAAGTTTGTTTGCATGGTTCTATTTCTTTTACTTCGGATCAGTGTTGCTGTACCCTAATATCATGCAAGATTTGGACATTATGTGATGGTCTTTACTATTTTGTTTTTTTCAAGGACTTAGCAGGAACTTTATTGAAAGTGATTAAAAGATAGATGTTAAGTTTGCTGGCATTTACACCAATATTTTTCCCTCTGTTTCCCTCTTTTGTAGCTACTATCAACTATCAGCTCATTTCTCATTTCTGACTTTGTTCTTCTCAAGCGTCTGTCTCCATCCCCATCTTGTAATCTCTTCTGCTCTCTGTCCTCTCTCTTAATCTGCTGTTTCTTTTATCTTGTCTCCTCAACTTCTTAATCTGTTAACTGCAGCATCATGTTTCCCATGACTTTATTTTAGTATCTGCCTTCTTAATCTCTCTGTGCCTTTCCTTGACCTATGCCTTCTTATCTTATCTGACCCGTCTTCTCTTATTACCCATCCTCTCTTATTACCCATCCTTTCATCTTTTATCTTCTGCTTTCTTCTCTTCACCTTTCTCCTATCTTCTTTCTTCTTTTTGCTTCTTCTCCCTTCTTCTTGCTTCTTCTCTCTTCTTGCTTCTTCTCTCTTCTTCCTTCTTCTCTCTTTTTCTCTCTTCTTCTCTCTTCTTCTCTCTTCTTCTTCTCTCTTCTTCTTTCTTCTTTTATCTTCTTCTCTCTCCTTCTCTCTTCTCTCTTCTTCTCTCTTTTTCACCTTTCTTCTTTTCTTCTCTCTTCTTCTCTCTTCTTCTCACTTCTCCTCTCCAAGCCTCGTGGGTTGGATCACGAGTCGGTTACGTGTGCAAAATGTTGACAGGGCACTGGTTACATTGGCACTGGTCTGGGGGCGGAGCCTATCCTCAACTCAGCTGGCCTGCCTGACCAATTATGGCCACATCCATCTCATGTTTATTCATGAGGAGCTGGCTTTATGAATATGCATGCTAAAAGTCACTTGGAGTGCATGTTTTTCCCCCAGCCTCTGTCAATCACAACTCTCTGTATGCTCAGTCCAAGCAAGATGCAATAGGATGAGTTGACGAGAGAATAGAAGTTTGGTGTCTATCGTGCTTGTGAAATGATGCTTTTCCTTTGAGGAAACTTCATGAACAAAATGTTATTGTCATAAACACTAGTAAGAAGTTTGGGCAGTCTTTATTTAGTGACTGGAAAGGTGTGATAATCACTTCAAGTTAAAATTTAATACAGTGAATGATGAAGACAAGGTACAAAGAAGTTTCTCTGTTGCATTCGTTGAAGCTCTTATTATATGTTATATTCTTTTAAGTTGTTATGCTAAATAGGTCACATTCTTGGAAACACATTGTCAATTTTATCTCAGAAATGATCACTGACCAAAATTTTGCATGAGAAATGCTTTTACAACTATTGTTAAAATGTGCAAAATTATTAAAAAGTAGATTAATACCAAACACAATAATATATTTTGTCTTTAATCCAATTTTTAGTTAATAAACATTCCATGTATGGAAGTAATAACACTGGTAAGAGAGAAAAAAGGTATGCATTTTTACTTTCAGGTGAAAGTAATTTTTTTTTGTCTTTTAAAATGAATATGAATTGAATTGGATGAAAGTTTATAATGTGGTCATCAAACAGAGTTTAAAACTTTGAAATTTTTTGATATTTTGAAACGCACCTTGATATTATAGTCTGTAGACCGGTAGGGAGTATATACCTTATGTGTAGCATCTCTTCTACCAGGATGGGGGTAATTTGATTATCAGATGCAGTCCATTGACTGAGCTACTATGCATATTCATTAGCAGAATCACATGCATATTTATTAGCCATGGAGAAAGCTTGTCAGGGGTTCAGAACGTCTGTACTCATCCAGAAGTATCCATATTCATTAGAAAGTGAATAAATGAAACTCCATGTGTATTCATGATAGGGCATGCATATTCATGAGCACATCCTAGACAGGCATGATAATTATGAATAATCATGTTAATGAAGGCCGAGCGATGGCTGTACAGATGTCAGCAGTGAGAGAGAAAGAGAGAGGGAAAGAGAGGGGTCAGGCCAGTCCATTAGTAATTCCAAAAATGCAGCCGACCGACCGTGTGAGCGCTTGTCAAAGTCGGGATGCAACCGAAAGCATCAAGCCTGGAATGCCTTAGCCTGGGAAGGAGAGAGAAAGACAGGCCGGCGGTAGAGCTCCTCCAATATGTATGGCTTAATAATCCAAGTTTGACTTGATGTATGCCTAGCACCCCAATCCCTGGTTAATATTTAGCCACTAATGTCAGTAGAAAACCCATTGTAGGGGCTCGGGGAGGGATCAGAATTACCTGTTGTATGTCACTTGAGTCTAGAACGTCCTCATAGAATAGACTGATCTTTATAGATGTGGAGGATAGGAAGATATTGTGTGATTATACATGTGGGAGTTATGGGTTGAATGTGATTGTTTATAATGACAATGTGATGCATCACTCAGTACTAGGAATCGGAATAGAGAGAGAGGTGCATTTTTCCCCCATGTCAGTCAGAGCCTGCACTCAGTCTGTGATATTGGAACATACATGCCCACATAGGCAAGCCTCACTGATATAGAAACGTTGATTATATCCAGCCATCCCATCTGCCACTAAAAGAGTCAGAGCTACCAAAAGACAGGTGAGATGACCTTTTCTTTTCTCTTACTTCTCTATTAACACCTACTTACCAGCTAGCGATAGTGTAAGTTAAGACGTGATCACCTGTCTTCTTTGCTCCCCTCCTGCCAAGTGTTGATGTTGCAGCTGATGAAGACGAGATGAAGACGAGATGGTTTCTGGTTGCGGGGGTGATTGCTCCCGCCTGGGCCGGTGACGGTGAAGAAGATGCAAAGAAGGGCCAAGGTCCGACGGGCCGCTGATTGCAATTCCATGGCGGAGATGCCTTAATCTATTTTTGTTGATCATGCAGGGTATCAACTCCCACATCAAATATTTCTAGCATGTGATTGGGAGAGGGTGGGTTAAAATGAAGATACTGTAATGACTTTGTTATGTGGGTGTTTCCCTTGCCTCTGCTTTTTATCTCTCATCCTCCCCTTCTCTTCTAACAGTATCCAACATCTTTCTCTGTGTGTCTACACATTTGTCATGCCATTTTGGAGGGAATTTTTCTCGATCATTTAATTTCTCAATGAAGTTCTCCTATTTTCTTCTTTTACAATACAATACAGGCTAAAACAACACTAATTACTTTGCTATGAATGTAAAATGTATGTTTGTCATGTATAACTTTTTTTACTTTAAAGAAATGAAATAGCTAAACAACTGAACTAAAACAGAATAAGATGTACTAATTAGAAAAGTCTGTTTTTCTTTTTTTGAATGGAACTTTTAAACATACAGCTTGTTCATGAATATTTAGGTTGTCAATATAAAGTTGGTAATGTATATCGATGATAGCCTTTAACATACATTGAGCAACAGCTGTAAATATGCTAATACTGGTATACAAACATGTATGATATGCAATAAGTTGCCCATGTACATATATGGAGAATAACATTATGAATTGGACTGTTTACCCATATAGTAGATACATATACTTACATAATTATGTGCTCTGTAAATTTGATATTTCTTCTAAGAATGGGCTTAACAGATGAAATATTCAAAGTGCTCATTGTATGATTTGTTACTAGTTTTTCGTTGTAAAATAGAAATAAGATGACTTTCATTCTATTCTGGGAAAATATCAAAATGTATGTTTATGCAGAGATAAAACATATCTTCTTTTATTGCTACACAATCCAATAGTTTAGTGGCCAGATTACATCCTTAGTTACATAAAATGTCCATATTATTCACAAGTGAAACAGCTTTAGTAAGGAATATGAACATTGCATTTCTATTGCTGAACATAACTGCTATGTTAGAAATGTACAAATCAATATCAGAATTATACTTTTAATAGAATAACACTTCATTTTAAAATGCAACAAAACTCTTAATACTACTTGAAATGAACAGGGATTTAAGAAGGATTTATAGTAATGGCGTGCATCGTAAACTTGTGTTGGGAGGCTTTTCCATGGTTGGGGTGCAATTAAGAAGGGAGAGGATTGTGCAATGTCGATCACTGTCTTGCTACAAGTGGGAGATCTTGGATACATGAGGGTTGAATCATGGATGTGTCAGTACCTGCTAATTCTTGCCATACTTAAACACCTAGCTCATACTGGTAATGATCAAACTCCTTTCACAAGTACATGATATCATGGGCTAAGAACTAGAAGCATGTTGTTTGTACAAACAAAAAGTCCAATGGACTTATAAGGTGGTGCATGCAAGTATTTTAATTATCTTTGCCGTCATTTAATTAAAAAAAAAGATATCTGAAACAAAGTGAAGAGGTTTAAGGCTGATAATACTAATCCTATTAATCTAGTTTCTTAGAATCAGTAAGGACAGATACTTTGACTGTACCTATGGTTAATAATAATAATAATAATAGCTCACATTTATAATGCGCCTAATACTACGTTTCTAGGCGCGGAACATATTATTACCCCGGTCATCGGATTCAGGCTTACCCGCACACAAGGTATGCACATTCTCCACTCCCTGGGGAGCATTCCAGCCAGTCGCCATTTTACAAGCGCCACTTGCTAATCAAACCACATTAGCTTTCGCATCCTACCGGGTACCCATTTTAACACCTGGGTGGAGAGTGGCAAATGTAGATCAATGTCTTGCCAAAGGACATTAGTGCCGCGGCGGGACTTGAACCGCGGACCTTGTGATCCACAGTCCGGTGACTTATCCACTCGACCACGACACCTCTACGGTTAAGTTTATTAGAAGGGGAATAAACCCTTCATAGAAGGTTTGCAATGTTATCATAAAACTTCCCTAGAAATTCATATTTTCCTTCATTTTTATAATGGATCAGACATAAATACATATGAAGTCATCACGTGCTAAATGCCAGAAGGGCATTAACCCACATCATTTAACACTTAGGTGACATCCTTCTAGCTCACAACAAACAAGTGTACAAACAAATCAACCATAACACAAATTCTAGTTTTAAAAATATATCAGTTATATCTTAAAGGTAAAGACCAGTATTGGCAACGCCCCAATTTCAAAAAATGAAATGGAAGCTCTCATTACCAATCATGTGAAAGAATATGTTTTGACTAATACATGATGATAAAAAATTTGCCGGGAAACCGCCTACTAATTCATATATTTGGTAAATTTATTTCTCTCATGGTCTGGTGAGAGAGATAGGGTAGTCCCATATACATCTTTCTGTGTATAGTGCTTGTAACTTTACGAAGAATGGGCCAAATTTCTTATCATTTTGATGATTCCAGAACCTTGCAGATGCTAGATGCTAGATGATCAACCTTTTCTGATCGATTCCACAACGTTTCTTTCACAATGCAATCGCATGACCATTACTGGTCTTTACCTTTAAAAGTACACAGACATACATTTTTTTTTTTTTTAATTCCAGAAACACAGGACATCTTTATATAAAGTGTTATTCCCAGTTTTTTATGGACTCATAAATGATAATTGCTACGACATTAAGATTGATTGTTGTATATGTATTCCATGGGATTTATTGTTATGTAGATCTTGATCTTGATCCTCCAATACATAACATGTCTTCCTCTGGAGTTCGGACTTAATACTTTCTACCTGGCAGGAGAGAATTGATTGGTTATGTTAGGCTGTACAGGCCTTCTCATTTCCTCTGGACTTACTACCTTCTAGCATTCAAAAGATAACATATCAGTTATTCTAGGCTGTAATGCGCTCTCCTGTCCATCATCATGTTGTATTTTCTCCTCTCTATTTCTATTCTCAAACTCGACAGGATGGGTCAAATATAGATCTGTGCCAAGTAGAATCTAAATAGATTTGTGGTTATGTGTATAGATAGATAGAGGCCCATATGACTATGCATCCATTGTGTAGCTCTGTTCCCTATTGTTTTATTGCACACCTGACGTAGCAAAATTGTCTAGCTGTTTGCAGAGGCACTACTGAAAAGCATGTGTCATTCAACTGATCTACCTATTGACTTGAATTAGGGTAATCTTTCGATGTTATCAAGATGTTATCTTCATTTTACGCCAATGGAGGGTTTAATTAGTGGATATCCCACAGTTTGTAAATTATCCTGGATCAATTGATGAAATGACTCTCATTCCTATGCATTTTGGTGATGAGCCCCCCCCCCCCCCCCACCTCCCCTCCTCCATCCTCTATCTTGCACTGTAATTTTTCAGTGTGGAAATATTGAGGCTCTTTAATTCCTAGAGGGGCTGGCTGTGTTTAAAGAATTTAGTTCCAGACTATCAGTAAATAGAATCCATATCTGTTCATCTGTCTGTATGGCAAATATTCCAAGCACATTTTCCCTACTATTCCTAATATGCATGTGTCATCCTCCTATTTTAGATTCAGACTAAATAGAATCCATAACTGTTGATCTGTCTGTACAACCACTATTCCAAGCACTTTTTCCCCACTATTCCTGTCCATATGTCATCCTCCACCTCCTTCTCCTCCTCCTCCTCATCATCACACCATCAACATCATCATCTTCATCATCTTCATCATTATAATTTGTTACCATTGATTTGGGGATGGAGAACCAGTATTTTTGGTGTTCAGACTATTAGAGAATGAACTTCTTAGCTTAGTCTGGAATACAAAGCATTCCAAGCAAATTTTTGCCCCTTTTCCTCTCCATGATGTACCAGCCTCCTCCTCCTCCTCATCTTCATCATCATCTTCATTGACTCTGAAACGAAAGAGCATTACTCAGTGTTCAGATTGAATAAAACAAATTTCTATTTATCTCTCAGTGTGACATAGTATTCCAAACATGTTTTACCCTGCTCCCGTCCATGTTCCATCATCATCCTCATCATGGACTCTTGAGACGGAGGAGCATCTTGGTGATGCTGCTGCCTCCCGATGGATGACTCATCTTGTCGCTATGGAAATGGGAGGCCCTAATCCCCCCTCGATAGGGATAATGGATGGATGTTATCCGGCCGCCGTACATGATGGAGGGGATTGGGGAGAGTGTGGAGAAGGATTGAAGAAGCAGGGTGATAAATTCAGATCCAATCAATTTGTGGCGTCTCCTGATTTTTATTTAGATTAAAGGATTTTTTTTCTTCCCGCTTTTGTTTGCTGAATGGAAATGGAGGGAGGCTAGTGGGAGGAGTCAGAAAGAGACAGAGAAGAGGGAGACAAGAGACGGGGATGGCATTGAAAGGGAGATGTATTATGAGAAAGAGAGAGAGAGAGAGAAAGAGAGAGAGAGAGGGGGGGGGGAGGGAGAGGGAGAGGAAAATGTATTAGAAAATACAAACGGTGTGGACTTCGTATGTTAAATGAATAATAACATAGTAAAAGAATAAGCATATATTTTTTGATGGATATACATAGGATATATTCTAAAAACTGCATTAAATGGTACTTTAATACTTCCCTTATACGTATTGTGAAGACATGTCCATATTTAGAAAGATGCATCTCTTTAGGAAAGAATAATTGTAGATACAAGCAATCCATCATGTTTAAAAAAAAAAAAAAAAATAGGGGGGGGGGGGAGGGGGGGGGGGGTGGCATCATTTGGTTATAGTCTGCAGACGATCATTATCCTGCCTCTAGCTAAATATTGAATGGACACTTCTCAAGTTATCTGAGGGATGTCGACATCTCTCTTCTATATGTTTATAATTTCTAAAAGGTAGCTTTTTAGAGCAGAATTCTGTCCAGTGCCGAGTAACCGTAGATCCAAAACTATACACCAACATGGAGTATGAAGTTGAACTCGAGGAGACGAGGAGCATAATAGAATGCAACGCCAAGAATGTAGACATGTTTATGTACAAGCATTCCTTGGTCGACCGCTCAGAAGTTAATCACGCTAATGCATGCGCCATCCAAACTTTGTCGTTTGTACCACACCAATTAGAAGAACATTGCAATGGGGCTAGGTTTGTAGGCTGTCGGTGTATACAGGAGTTACTTCAGGTTATTGGAGTCTTTAGACTTCAAATTTTTGAGGGGTTTCGAATCAAATGTTTACCGAAAGGCACGATCCCATGACATGAATGTAGCCTTGAAAGTATATTGATTGACTAAATTTATAGGATTTTCTTATAGAATTAATTTTTATTTTTAAGGAAAATAAATAAAAAGACTTTGTCTTTGAGGGAATATAGCCATCCCTCCATCCGCCATATATAGTCCAAATATATATTTCAGTAGGCTAATACTTTTGAAATGCTATAATCTACTGGTATAAAATAGTAAATGTTGTCCTTTTGTCCATTTTGATATTGAATTAATAGAGTTGAGAACAAACAATAGTGTTCCAGGGCATACCAGAAGAATTGTGCTAAATTGATAATGAACTTTTACTTGTGATTGTTTGACGACTCCCAAAAGAAGGAAGACGACTTCCTTTCTTGGAAATGCTTTAAACTGCATTAACTAATGCAGAATAGTTGAGGTAGGAAAACAAACACATGTTTTGTATATTGGTTGGCTGTCCTGGCATGTCCTTCTCACTTGTTAGAAGATGGCTTTTAAAGATGTCACGATGGTATCTAGTATCATCAGCTGGGAGTCAAAAGGGTGCTAACTATTAGCACTTAGCACAGAGTTATCGCCCTTCTGGTTCTCAATGTATGATCTGTATTTCCAAATGGTATATTCCTGCCAAGTCAATGCGAAGATAATCAAATGATAACATTTGTTGACCCTTTTCCTCCTTGAAGAAGAAGTTGGATTTGTTGATAAGGTTTATGAATAATGATAAATTGATGAACATTTGGAGGAGGAAAAGAGCAAGAAGAATGAAGGAAGTAATTCCATTAAAATGGTAGTTATCTGTCCACCATTTTGAACAATTTCAGGTAATAAACCATAGAATAGAGAGATGAATTTTGTTAAGATATGTTTCAATTTTTTCTGAATAGTTTTTGGACATAAAAATAGTTGTAGTAATGAAACTTGTATTAGATAACAGGTGGAGATATTGTGCTTTTTTACTGGTCAATCTCCACTAAATTAGGTCAACTCTTTAAAGGCTTTCGTCTAAATGATTATCTACAGGGAAGCAATCAACTCAATTATTGAAAAGAGAAGGAATATTAGATTAAATCTGATAAAGTTCATTTAAGCTTACCCCTTAATATAACTGTTGTCATGACAGAAAGAGCAAAGCTTTATTGTCAAAATGAGGTTTTATTACTTCTTTTTGAAGATATAATTTAGTTCCCTAAAATTTTCTTGGTTAGTAATGGTATTGCTCTTTCTGTGATTACGTTCTAGGATGAATATGAAATGCTACAAATAGGGTTTTGAATATTTCTGTATGGATTTACATGAGTTATTTTAATTAAGTTTATTCTAATATTTGATTTATTGCAATGACATTCAATCAGTAATATTCTAACCATTTCAGAAACAACATTTGTCATTAAGTTGACAAATTTTAATCTTCAGCTTCAAAACTCTGTACCCAATCATATTATTGCATGACCTATCTGTGCACTCTCTGGAATATGATATTGTGAGTTATAAATCAAAAAATGAATATCTATATCTATATAGGCAACAATGATGGATTGCTTTACATATTTCAACCAGAAATGCAGACAACTTGGAGCTTTTTGCAACAGGAATAGCGTTTAGTAGAAATTCTTTACAGCTTTCCAATTATCTGGATTTCAATCAGGCAATTCAGACCTAATTTTATGTACTTATATGATCACAATTGTGACTCTTGATCTCCTCATTCTGACCAATTTTAATTATCTATTTAAAATGAAAATATTATAATTATATTCAACTTCTGAGCTATGACAGGAGGCATGTTAAGAAGCATGGATGAGAGGATTTCAATTAGGTTTCGTCAGGTGTTCTGACAGGCCAAATCTGTTTGGATGAAAACTGTATTAGTACATGGAGCTCTGTTTAGGACTGTCAACACTGCTCAAAATGTATAATGTACTTTAAATTTCCAAGAAATCAAGGTGGAATGCAGACATTATATGGTTGTCTTATACCAGAGGAACATTGACATCATCATCATCATCATCATCATCATCATCATCATCATCATCATCATCATCATCATCATCATCATCATCATCCTCCTCCTCATCATCCTCATCATCCTCATCAATGTTCCGCAAGTTATATACATGTAGGTCGGTGTTCAAGTTGAAAATCTTGCAATTAATACATCAATTAATTGTTATCAATTAACCCCCAAACCATACAACTTAAGTTATATTGTTAACTTTGGATTAATAATAATGATAACAATAGTCATGTTTGTATAGCGCTTTAGAGTACGTTTCTAAGCGATTTGCATTGTAATTATTATTACTTATTGGTATATTGTCTACTCATAACCCAATTAAGTTATCTCATATCATTTAATACAGAGTTAAGATTCTGCTGGCTCTCAATAGGAAATGTGCCATTGAGTTTTATGCACCTGTATTCACCTGTCTTGTTGGGCTCTGACTCCCTGCCAGCGTCGTGCAAATTTGCGATCAGCATGAAAACATCTACTTGAGATTCCTCAAACTCATTCTTTCCTGGATGAGATCATTCGCTGCTACTGCACCTAGGTTGGTGTAGAACAGTCTTCCTCGGTACCTTTGTTCTTGTGATCTGCTGTCTACTTTAAAAACTCATCTCTATAACATTGAAAACGAACATCGGGTGTGCTGAAGCTAGTGCTGGAACTGGTATGTCCCTTTATCAAACCTATGGGAATTAGAGAATTCAGTAGTCAATGAGTAAACTAAGATATACATGGTGTATCAATTCAACATTGCTTACTTTTAGCCACTACCCCAGTCTATTCCAGGTGAATCAGGGATAGCATACAGTGTATTTTGTCAGTCTCATCAACACCTTTGAACAGGCAGCTATCAAAATTGGTGCTCTACAAAGTGCCCAGATTGGATAAGCTAGTCCTCCTTGTAAAGACACAGTTTGAATTGATTCACTTCAAAACATGAAGCAGCAGGAGTTATAGCTACTTACTCAATTGAAATGTGGCAATGTGAACAGGTAGGGAAAGGCAGTGTGTGTTTTCTGTTTACTGGGTTAGAACACTCTAAACAAGGTCTATGAAGCTTTTTGAGGGCTCTGGGGTTGAAACCTGCCCACCTTTTTTGTGAAGCCCTGATTGATTTCTCCCTCCTTCTATTCACTCTTTTCAATCTTCTCTCTGTTACCTTCGCTTTCTCTCTTTTTTGTCAATGTGCATTGAAAGAGGGTACTGTAAGCTTTTAGTTTGTCAATTTGCCAGTGAAGTTAGGTATCAGACACTGATCAATAGGGCAGTGTGATGTGTGAGGCACTTTGATGCATGTAACTGTAAATATGCGATCTAGGAAAGTTCAGATGTGGGATGTATATTGATGAGAAGGCAAATACTATGGTGAATTCTAGGTCAAAGAATTTGAAACAGGAGGGGCACAAGCCCTGACAGTGCAAAATCTAGTTTCTCAAGATGTACATATATTATGACTTGCCTTCTGAAAACCCCTATGGATATGCAATGGAAAAAGAAAAAAAAAAGAAATGGCACATTCACAACAACCCCCCCCCCCCCCAAAAAAAAAAAAAAAAAATTAAATTAAATGAAAGTAAAGTAAAGATGATACTCAAATTGTAAACCATATGTGGGTCTGAAATATGCAGACTACATTGTGCCATTTTTGGGAGTAACTTGTGGCACCAGCTTGTCTGCCTCAGGTACCAAGTTATGAATTATTAGGATAAATAGGACACAAAGTCAAATTAGCCTAGCTAAGCTGGGGGCATTTCCGCCTTTTTGTTAGCAAATCTTTACAAAGAAGAGATACTTTTCTCTTGTAAAGCAGAAAGTGCAGTGTTGGTGATAAATGGTTAAGAACACAATTTGACAAACTTATTCTTGATAATACAATGATCTTGGCATTTAAATCTACATAGGGAAGTTGTAGCAAAGCTATGGTTAAGTGATTTGGAATATACAAGCACTGTATTTATCAGCAAATATTGAATTTAAAAGAATTAAACGGAGAAAAGAAGAAGATACTATCATATTTAAAAAAGAAAAATTAAAAATTAAAAGGACATTGCCCTTTAAACTTTTCATAGACCTTTGCTGCTAAATGTAATGGTACATAGTGCACATGCATGACTATTGCAGAATATGAGTTGCTGTTTTTCCAACGAATACTGCTGATGGCTATATAATGTTTATTGAGAAAATAGCTCATCAAACTTCCCTTTTCCCCTTATTTTTGATACATACATTATTGTATAATATTTTGAACAAAACTTAGTTCTAAGATCATTATTAAAATTTAGGGAAAAATGAGCTAATTAATAACAATTGCATGCTGGAGCTAAAGCTAGGGTAAAAATATCCAAACCCCTTCAGAAGTGCTTAGCAATGTTATATAATATTGCAATATGTACCGGTACAGTTAATATTTTTATTAGTTTCATTATGACAAATAGCTTTTGAGTTAGAGGAGTTATATCATATTGTGATATGTACTATATATATGTATTTGTGTTGCTATCAATATTTTCGCTATCAAAATAACGGAGAGATTTAAGTTGACATCTTCCAATGCAGGTGCTGCTTCCACATTGTTTAGTGAGAAGGGGAGCCTGGGAGGGGTGATATCAGCCACCGCTCTCTTAGCATTAGTATCCTTTCTGCCTCAACTATCATCCCAGACAATCAACCGACAAGCTAATAATCCTGTGCCATTCATTCTCCCTCACGATTAGGAGTTTAATAGGAACGTGCCTCTTGCCTAGCAGACATGATTTTATTTAGTCAAGAAAAATGTGGTAGACACCATAGAATTTAATGTCCCAGTTCATAGTATTTTTATCATGGTATTAAACCACAATCACAAAGGGAATGGCTAGGGATGTTTAAAAAAAAAGGAAAAATAAAGAACATAATCTATTGACAAATGTGCAATTTTCATGTTATAGTCTTGTCATTTTTCCAGTTGTCAAAGAATCAAATCATCATGTCATCTTACAATTTTATGATTTTGTTTTGAAGTCTAATTTCTTCATAGTATATAGTGCTGCTTGTTAATACCAAGGAGTGCTGGGGTAATATAATTGTGGAAAAAGGTGGATGAAAAGAAAAGAGCAGTAGAATGATTTTTAGCATTTAACAGCGTCTGAATTGATGTATTCAAGGACACATACATTTGTTAGGGTATGAGTATTTGTGTTTATAATGTTTCAAAGAAGGGGCATGTTTAATCCCTTGACAGCATCGGTTTGGAACTAATAATGGTATAGATGGCCGGATGAGATCAAATGGATATATGTATTCTCCTAAAGTGATAAATTGTAGGGCTTTTCTGGTCTTTTAATGCGGTTTGCTCGGTGGGGTAAGGGAGAATAGAATACATGAAGCCTGTGAAAGGAGAACCGGGGAGGTGGAGCTGGCGAAGCTTTTGCAATCCCCCCTCCCCTCAACTCCCCCATTTATCCTGATTTGCACCCATTGTCTGGGTTTAATACCCTGCCTCTGTACACCTCTATCCCTAGCTGCACACGTTGGTCTGAGCTGATTGTGCTCGCCGATTGAGCTAGTTGGGTGAATGAATGAGAGAGGGAGAGAGAGAGGGAGAGAGCAGTGAAGAGGCCTTTCAGACCAAACAATTATCCTGCTCTATTTGGCTGTAGTCAACCGCTGCTGCGGTACATAGTAGTAGCAGCGTGGAGTGAGGATTTTCTCAGTATCTCGCTGGCTTTCATTACCAGCTGGCTGGGCATTGCCGATAGCACCTCTCTATGGCATGGAAACAGAGGATTTCTACTCCTATCATCCTCTTATCCCCCATGGATTTTATTTACTGCTACTATTTCAGTATTAATGAGTCCTGCTAACACTCTATGGAAATTTATTGGACTATAGCTGATTCAGCGGGTAACAAA
Organism: Strongylocentrotus droebachiensis; assembly: GCA_035222895.1. Taxonomy (NCBI): domain Eukaryota; kingdom Metazoa; phylum Echinodermata; class Echinoidea; order Camarodonta; family Strongylocentrotidae; genus Strongylocentrotus; species Strongylocentrotus droebachiensis. The sequence goes on from JAVYIG010000625.1 coordinate 96,508, forward strand.
AATTCAGTTTAAGGATTCGTTTTTGATTTGTGATACGCATCAAGGAGGAGGAATAGAGGAGGAGGAGGAGGAGAGGTTGGATGAGCTACCGGTGTACGTTGCCAGGCATGGAATGAGGAGGAGGGGTTGAGATGTGCTAATGTTCTTTGTCTGTAATGAGGTGAGTAGAAAATGGAACATGCGTGAAAGCTAGACATCTGCCACAATATAAACACTTCAGAATGTAATGAAATAACGAATGATGCTTGCAAATAAAAGTATATAGCCCTATATACCTGCATTTTTCAGAATATGTGGTTAATATTATATATGGCAAACATGTAATTAGGGTGAGTAGTGCGTATATATTATTCAGGTCTAGTTATATTGGCCTGTGATACGATACCTCACAAACGTTTCTTTTTATTCAACTTCTCTCTGAGGGAGACAATAATGGAGAGGAAGAGACAGCTCTATATACGAGTGCCTAAGCTATGTGTTGGCTTATATTCTGTAAAGGGAATTTAGTAAACAACATTCCAGATGAAATGTACATATAGGAAGAGAGAGAGAGAGAGAGTGAGAGTGAGAGAGAGAGAGAGAGAGAGAGAGGAAAGGGGGGGGGGGGGGATGAGTGCGGTGGCAAAGAGACTAAAAATAGATAATTGCAGTTAATCACATACAGATAGATAGAGATAGAAACATAATTAGAGAGATTAATGCATTTTTTTTCTTCAGATTATCATATATGCTTTACAAGTAATTAATGCTATAAGTATCTGTTTGGAAAAAAAGACAAAACCTGTATGTTTTTGTGTAGAATATAGGCCTATATATGCCTGTGTTTTGCCTGTTTTTGTTGTTGTTAGGTCCATGGTTAGACTAACAATTGCGATGTATACACTGAGCAATTAATGCTTCTTTGGTGCTTATCCACACCTGATCCTGTAATAAAAGGGATCCTTTGTAGGCCTACCTGATTAAGAATAAAACTCCTTCAGAAGTGGATTTAATCCCTCCTCTATGAGATCAAAGTGGAGGCTTGAACAATCATCCCAATCCGGTCCATTGTGAATATGAGGTTTGATTAGCTGGTTAGGATGGCTGTAGGGGGCCTTTCTACAATGAGGATTAATTGACCAACAGGTAATCAAAGAGAAGAGGAGAACTTAGGGGAAATAGTTCATTGATTTTTCTCTTCATGCTGTGATTGCTACTGACTCCACTAAGATATCCATTCACATATTGTATGCAGAGTGTCGAAGCCTGATCAAGTTGGTTGCACAGGTGAAGATGTGTTTTTGTTGAATATCATGCAAATTTATCCAGGTATGGTGGATTATGGTATAGAATTCAAACATGGACAATGTTTACAGTTATCAGTGCACCAAATTGAGCTGTAAATGTATTGTAGACAGCTAGTGGCTGTATACTGTACATGTTAATAGGATTTTTTTCCAGACAATATTACCATCTATTTCATATTTCTTAGCTGGAACTATATTCCACCTTACAATATATTCTCATCCTTATGATGGTGCTTTGCAGGTATATATAATATATTTTACAGTTTATCAATAACAATAATCAATATAAAAACACCTAAAGGGAGAATGAAGTGCAGCTAAAATACTGTTTGAAAGGCAGTATAGAACCCTAATACCTCATCCTGTTAAAAAACTCATCACAAACACTGTGTGATGTCGAAGACTTGTTTGTTCATGCAAGTATATATATATTTTTTTTAAACCTATGATCAAGTTTGTTTAATGTTCAATTGGCTCAATTTTCAATTAAAAATACTCTGATGCAAGCCATAGATCATTCTTGACTACAATAACATATGTCTTCTCAATTGCAAAACCTGTGATCGTGTACTATCTCAACTTTCTTTTTTTCCAAACGGAAATCATTTGAAGTGGTTTCAATTCCTAATCATATAACACCAGACCTAGAAATGTCATCACACACTAAATGCACCTTTGTTTACAGAAGTATTTAAACTAGGACCAATTGGTTAATTTGTTAGCATAACAGTAAACCTCTCCATGCACACTTTGGTATATACATGTACAGGGATGATGTATATTGTGTACATGTCAGTTCTTTTTAAAGGTAGTACCATTGATTGATAATTCTAAGAAAAAGAATATTTACAACAACAACAAATCATTGAAAATCAATGTAATAGTTTACTGCAAACCCAGATGGATATTTATTTGTTGTGGACTATGTAATTGTCAAAGCTATAGAAAAAAAAAGGCATTGATGTGGGGCTATACATGTAGCTGGGCTGTACATATATGTATTCTTGTTAAAATTTATTGTTATTGAATACCCTACTGGCAGTTTCAGTTATTAAACTTAACTGTTGTTTTGAAATATGAATCAGGAGACCTACAAGATGGTATCAATATTATATTTCCTCAATAGAAAAAATGAAAAAAGGAGACTGGCTGCTAATGATTAATGATTTAATCACATGCAAGTCATTAATACTCCCTTTAAACTTTAGGTGTTGTTTTCGATCCATGAGATCTTAGGATAAACCAGAAACTGTTTGCCAGGAAGAAAAGGAGAAAAGGAAGGAAGTTTTGAAGGAGATCGAGAGAGACGAGATATCTAGACTAGAAAGAGAGAATTAAGATAACATCTGCACGCTTGCACATGGCTGTTTGTTTCCTCATTTGTTTTTAGAAGAAACAAGTATTATCTGATTAGAGTTGCCTATACTTATTTGACCTTATAACATCAGAGAGCAATGTCAGTAGAAAAAGGGTACCGGTATTAGTATATTCCCTAACTCCCTGGTATTATTGATAGGGCTTATATGTGCAGGAAAAAGAAGATGAACTGTAAAAATGAGTTATATAATTTTTTTTACAAGCCATTGTGTGATTAATAATTACAAACTAGCAGGACCCGTGGAAAATCCACGCGATTCTAGGGGGAGGGGAAGGGGGGGGGGGGGCGGTAAATAGAAAGAGGCCTATGTGCTATCGAAAATAAAATTTGATTATATTTCTATAGGGTCTAGACGATTTTTATATGTTTTTAAACGACCATCTGAATTTTCTTGTGAAAACTTTACTTTGAAAAATGATTATCGAAATTCAGCATAAAACTATACATGGGCCGAATAATCACAATCTAAGCTCAGGTTTCATACCTCTATAGTCACGAAACTATATTGAAATAGGGGCAATAACAGCAATTTCAAAGTGTTGTCGAGTCTCAGCTCACACACAGTCACAGTTCCGACAGTGCTCGGCAGCATGCAGTGGCGCACTGCACTGTCTGTGCGTGGACTCGAGCCCCACGGCAGCTAGCTTGCAACTGGACTGTCAATTACGATGAATTTCTTGTGAAAACTTTACTTTGAAGAATGATTCTCAAAATTCAGTAAACATGAACAGGATAATACCAAAGTAACCCTGTTTGCATACCTCTATTCACGTAAACTATATACAAATCACGGCAATCATCATAGAATCAGAGTCAAAGCGACTGAGCTGTGCGCGTGACGGTGAGCGTAGAATCATCGCACACATTATACACGTACGTTCGTACACGCAGCATGTCCGCCTGGCCTACAAAGCATATCATATAGAAAGATGCATAACACGGGTAAGCCCAACCCGTGAGAGCGTGCATTTCTTACATCCCTCACCCGGGTTAGTCATCTGTTAATGTGTATTTCTCTTACATGCTACAAAGCGTATCCTATAGCAAGAGGCCTAAACTCGGGGTAAGCCACACCCGTTACTACATGTACGTGATGTGCTACACCCATTGACAGAAGTGGATTCTCGTCCGCCGTGTGTCTCTTTGTTGATTGCACAGAGGGCGGATGCACGCCTTGCCGACTCGCTCTCGCGAGTTCGTTGCCTCCTTGCAATCCGCGACGCCCGCCGTGCTTTCGTCCACCCGTTCTCCCCTGAACCTCGATACCACGTTTAACGACATGGACATCGATCGCGGGGTCGACGTGGCACGCGGGTTACGGGAGACATGCCTCGTGGAATTGTGTCGCCGTCCCCGTGCCACGTATTAATGGAGTATTAATAGTATAGAAGTAAGATTAGAAATACCTGTACATCAACTTGAAGAGCATCGGGGGGGGGGGGGGGGGGGGGGGCGGAGGCACTCCACCCCCCACACACACAGAGCAAATATGCATACCAAATCTATGCAATTGAGTAAACAAAAAAAATGCTGTTTAATATAGTTGATTGCTTGACTAATGTGTGAATGAATATAAGTCCCGAACTAATGATCCTCATTCATGTAGATGTACATGTGTACATGTAGCTGTCATGGTCTACTTCTTATCAAACATAGGGTGCGGGCATTTGGTGCAAAAGACTTTAAATCAATAACGAAGAACAGAATTGGTCTTTTATTAGATTGAGTCATGTATAGCTGGAAATTCTGATGTATTAACCAGTGTATACTGCCATGCTTCACTTGGAATATTCATTCTTTGTGAGAAATCCATGAGAGAAAAAAAAAATCACAATCACGCTGACTCACAATGAGTGAAGAAATTGGCGTCGTAGGGGAACATATGGCTAGCCATCATCATCGTTCTACATCCATCTTCTGTTCTGGAGAAGTGGGGGAAATAATTAGAACCAGAACCTTTGCAACACTCAAATAACATGACACCCTAGAGTGAGATGTCACATCTTATTCACTTCAACACCTCAAGTTCATGTATTCTCTCACCTGGTCTTGCATCCATTCACAGAGGATTAATTTTCCATCGTATACATTCACATTATGTTGATAAAAGATCTCATATTTCTTCCCTCTCATGAACAAGAAATAGAAAAACATGTATACCAGAAAATATTAAATCCTTTGCTTCAAACCATAATAGGAACAGTATCTTTTTTTTATTAATTGAAAGACAAAAAAATTATGTTGTCTGACAGTCAGACTATCATTACCTGTAAGTAGTACTCACAAGTGGAGTTCAGTACAGGCCACACAGCATGGATAAATGGAAACAAATGGAGACAAAATTGATACCAAGTGTGATGGAGTTTCCAAGAATTCCATTAAAATTTCCATGGGGGTTCAAGCTTGGATTTTCCTGTTTTACTTTATATCATCCATCACCATGGCATTTTGAAATGATTTATCAATAATTTTTCTTAGATGAATATGACCGCAAACTCTACACTTGTTGACTACTGAAGCAACTGAACAAGATGAAAATGGCTCTTGTTTGCAAATGAATTTTCCTTTACCATAGCCATTACATTTTTTATTTTATTTTTATTTTTATTTTTATTTTTTTTTGGGGGGGGGGAGGGGGGGGGGGGAGGAAGGAGGGGGTGTTCTAAAATTAATTTGTTGGTGCATTTCAGTTTGACTGAACACTGGCAACATCAGAGACACCCATTTATCCTGTGGAAGAGGGAGGGAGCTAGGGGGTGGGGGTGTTGGGGAAGAGGGACTTTCTTTATTGTACCAAAGGAAAAGAAACATATAGGCGCTGTGGATATGGGAACTCATATAGGAGAGATTGATTATAAATATGTAAATCAATCATACATGTACATCTATAAGTAGGTATCACAGAAGAGCTGCGTTGAGTGGGGACACACAGAACTCAACCACGCAAATTCTCTCTTTGTGAAGGAAGATTTTCATATCATGGAAAAATTAAATATTATAAAATTATATGTCTCTCGAAAGCTCAGGATTCTGTCTTTCATGTAATGTCATTTTCATCAAAATCCATCAATTACTTACGACACAGTTGCTTTAGATTTAACCTCTAATTTGTACCGTCTCACTTCGTTTGTCGCCATTTTTTTTTGACGGCCGATTTGTATCCCTAGTTTTAGCTCAATTCGCTTGAACGCCATTTGTCTTTGAGTTTTAAAAATCCACTGGTTGGGAAGAGCACATCTTGAGCTTTATTTTCATATGAAAACTGATGGGGGTATGTTTCAAAAAGATCGTGAAAAATCAGAGTGAAAAGTTTGAAACAATTTTTCTATATCAGATAAACATACTTTTAATTCAATTTTGATACGAGAAGAAAGAGAATTTACTGGAGAATACGATCATGTAAATATTAAGAATGACCGCGAAATGGCGCTAGAGCGCGAATCCGATGAGTACAGCTTGTACTCTGAGTAATACGCACTGAGCGGGAGTGAATGCAGCGAGCAGGCCCCCAGCTTCGCACGGAGAGCCGAGGGGCCAAGTAGCGCCACGTGTCGCCTCACCGCACCCGCCGCTTGCCGTCCCATCAAGATCCGAAACGGAGCATGAATCTGAGGCTTTAAATATCGAAACTGAGGCAGGATTTGCAGCATTTGGCGAACAAATTAGTAAATACATATATATTTCGACGGAATTATTATGCTAACGTAACCTAAACAGATTTTAAAGCGATCACAAGACCAATAATACATGTTTGTGTTTTTCCACTCGTAATTTTTCTCGCACGTCATGCGAGTGAACTTTGAATTTCAAAGTGACTTTTTAAGAAATTCAAGAACAAACTTGTGTAATCTTTGTCAATTTATAGAGTGAAAATTTAATCAAATTTCGTCAGAAAAAAAATATTTTGTGTGTTTCAATCTAAATCAAATAACTGTAATGACGGCTTTTCTGATCTTTGGAAAATAATTATTAAATTCCAATTAAATTCAGGCAGTGTCTTTTCAGTAATCATATCTGATTGATGCACGTCTGTATGAAAACCAAATGACACACACACACACTCGGTGATAGCTCGGCGGCAGTGCACCGCCCATACTGGTGTCTATATTCTCATGTTGTGATTGTGAACCCACGCCAAGGATTTAAAGGGGCATTTATTGTTTTCCCAGAGTTTTTAAATTTAAGATCGTGGATTCAATTTATGAATTTCAATTAAAAGGGATTTGTTATTATTTGTGTTTATATAGTAAATAAGTTAGGTAGGCCTAGGGGGGAGGGAGGGTGGTAGGGGGGGGGGGGGGTCGGGGGAAGAGGACATTTTTTTGTTTTGGTCTAAAAAAAATCGTAACAACTCAGCCAACCACTGAATAACCTGGAGGGGGGGGGGGGGGGGGGGGGGGGTAAGAGGGCACATTTTTTTTTAGGGGGGGGGGGGGGTCAAGAAATGTTTTAAATTTTTAAATTTGCTACTTTAGGGGGAGGGGGGTAAGGTCACCTTTTTAGGTCAGCCATTGCCATATTTAAAAAAAAACAATTGGGGGGGGGGGGTTCGGGGGGGGGGGCACGTCCCTGTTTTTCAGTACATTTTGGGAGAATTTAGGGCTGATTTTAACAAATTTTTTTTTGGCCGGGGGGGGGGGGGGGGGCACGTGGACCCCCCCCCCCTGGATCCGCCACTGCCATACTTTGTATTGATGTGCCAAAATTCATTCCCCTACCATTAACGGTTTTCAATTTAGGCAGACTTGAAACACACAAAAAAGCTTTAAAATATGAAGTTTTAAGAGTTTAGAGCCATTTTCAAATGCCATTTAAAATTAATTTAAATTGATTTGATGGCCTAAACTTACCGAAATAATTAAGCTATATATATATCCTAGATATGCCGAAATTCAGCCCCTCCTGATAGACACTCTTAAATCTAGCCATATTTCAAAACCCATGAAAACTTGTTCCGGCGACGCAAAAATATTTTTTGTCACACACATCAAAATGGGCTTCATATAATTATTTGAAAAATTCCACAAAAAAAAATATTTGTCTAAAGAACCTGAAAAAAAATAGGCATGTAGAAATCCATACAGAGAACAGATTTCTTGAAAAGAATGGTGATTCATCAATTAATTACAAAATTATGTCACCTTGAAAATGGCTAATTGTCAGTTATAGCCTAATTACGCAAAATTTGACCATTTCGTCTCTTATGTAAGTGGCCGTATTTTCAAAAGTACTTATTCAAATTTGACAAATGAGGTATCAAAACTCCTCTTTCCATGTGCTCTAAAATGAAATTGGCAGGGGAAATGAAATGTAGATACTTTCAAACTTTAGCTGTGATACCTACTATAAGAAAGAATATAAAACTGGTATATAGGTAGAAATAACTAGACTATATCTTAAGACCCTTATCCTGTTTCCATGGACTATTTCCCTTCATGTTGACAATGTTTCCTGATTATCTTCCTTTTTGAGGTCTTGTTTTCCTTGTAAGTACTTTCTGTAAGGTCACACTGCTTCTAAAAAGTTGTGGAATATTGCAATTAGATCAAGGCAGAAAATGAAGTAAAACACAGCTTTTTGTGCTACAGACTTTGGCATGATTAAAAATGTAGGTTAATTTGAAATTACTTGTATGTGTGACATTTTTATTCTTCTATGATTATGTTTGTCTGACTACACTACAGTAGAAACTACATACTTTGTCACAGATTTGAAAATAGATTAGAAGATTGATCCATTACCAAAAATAGGGTTTAAAGAAGTATGCTTTATTAAAAAAAAGTAATAAGTGTTAAAACTTAAAAAATGAGTAATTTTCTTAACGTCAGCTTTTTGTGGCTTCAAAAGACTTAAGATTCTTTTCATTGTCTTTTATGACAAGCTACTTGATATGAATGAGTAGGCTACATCTTCCATGTTGTCCAAATTCTACTTTTAAACAATCTCTGAGTGAGTTGGGCGTACGAGCTAAGTTTCATGGAAAGATATTGAACGCCTATGTGACATGAGTTGTGCAAGATTAAGGTGTATATAAAGCTGACCATGCTAACCTCAGTCTGTACATTGCCCTGGGATGGGAGGTTGTGGCATTTGGAAGGAAAAGCCGACGGCTTCCTCGCTGTCATCATCGATAACCTCCTATTAGATGAAAAGATATTTCACGAAGGATGCTAAGATCAGGGTAGATGGGGATGAACCTGATCGGCATGCTTAAACCATTTCCTTTCCTGTGAGAAGGGGCAAGTTAAGGACCCTAGCTGCTAGGAAAGTTTCCCACATGACACATTCTATAGTGCCGTCTATCTAGAAATTCTATTCCGAGGCCATTTTATTATTACCCTGGCTTTAGCCTAGCTGCCATATACAGCGCTCCAGCATTTCCAGGAAATAATTCCTGCCAGGTACCCATCTACATCACCTGGATTGAGTGTGGCAAATGTAGATCAATGTCTTGCCAAAGGACATTAGTGCCGTGGCGGGACTCGGACCTTGGTCCTTGTGATCGACAGTCTGGCAGTGATGGCAGTGATGGTAATTTTGATGCTATATGTTGATGAGAATGAGAATGATGATGATGAAGATGATGACAATATTGATGGTAATGGTGATGATGGTTGATTGTGATTGACGATGATGACGATGCTTATAATGGTCAAGATAATGTTGTGGACAAGATTGATTGAATTGAATTGAATTTAACTTATTTATTCATCACCATTGAAAACATTGAAACAAAAGATATATAATTGTACAATGAAAAAATGTCAATATAACATAAATATAAACATGACATGAATGACAAAATAGATGCAATTCTGATGATGAGGATGAAGGACAATCAGTTGATATTCAAAGAGACAATGCAGCAAGAATAATTATACTCTACTGAACCATGAAAACTATATTCTTATCATCTGATGCAGCAGACTATCATCCCTCAAATGACTCCATTATCTCTGTCTCCAGTAGGGGGATGATACAAACACCATCTTCACAGTATCTGGTATACAGGGGGTGATGATACCAGACAAATCTACCCCCGGGATGCGATCATGTCTTTGTCTCTGTCTGATTAATTTTGAATGCTCTGACTCACTCTGGATGCATCCCCCAAGATAACATCACTGAATTATTAATGAATGGACCGCACCACCCATCTGCCGCCACTGTGCCCTATTATTGCTAATTCCAGTCATAATGGGACGAATTGCCCACCATTAAGTAATGGCTGGCATCATGCAGTCCCACTAAATTACATTTCTGAATAAATACTTCTACTGTATGTTGGCTGGGCAATATTGAATCTTTGTTGCAATTTCGGGACTTATGCAGATTAATTTAAAAATCCTACTGAAAATATTGATACTCTACAGAAATCCTAGACATAAGATTCAACTCATTATGATATTGCATTGCTGGATATCCTAGCATCATAATTTATGTTTTTTCTCTTTCCATTTTTGTTCCCCTTTTCCTTTCTGCTTTCTTTCTCCTCCTCTCTCCTCCTCTCTCCTCCTCTCTCATCCTCTTTATATATAAATTTTGTTTGCTTTTCTCCCCAATACCAGGAAAATTTACAACCTTATATTTCTTCAAATTTATTCTCATGATTGTTCCACACCAGACTACTGGTAGCTTATCCAATTTTTGTAATTGAGATAAAAGCTTTCCAGGGTTTGCTTCCTGTTTGATAATGTCATAAATTATCTGAATTTTTATGTTTAAAGCAGGAAAAATGTAATTCATCAAAAACTGAAATATGAGCAATATTTGCTCACTGGCTCCAACCCAAGAGGAGATTGTTTACCCATCTCTCTCTCCTACTCGTATAAAGTCGAGATAACCATTATTTCTGGCCGCAATCGGTCTCCTTTCGTTTTTTACGGCTTGTCATATTGATTAGTTGACATTAAGCGAGGCTCCCCGACACTGAGTCACTGTTTATTCATCCAGGCGTATGATATAACAGGGTACGCTGCCGAAGATGATAAAGGATGCTGATGCATGTAGTAAGCTCAATGAACCATGGTGGATGGAGGGTGATATAGCAGCAATATATAGAGCTTGCAAAATGAGGAGTAAAAGGATTATCCAACATATGGCCTGGCGATATTTGGTATGAGCTTCATTTTGTCATAGATGTAGGGAGTTACATGTAGGTTAGGGTTGCAATTGGGTTTTAGGTTATGTTTAGTGTTATATAGGATTAATGCCTTCGTTAGGGTTAGGGTTAGCTTTTCAGGCATAAACATAGTGTTAGGTCAGGGTTGAAGTTCAGAATTTGATTGGTTTATGGAATCGTCTGCAGCGCATTACCCCTATACAAATTTCAGTACGCTTACACGCGAGCTCGTCAGCGTGCTCGCCAACGGGTTCGTTGACGAGCAAGCAGACGAACTCGCCAGCGAGCTCGTTTCGTTCCAAATATGCAAATTAGCTACGAGCTCGTTGGCGTGCTCGTTGGCGAGCTCGTTGGCATGCTCCAAATATACACCAGAGATGCCAACCGTTACGGTTTCGCCGTATTTGTTACGGTTTTAATGCTCTTGTTACGGCGTTACGGTAAACAATCAAAAGTTTACGGGGAAACGATAAATAAAAGTACATTATAGCGAATGCCGCTATTTATACATAGCCTCCGTACACAGTGCTGCAATGTCGCACGCATTCACTCATAAGTTCACTGAATTTGACTACACTGGATAGGCACTTTCGCGCACATGGTCCGTCCGCCGCCATCTTGTTTAATTCCGAAACAATACGGCCGCCGTCATTACTGTTTTGATGCTAGTATACTACGTGCGGTCGTGCATTTTGGGGGGAGCATGGGGGTGGATGATCGTGCGTGCGGCGCCCGCAATACCAATTCAAAGTATAGTAGCGAAGACTTCGGTGATTCAGCGGGCGCATTGCAAGTGCGATGTACGGTGTGTTGTTGTTCATGAACGCCGGGCCTAGCGGCCTGGGCTTGTGTGTCTGTGGTACTGGTGAGTGTACGTGTGCATGTGTAGGATACGAGTTCTGCCATTTGACTGTGGATTCGAATTTTCCGTTCGACGCTTGAACGAGGTGTTTTCTTCCTGAATATTATCATGGATTCACTCAAAAGAGAGAGTACCAGAGGAGGAGATCCTTTGACTGCAAACAGATTTTTAAAAACGTTTTTATGCACATCTTTATTTTGGACTTAAAAATTAATGGTAGGTTCGAAATGCAGTAAGAAAGAGTGATTGGGTGTTTGTGTACGTTTTCCGCGAAAATTATGCTGCAGTGTCTTGCGTTACGGAAAGACCCCCATTTGTTACGGACAAATGTGGTAAATGTTACTGACAGCCATCCTATAGGGTTGGCATCTCTGTATACACGCTCGTCACTGGCCGATAAGCTCGTTAGCGAGCTCGTTGGTTTGCTCGTCAACGAGTTCGTCAACGAGTTCGTCGGCGAGTTCGTCAACGAGTTCGTCAGCGAGTTCGTCGACAGTCTCGTGGAATGGCTGCAAGCTTAATGGTAAATTGATTGATAATTCATAATCGATATTGGCAATATCGATATTACCAATTAGGTAATACCAATATATATCGATTTTACCAATTAGGTATATTCTATTCTCAATTGTATTAACTCCATCACATAGATCATTTGAAGTGTATTCAAGAGTAACATTTAAAGTGACTCAGGCTCGTACACATATATATATACTAAATATGTATATTGTTTCTTGGTTAGTAATCATATAATCAATATCAATCTATCAATCTATTGCTAAAACGTGAATGTAATTGTAAAATGATCAGACAAAATAATCTATTGGTTAATAATGGCAAAAGGAAAATAGAAATCACAAAAATGATGTGCGTTGTCTTAATTTGCTTAACAAATCATGATAAATGTATTTTTCTGTCACACGTGTAAAGTAATAATGAATATTCATGAGATGATTGGTTTCAATTGGCCCTATTAGACTTTAATGGGATTTCAATTGGACCAATCTGCCCCATTGGACTTTAAAAGGTTTTCAATTGGTTTCAATTGGACCAATTGAAGTCCCAACTTCAGGCCAATTTGGGTCTCATTAAAGTATAATGGGGCATAGGCCAATGGGGCCAATGGGCCCAATTGGTCCAATAGGGACAATCTGGACCAATTGAAACCATCTGAAGTCCTATTAAATTCCCATTGAAACCTGTTAAAACCTATTGAGACCAATTGAAATCAATTGAAAATTAAGTTGGTGTTCAATTAGTTTCAATTGGATTTTCGTCTTGGGTACCTAGTTACAACAAAAAAGTGAGTTAGTGGGGCTGAAGATAAGATCACATATCGCACAACAAAAAAGTTTGAAACAGTCCGTTAATTCCTCAGCCTCCTCTTATGTAATAAATTCCTCTTATGGTACCAGTTGAACTTGAAGCAAATTGTTTGGTTTGACAGAAGCTAAAAAGACAATTAACAGTGCTAATTAACACAGGAATTTACAAGGTCATGGGCTCAGCCTGCAACCTCATATGGTACTGCATGTCCTACAAAATGGCCGCCTATAGCCTTGCTTCAGACTGTATAATTTCCCACTTTTCTGTGGCAGACCTGCCGCAGAATGTTCCTGTGGCATACTGGTATGCTGCAAGTCTGGAGCAAACTTTCGCCCTGCCGCAGATCTGCCGCAGACTGTTCCTGTGGCGTACTAGCTGGTATGCGGCAAGTCTGGAGCAAAGTTTCCCCCTGCCGCAGACCGTTCCTGTGGCATACTAGTATGCGGCAAGTCTGGAGCAAAGTTTCATCCTACCGCAGATCTGCCGCAGACTGTTCCTGTGGCATACTGGTATGCGGCAAGTCTGCAGCAAAATTTCTTTCTGCCGCATACTTCGGCATACTCTTTGCCGCAGACTAGAAGTCTGCGGCATACTTTTCACTTTCCTATGGGGAGTTTACCCCCGAGCTCGCCACAAGCTCCCCAGTTTAACCCGAGCTCGCCATGAACTCCCCCTTTTACCCACGAGCTCGTCACGAGCTCCCCGTTTTACCCACGAGCTCGCCACGAGCTCCCCCTTTTACCAACGAGCTCGTCACGAGCTCCTCAGTTTATACCTGAGCTCGCCACGAGCTCCACCTTTTACCCACGAGCTCGCTACGAGCTCCCCCTTTTACCAACGAGCTCGTCACGAGCTCCCCCTTTACCCCTGAGCTCGCCCACGAGCTCCCCAGTTTACCCGCGAGTTCGCCACGAGCTCGTGACGAACTCGCGCACGAGCTCGCCAACATTTAGTAAGATCGTTACTAGCGTCCTGGAAGCGTGTTACGAGCTTAAAGCCTAAAAAACGATCTTATTAAGCTTACCATGAGCATAATACGAGTTCGCGACGAACTTAAATTTGTATAGGGGTAGTTGCTGAAGCATGTGTTATACAATCAATGGACGATCAATATTCAAATGGTTTGTCTAATATGGTTTGTGTAAGCTTATATGCATGCCAAATTGCCAATATTACATTTTGGAAGAAGTACCACATTTCTTTAATATTCAGAAGTAATCAAATGTAATTTAATCTGATGCATTGTTTGGTCTTTGTTTATTTGTTTGTTTGTAGATATTTGTGAATTTTTGCTTCTTTCATGACGCTCCAAGTCAAAATGAATGAAATTTTATTAAATCAGAATTAAAACATCAGACAAGAAAATATAGCTTATCTGTAAAAGCACTTGTACAGATTGTATGTACATGCAAAGTTGTTTCTCATCTATATCAGTGCATGGTACTGGAAGTGTTATACTATTGCCTGTTTATCCCCTTCAAAAAAGAATTCAGGATTTTAGGATTTAGAATGGCTTAAAGAACCTGTAGCTCCCTACTATGGAACAATACATTGATGGCTCAGAATTGAGGTCACCAAAAATATACACTGTCACATCCTGCATCGGGATAAATAGATAGTGGATAGGGGTGTGTTCACACAAGTGTGCTGGGTTGTGTTCACACAAAGGGGATTGTTGATTTTAAACTATCTGAAATACAAATACCCGTTATCAAATTTTGTTTTCCTTTCTTATTCTGTGGAATATTTTTAATTCTATTGTAACAGATTTGTCCTTCTTAAAGTCTACCTGCTATGGTAAAGGTGATATATGTGGTCCATTGCTAGCTCCATTTCATGCATTTCCCTTTCGTGATACAGAGTTTAGAAGATCAAAATATATGTTCACATTGAATAAAATTAAAATATTTCTGTTTATATGCCTCAGATGAATTAAACAATCTGTATGGTCATACTAATCCAATGTAAAATGATATCATACTAATACAAACCAAGATGGATATAATAGCGTGTACTATTAGGTTATGTAACTCTAAAGGAAGGATGCATGACCTGTTTTGATGATATTGCAAAGGTTAAAATTAATAATAATTTATATATTTCTTTGTCTGAACGCAATCTGAGAATTGATATCGTATTTATAAGCCAGGTCAGAAATAGTGATTCCATAACGAGCTTCACAAGGGCTAACCACAGAGTCCAAAGTTTGCTTCCTTTTGGCATAAGTTCATCCACACTGCTATATCACTTAAAGCTTGTTCACATCAAAGAGTTACAACCCAAAATGTATAACGTGTTTTGTCTTTACAACGTGGTAAATTAAAAGCATATCCCCATTCTTTGCCGATCTGTAGCCAATGTTCACATTAGAAGTGTATACCCCGATTCTTAATGATGATCATCAAATGGTCATTTTTTTTATATCTGCTGTAAAATAATTTGTTGTACAACGTTTCATTATATGACATTAAGATGAGAAAAAATGATCATAGCTTTAAAGCTCACAGAAAGCTACACAATTAAATTGACTAATCTGAATGGGGGGAGGGTGATACGTTTACCATGTGGTTTGCTGTGCTCTAATAACCCATGTTGATGTCAATAAAAGATAAAGTAAAGGTTAAATTTGGAGAATTAAGTTGACACCACCAAAGCTGTCTTTGTTAATTCCTGTCAGATTTTTTTTCCATGGCATGCAATTACATGATCAGTTTCTCTGTTTTGGAGCCAGTAAAGGGTTAACTCATATACTTTAACACAGAGTTAATGTATTTCTGGCTCTGCATGAACAGACTTGTTTTAAACTCCAGTAATAAGATATAAATATCTGATTGGCTGCACATGATTGTAAAGTAAAGAATAAAACAAATTGTGAATTGATCAATACTTCATTTAAACATCACTGTTTTCTTATCCTTTAAATTACTTTTTGAACTTAATTTTCTCTTGATAATGTCTCATCCAAATAATTTTCCTGTTGAATATGGAATAACACATATTTGTTTTTAATTAATTTTTTAAAAGCATTTGTGTAATTACAGTAGCAATAGAAGAACTGAACCTCCTATAGTGTCAAATGTTTGGCATCGGCAACAAGCTTGAAGCAATGTCAAACAGACGGAACAGCAGGCTATCATTCTTGCAATTGACATTTTGCACTTCAAAAGATCCATACAAATAAACGCATATTTGGCATTATATTGCAGATTGTGCTATTGTCCATATTTAATGACAGGTGCTATTATTCGACCTCTTTGTATTTGATATGCAGTCATAGAGTGCATTGGTTTTCATTTTTATGAATGATGACAAATGCAAAACACAGTAGCTATGTTTACATGGGATCATCATAGTTTTAAGCTTTGAGACTGCCAAACCTCAATGTTTTTACTATTATAAATCCAATCACAAAAAGGGTTCACATGAGAGTCCAAACCAATGAGTATTCAAGTTTTAAACTATACAAGCCAGGCAAATAGTTGTTGTAAGCACAAGCTGGCGTAACCTCAAAGCTAAATGCGTTCCCCTGGCACTTACTTGAATGAGGACTTTCGCTGCTTGTATCACGCTTACCATAAGGTCTCTCATGGTGTATTACTTCAAGTAAACATGAAGTTCATCACCCCAAGTGCATCTACATGGTATGTAACTACACTGTGCAAGATATCATCAAAGTTTAAAACCACAACCTTAAAGGTAAAGACCAGTTATGGTCATGCGATTGCATTGTGAAAGAAATGTTGTGGATTCGATCAGAAAAGGTTGATCCTCTAGCATCTAGCATCTGCAAGGTTCTGGAATCATCAAAATGATAAGAAATTTGGCCCATTCTTTGTAAAGTTACAAGCACTATACACAGAAAGATGTATATGGGACTACCCTATATCTCTCACAGTCCATGAGAGAAACAAATTTACCAAATATATGAATTAGTAGGCGGTTTCCCGGCAAATTTTGTATCATCATGTAGTAGTCAAAACATATTCTTTCACATGATTGGTAATGAGAGCTTCCATTTCATTTTTTGAAATTGGGGCGTTTCCAATACTGGTCTTTACCTTTAACTTTAAGTTTACAGACTCTTGTGCGAACCTAACTAGTGTTGTATTGTAACCTGACAATACCATTCTTGAAATGTAAACTATGCATTGAATAAGATGCAGTATCAGAAATATTATACATATCCCTCCCTTTTTGAAATGTTGAAATTGGATAGTTATATTTTGAATGGATTGCAATTCTATTTCTCTCTATTGTTGGAGAAATATTGTAAGATTTGTTCCCTAACTGAAAAAACTGAGGTAATCATTTCGCTCACCTCAGCAAGTCCTTTCTGATAGCATAAGCATCAGAGAGTATATAAATATACGAAGCTGTGAGAAAGAATAGTGGAAATTATTTATCTGAGGAGGGACTAGCAAAGTACTATTTTCAAAAAATGGTAACTATTGCAGTCCCTCCGAAGATATATAATTTCCACTATTCTTACAAACTAAATGCTTGGTATATTTGTTTTATATCACTTCGTTACGATCCGAACGTTTGATTAATGATTGGCTGGCAATATGGTTTTTAACTTTATATGTTACCCACATTGGGTATTGGAGAAGTTTATAATCAGTTTGAATTTGTCAATTTAACCTGCGTACAGTTATATTAACGCGCATTTAATGAGACGCGCTAATTGCGCATTATTTTTGACTGAACATGATGTGACGTCACAATGCTTCTCTACCTGAAAATCTCATAGAGCATGCGCAGTTCTGCCCATGAAAAAATAGTGGAAAACATTCGGAGCTCTGGCAGAGATTTGTTTCAAATAGTGAAATTATATTTTATCACGTGACCACCAATTAACCAATCATGTATTTAGAAAACTCATGAATATTCACAGAAGGGATATAAATAAAAATATATACAAATGCCCAGAACATACACTCATGATACATTGAAACACCTGTATGAAACAGTAGAATTTTTTTTTCTTCTAGAAGTGTTATGTACTTTTATATGTAATCCCAAAGTTTCTCTACCTCAATCAAGCCCTATACTGCAGTCACTGACCCAAGCTCCTGCTATTAGCATTAAAAACCAAACAAGGAAGGAAGAAAATATTAAATATTAATAACAAACCACAAAAGTAAACTATTAGGCATGCGTAATAGGATTGGCATACTATATTATGGATTTAGTGAACTTATTATGAAGTCAAAGTGCTATTGACTTTTTTGGTTTCTCATAATCTTGAACAAAAAATCTTCAAGCTCACACACGCACCTCGAACTTTGATCTGGTCCGGGAAGGGTTCTTGCACGTACCTTTCTTAATTTTGAATTTCAAATTGGACATTATTTTGTGGGAAATAGGCTTACAACTGAATAACTGCAGAATTAATACTGAGTGAGTAGTATATCAAATATTTTGATTCATTGTATTTTTGTATATATTGACTATGATATTTGTGTATCATGTTGTGAATTGCAAGTCAATCCGAAATTGCATGTAGAATCAGCTCATTAAATGATGACTTGAGACAAATTTACAGAGGTGATTTAACTTCCATTAGTGTAAGTGTAAGTAATGTACTTATATTAATGTAATGTGTTGTAATATTTATAAATTATAAGAATTCAAAGGGATGTTGTGGTCTTTCTGGTGCATAGTGTAAAACAAAAGAACATTATTTTGTTTTTGTTTTGTTTTGTGTATGAAAAAATGCCATACATGTATGAAAACCATTTTGGTTAGATTCTTCCACTCTTTTCCTCTGCAATTTGAAATAAATGAATGTACAATTCAACCACTTGAGGACACTTAAGGGCCACATGACCATGCATTGCAAGAGAAAGTCCTATTAACACCAGCTGTACACATAATCTTCATACAGTATGGTGTATAGTCCACTGCCTGGACTGTTCTCTACAGTCATGATCCGTGCGCGCTCACATAATACTAGTACACACGTACGGAAACAGAGCACTGCCTGGACTGTTCTCTACAGTCATGATCCGTGCGCGCTCACATAATACTAGTACACACGTACGGAAACAGAGCACTGCCTGGACTGTTCTCTACAGTCATGATCCGTGCGCGCTCACATAATACTAGTACACACGTACGGAAACAGAGCACTGCCTGGACTGTTCTCTACAGTCATGATCCGTGCGCGCTCACATAATACTAGTACACACGTACGGAAACAGAGCCTGAGAACAGTCCAGTACACCTTGGCAAGTTCCCCCTAAATTCAGGGGGAACTTTTATTCCTCCCACTTCACCTTGGTCAGACCTTGCTTAGTTGTGATTGGTTCCCACTCATGCCCATCAAAAGATTTGGTCATTGCGTAATCTTACAACGATCGTAAACCTATAGGCAATTTGCAATGTCAGTTCCTTGACCCTTTAACCCTAAATCTAAATCTGAACCACCAGTGTGAATTCCGGGCAATGAAAACAACTACAAAGCAGTATAAATTGCTAACAATTTCGTTGTTCCGTCATTCAATCACACACACACACACACACTCTGAACACAATGATGTAAACACAAAGTAGTGCATGTAATCATTTCACCAAGATATTTTTATTCCAATTTACAGACTTCAACTTCATAGTGTACCTATAAGGAACTACACTAGTATAGTAACAGATGACATGTTTCAAACTAGAAAGCATTTAATCAATTGTCTTGTCAGTGATTTTTACAGACAAACTGTTATTTTTTACTGAAATCCTTGCATCTGATTAGCTGAGAGCGAATTTGTCAGTCAAAATCACTGACAAGGCACTTGAAGAAACACCCCCATTTTGAAGTCTATTATGTCCCCAATCACTTCAAGATAAACAGAAATATATAAACATGGAATTCAGGACTCTCATTGTTGTCGCAAATGGGTTAAACACGGAATACAATGAATTCCTTACCCTTTGCAGAATAGTATCTCACACTGTAGTGCATGATTTAAGATATATGTAATTTGCCATCAAGGACTATCATGGGCAAGAACAGTGTTCAGCATTAGTGTACTTGCATAAAAAGTACAACAATGTATGTGGAATACTGATTATCTTTTGAAGACAAAAATTTGGCAACGAGAATAATAGTTAAAGCATGTTATCATCTGCAAAACATGTTAATAACATCAAAGTAAACTGTTATAACCTGTAAATGAGGTAAGCTTATATGTAGCTTAAATTAACAATCATTGGGTGTAAAGTTACTTCAAATTCAAAGGAGAATCTAGCTATACTTCCTTCTTTGTATGGCTTTCATACAAAGTGACACAAAAATTGAGATTTGGAGAAAAGTCATTCCAATGATTATAACTCATGATATCACATTTTGAAAGCAAAGTATTTGTAGGTATGCATCTTTGAAGCAATAGTACTGGCTGTTTACCTATAAGGAATGAGTAATAAAATAAGCAAAACAAATCAATCATCAAAGAAAAAATAAGGCCAGTTCTATCGAAAACAGGAGCTAGTATGAATAGCAAAAAAGAAAATCAATATATAATATGAATACATTTATAAAGCAGGTAATGTCAAAATATACATCCACAGTGTTTGAAAAATCAACATAATTATGCTAATCGATCTGAAATATGATTAACATACAACGTTAATATTTATTAAAAAAAGAAATTTGTGGGTAATATAAAACAAAAGCTCGTTTTGAGGGAAGTTCGAAATTAGTATTCTTTCAAATGCCGTTCTAATTTAACCTTTTCATTTTTGGGCCTGCGAATGGAACATAGTACCTTTAATAAACAACTGTCATATTTAAGTGCAGAACTGCTAGCAGTCAACTTATGACCTGAGATATTAAGGGAGAAAGAAAATCAGTTTCCATTTTCTCCTAATGAAACAACTTTAGGGCCTACCTATAGTATTCCCTATATATATATTTATCATCAGTCTGATTTTCCTCAAACTTTTAATAAATCTGTTTGTCCATTATTTGGTCTGCGTTTATAAATACCAAGAAATTCTTGGACTGGACTTGGCCTTTATATATGATTCTGCAGTCTAACCAAGGAGTTACTGGCACTCCTTGGTCTAACACCAAATGTCAGATGAATGCATGGATTAAAAACATAAACAATTATTGCCAGGAAGTCAATCAAACCAACAAAATTCATAAACCCCACCTGAACTTGTTTTCCTCGTTGTGGCATTGGATCAATTGAAGATCATTTTCAATCAATGGCTGGAAGTTGATCCTCGTCTTGGACTTGGGTGTTCCAGAAACATGTAGCCTCTTAGTAACATGCTGTAAGGATACCAAAATACACATTCAGTATGAATAATTGCTTGTTAAAAAATACAAAAACATAGATCTAGGTGATGGTGCTGATTTGCAAAATAAAATCAAAAAAAAAATCATACATTCAGGAATACAATATTATTTTGTATCATTATAATGATATTATAATGCATTATTGTGATATTTGTTATCGCCTATAGACGAGAACAAATATCACAATAATGCAAGAAAGAGTCTACAAACATAACTAATTTCAAAGATTTTCATTTCACTGTAGCCTATTGAATTAAGTAGCAGAAAAAAGGGATTTTTTTTTTTTAAGGGGGAAGAAAGCTATAGAAAGGGAACAGTAAAGAACAAAAACAAATCAAAGATTGTCACAAGACGTATACATTCATGACATTGCACCTATTTTTACAGTTCGACCAAGCGATGAAGGATTTTGGTCCGACAAGAAAGGTACACCTAGATCTAGAGATGAAATTTAAATGTGTTTGTTTGATTATTTACCTTTGTTGGTGGTGTGCCGGTCAGGTGAAAAACAAGCTTCTCTTTTATTCTCCGAATTTGACCCTTTTTTGCTTTTGGGTGTCGTTGCTTTCCTTTTTGGAGTAGAAGGGCTAGAAGTAGTCTGCAAGCCCAAACCCTGGTCAGTCGTAAAAGTGAGTCTGCACTATAAGACTACCATAGGCCATGTACTGAAGCTGCTCCTGACAACCAGTAGGTAGCTGGGCTAGACTTCTCTCAAGGCACAATGATTTGTTGATAAAGTGTCAAATTAGGGTCTGTGCCTGCAGACTAGGCTAGAAGAGCTAGAAGAGGCAATTACGGTGTGGTTTTGAAGTGTCCGTTCGTAGATATATAGTTCGACTTGTTGACTTCTCATGGAGTGTACATTTATAACTTTCTTCACACATTTGTCGCATACATGCTGCGATTTGTTTGTAGAAAATTCACCAAATATGTCTTTAAAACTCTTCTGCAAGCCACTCCTTGAAGTTTTCGTAGAATTTATATTAATGTAGCGTTTGCAGGTAACTAGGGCAGTATCACAAATCATACACCATAACAGGTCTCATTGCTAATTACTTTAGTCCTTCTTTCACATGATTTCAGTGCTATTTAATTCAGATTTCTTTCTAATTTATGTTTCCATTTGTTGCAATAAGCTATATTTCTCGTATTTATACTGATTTATTTTACAAATTCAATATATCATGTTATGCTATGTTCTATGTTATATAAAGTGTTATTAATTTTGTTTGTAAACTTTTGTAATTCGGCTAAACGCCGCGATGAAAGTTTTATTTGAAATGAACCATTTTGAATGAATGAATTATTGGCAAACTCAGTTTCAATTGCTAGTCAACTTTTATCCAATACTATGTATGCATGCTTAATACATTGGGACAATAGTGCATGTGCTGCACGCATATATAACAAATAGCATTGCACATAACTTTCACATTCACCAACACACACCCAGCGCTCCCAGGGCTCCCAAGCACGCATACACACAGGCCGGTCAGCTGAGCATGCAAGGCCAGCTGATCGGAACGAAACATGCATCATTCATGAGAGGATCCTTATTTGGAAGCGGGGTCATGGGGTCGCTGCTCATTAAATTCGGACCTCGCTGCCGAGATTAGCTGGTCGTTTTTTTTCGGGGAAGGTGAATTGGTGGGGAGTACGCATTTCATACACGCGCGCGCATTTGGGAAAGGGCGAAAGATTAAAACGACCATCAGCTGGTCTATATGGTGTATTGCCTTGGATATTCCGGGCATCCCTTTTGTACCTCTCCTCTCCATTTTCTGGAGGCTATTTTTGGAGCTGCATTTGACTTGCAAAAATTTGAGTGGCTCAGGAGAATTTGGCTGAGTTGCCCTGGGCATTTTGGTAAGGTTAGTTGCATTTTCAAGTTCATTGCATAAAGATGCATCGGAACTGAAATTTTGGGTCTCACCGCCATCCTAGAATTGGATAGTTCTGAGGGGAATGAGATAATTTGGTACTGGTAGTCAACGGATAAACCATTTGGGGAAGGTTAGGTGTTGAATTCTAGAAGTATAGGCCCCTAATATGTAAATTTATATTGATCTTGAGTTCCTATGGGTTTGGTATTAAATTTAACCCTTGTGTTTAAGGGAGCAGCAGATGATTTGACTAAGGTCATGGGCACTTGGAGATTTAAAAAAGTGTAAAGTCTGCCATCTTCCTACCTGATCTTACTGTACTTTTTATAGTAACTATTGAGTTGAGTATTCAATCAGCTTCTAAGCTGATGTTATAGATGCATTTAAAGGTTGGCCATGGTATTTTTTTATAACCATAGCTTTTTTTCATCGCCATGGACTTTATTTGTGTAATGAATGCATTTGATACGATTCAGTGTCACTAGTTTCATATATGCTGATCACTGTGGAATGCATTATATTGTGAAAACGGGGAACAGCGTATATCTGTATCATATGGAAGACACTTTTTGAAGAGCATGCTCCTTAACTAAAGCCTAGACTAAAAATCCCCCCCCCCTCTCTCTCTCCAGGTCTTCTTGCCCCTTTTCTCAAGCAAAAATCTGATGAAGAAAAAAAAAATAGAATGCAAATAACCAGATCTGAGATTCAAAACCAATGTCCTGGAGGAGGGCTTAATTAGCTCATTGTGAATGGAAACCAAGATATACTCTGCCTTCATTAACTCCCATGGAATGCATCATGTCCCCATTCATCTGTCATCTGGAAGAATACTTCAATATCTCCAGGATAATTTATGAGGTTCGGTGAATGGTCAAGTTTATTAGCAAAGGCCCTGGGTTTCCTAAGCACTTAAGTTTGTATGCCATGATTTAATGAGGCATTCATTCATTAACTGTGCAGTTAACTGATAGTGGTGCATTACCTCACTGACCCTGCATCCAGGTCAGGGTTCATAGTCATGATTAGTATCATTTATCATTATCATTGTAATTAGTCATGATCACTGTCATCATCATCATCCTCAATCTGCTTCCTTCCCATCTTCCTTCCCCCTTCCTCCTTCTCCTTCTTTCTCATTTCCCCTCTCCTTTCCCTTCTCCTCTTCCTCGTGATCTTCCTACTCCTTCTTCTCTTCTTCATCATCCTTCTGCTCCCCTTCCCCCTCCTCTTCCCTCTCCTCTTCCCCTCCTCCCCCTCCTCTTCCCCTCCTCTTCCCCTACCTCAGCATTGTCCCCAACTCCATGACCATCATCGCCATGAAAATCATCACTATCATAATTATCATTGAAATCCTAATATCATTATCATTGAAATCCTAATATCATTATCATCTTTGGAATCATAATCTATTTTGTCTCATTCTTCCTTCTACTGTTTCATTATCTTCATACACTATCATTGCTTTATTTTACCCTCTTTGATGCTCTCCTACAGCAGTGTGATTTGTCTCTGAACTCAAATCACCAGAGACATATGTCAATCCCTATAACATTTGAAACATAATCCAAACCAAAATTTGTCCTGATAAGGTCACAATTAGGAGCCAGATTTCCTAATTACCCTGTTTAGCAAGATCATCAATGTCTAGCCGCCCTATCAATGTATTAGTCTGCAAGTTCAGACTATGAATGAGAGAGATTAACCCTGTATTTGCCAAGTGAGGGGTTGGCACAAACAATGGGAAACAATGAACAATTAGATTGGCTGTGCATTATCTGATGACCCATTTATTGTATTATTCAGAACCTAAAAACTACCGTTAGATAAAATTTTAAAAGAAATATCATTACTCAGGAAAACAAAAAGATTATTGAACTGTTTCTATGATTGGAACTGTTCTTTTCATGATGTGGCAATAAAAAAATAAAAAAGTTAAACTTCCAAATTTGTTCTGTAATACATCTCTTTATAGTGAGTGTGTGTCCAGCTTAAATATCTATTAATATTCATAAATACTTGTCATTACTATAGCTCTAGTATTGAATTGTCTTTCAAAAAGATTTCCTTTACCAATTACATTGTGTTTCTTTTGGTAGACTAAGACCGGGTGCTTGTAAAAAAAAAAGTTTTCCCTAAGGATCTTGAGGGTTCATAGCAGGGGACTAATGAATAATTTCCTCTCATTTCTTATATCCAGAGCTAGAGCAGGTATGCGTTCACATTGTCTTATAATCCTTGATATCAGAAATTAATTTTTCTCTTTGTGAAAGAGAAAAATAAGTAAGGTAATGATATTGGCAAATATGGCTCTAATTTGTTTTCTCAACGGTGATGCATGTAAGTCTTTGCATACAATACTACTGGTGTATTATAAAGGGGTGATGAAAACTATTTTTTACTACTTACTACAAAAGTGACATATTTTCAGAAAATATGAATTAAAGAAATATTAAATAAATATTAAAGAAATACTATAATAGATACTGTATTGAACAGATGCTGAAGATAAAATCATAGCTACTTTGAAAATACACGGAATGCTGTTTATATAAGACCAGAAATATAATATATTGATTGGATAACTGAAGTCATCACACCCTCCTATACAAGCTGAAGGACCATCTCTTTCACGATTTCTTGAGCATTTTAGATGAATGGAAACGGGACAGTGACCCTGTAATCAACGGGTTAATTGCATTTTGATGGGTTTTATTGATGGGTAGAACAGGACTGGACAATCTGTGAGGCTAACAATTATCTATTGTGGAGGTGTTAGTTTGTATTAGGGTATTAGACTGTTGATGGGTGCAGCGCTTTAGGTGGGGTGGGGTGGGGTGGTGAGTAGATAGGGTACCCCACCCTCGATGTGGCCTTGTATTTATCTATTATTAGTAGACCACAAGATGTGAGACATTATCTTGCTCATAAGTGGCTTCTCCCTTGTGAATGATAAGGAAAGATTATTTCAGACAAACTTATTAATCTAAAGTCCACAGGGTATTTTTGATGTAACATTAAAAACAAGCATACATATATTGCTTTAATATTTTATATATTCCTGAATGTAACATGCAATGACATTTGTTTGTATACATTTATGATAGTTCTGTTTATATTTTATGATAACTGCATCAATCTCAACTAGGTCTAGTATGTCCCATGTGTTGAAGATGTCCACTGGCATATATGTTACCCCCTCCCCAACAGTCACTGTGTAGTACTTATTCATTTTCCTGCACCTCTTTCAGGAAAGAAAAATATACCAGAAAATATGTTTTTCATTTTTCAATTTTCATGGTGTCCGTAATGTAAGAGACTGTACATAACAGGTCCTTGATCCTATTGAGAGTTTCCAAAGGTCAGTAGAAAACTTGACACATTTTTGAGAGGACTCAGAAATGTTTGATCTTTGGCTTAAAACACCTCTTCAGAGTTCAGTTTTGAAGGCAGTGTTGCAGTTGCCCGTTGAATAAACAGACATCTTGGAAATAAAGAGGTTTACAATTGCTTGGCAAATTTGCAGTTGGGTGTGCAATCTGAACATGAGATACATTCTGCAAATGTTTATCCTCTTCTAGGTAAGACCATGTCTGTGTTCTCTCTTGATTTTGTTGTTCTCTGGTTCTTTGAGCCCTTCATGCTTCATCAAAATTTTAGTTTTTGTTTTGTTACTACCAATGTATATACAATTGCATTTGTATTTCTTAGTATAATGTTATGGGAGTGGCTAGTATATGAGACTACATAGTATCTGAGAAAGGAGTAGACAGGTTGGGGAGTTCAGTAGAGAGTGAAAGTGAAGAGAGAAAGAGAGTAAGAGAGAGAAAAAAGAAAACAAAGATCAAGCAAAAGAGGGAGAGGAAGAGGGAAGAGAGAGAGAGAGAGAAGGAAAAAAAAACAAGGGGGTGGATCGAGAAGGAGAGAGACTTTTGTGGAAATGCATTTGTCATATTCTTTAATTTTAAATAGATGGATTTCACAAATGACTTTAGTTGAATTCTAAATGATTTTTCACCTAGCTTGATTAAGTTTTTCTACACGAGTCAAGTGGTAGCTAAGAGATAACAAAATGATTGACACCAATGTTTCCTTTGCCTTCCTTTTCTCTTTATTGTCACATTTTTTAATTTGCAGATTAAAGTCTCAACCAGTTTCATCCAATTTTGTACCCTGTCCTTAAACATTCAAAGCTAGAATCTTCTTGGATGTTTGGTTTGGATCATAAGTCGATATGACATGTCATTCTCCTATTTCTTGATATGAACACCCTCAGCTCATAACTCAAATGTCAGAAATAACGAAGGCCTATCATATGCCCCCTCGCTAGAACAAGATGGAGAAAACCCGGTGAACTGGTGCATGAACTGCTCCAGTAAGTGGATCCATCTTGAATATCAGATGCTGAAAGTAACCACTATACAGGCACATGTATATCTATACAACTAAGTAGTAGCCAGTGTTACTAAGTTCATTAAACATCTTGCATGACTTGCAGTGAAGCTTACATTGTAGTAGAATCAAGTTGATAGATTAAACCAAGACTTCAAAATATTTTTCCTTTTTTCATTATGTGCTATCTGTACTTGGAAGAGCTTGCAAATGGTATTTTGTGTTTCAGTGATCTGCAGAGAAACTTTTACTTTGTTTTGTGTTTTTGAACATTGCTGTGCTATATGGTCTTTAATGTGCTACCTGAGATGTTAATGAGGTCAAAGGTCATGTAGGAATAAAAGGAACAACCAGCTTCATCGGATCACATACTATTTTGTTTTTTTCGAGTGGAAGAGAAAGTGGAACATTTTTGATGAAATCAAAATGCAGCTTCCCTTGATGAAAAGCTTCTAATTTTGTGTCTTCAGACTATTGACTTTGATCTTGCTTTCTCATCATATTTAATTGCAATGGACACTTTCAAGTGTTATCATGATTAATTATGGCATTTATGTTGGACAAGTACTCGTCAATTAAAGAACGATGTAGCAAAGCACCATATAAACTCGTCAGTGCGTGGGACCTTCTCTTTATCTTCGATATACCCTTCAGAAGTGTCCACCTTTTATTTTTGAGAGAATTCTTCATTAATGTTTCCCCGTTTATCAAGATTGAACTTTTCATAGTGACATTAAGTCTTCCTGACTCGTCAATAGAGGAGAAAATAAAAGAGATTCACAAACTATACTACAGTAGTAGCCTTCCCTTGTAAGGCCTCAGGAAGGGGCTGTTTTCCTCCCCTCAGACCGCCCGCCCAACCAGATCGACTATTGAAAAAAATAATAATACCAAAATGAAGCTCTATTTAGACATTAATAAGGCTTTGGGAGAATACCTGGTGGATGAGGAGAAAGACAGTCATACTCCACAAGCCCATGAGACTATGACCATGGCAAAAGGGAAGTCAGTGATTTTCTGGTAATTTTCTGGATCGGGATCGCAACAGACAGCGGTGGTCAAGTGATATTTCCATACTGATCTTAATGGATGCTCGGTCACGCAGAATTACAGCTGAACTTATTTACTTACTTGTCTTGAGCTCGGGGAGAGGATGATTTTGTGAAGTGTTGCGTTGGTGATGGATGAAACGTGCAGCTACTTACAGTGGAGATGATGGATGCAATTTGGTTGCCATGGTTACTGGGCGTGCATCTATAGTTGTTCTCCTTGGAAACATGGATTTGTCATTGTTGTCATCGTCTAGGCGAGAGAAAAAGAATTGACGTTTAGCATCTGTTCTTGAATTAGAATTCGTCATCATTATTTCCTTCTTTAAGGGAAAATTGAGATGTTAGGATTGATTAGAGGCTCATCAATTGCGTAACAACTTCACAGATGAGTTCTGGATGTGTGCAATATAGAGCTCTGTTTCAAACTTATCAAACTGGATGAAAGTTGATGTTAAATTGGTTTAGCATACATCATGAACAGATAAATTTGCATTCGATTTATTGGAGAATCTTTAATTAAGAATTTATTTTTCACGCATATATCAAAACGATTATGATTTGTGGAACTTCAATCAGTAAAAGCTGCTATACTGGTTATACAATGAAATCAGTAGATTTCTTGACCTGTTAATGAATAATCGTGATGCGGACTTTATAATCTGGAGTCAGGAATGATTTATTTGTTCCTTATAGGAGAGAGAGAGAAGGATGGACATCAACAATACCAGAAGATAAATCTGCAGTCACGAGACAGACTCTGAATGTCAAGCAGTTTGAGAGGAGTCAGCGAGTCTTTTTTCATAATTGTCTAGAGGATTCTACTCCCATCATCCAGTGGCTCAGATTCGCATCCACCGTCACGACTAGGTTTTACTTTATCGTATGCAGATTGGTTTCATGAATCATCTCGAGCAATCAAGGGTTGCTTAGTATTGTCAGAGGAGCACTGACCATGGTCCCATATATTGCTAATGACGCTGGAGCATTTTCCAAAGTGCTAGTTATATGAACATCTCTGAAATGGCAGGGATGTGTGGTTCCTGACTCACTGTATCTACTTTCTTTGTGATGAAATGAAAGTCACAATTGTTTTATGATGGTGCTTGATTTTTAATAATGGTAGAATAATACCTAGAATAAAGTAATGGATGACTAAACCTTTATGAGACTTGCAGACCCTTTTTCTTTTAATCATCTTTCCATTTTAATCTAAAGTAAGGAGCAAGTCTTGGGATGATTCATAAGGTATAATATCATGTAACTCTTCCAAACATAACCAGGAATAGACTTAAACCACAAAACATTGACTCAAATCTCCAGTACAACCTGCATATGACTTCAAACTCATGTGATGACAGTGCAATAGAAACAAGATATTCAGCCCCAAACCGTAAAGATGGGGGATAAAAAGGAAAGACATTCATGTGCTGTATGTAGAAGGTAATCTTGAACAATCTGACACCAGATAGTCTCACGTATGACGTTTGACGACACAGAAGCGGTGAAAAGATCTTCGAGGTGATACGGTGTGAACGACTTTACTCCCACAATTAGTCCCTTGGATGACGTTCATACTCTGCGCAGTACGGAACCGAAACAAGATGTGATCAAAATTCTAAACTTAGTTCCAGGGGAAATTGTTGAGGAATACATTTTTGAGGATATTCAATTTGGGAACTGCAGATTTTCTTTCATCTATATTGAGTAGACAATGAAATGAAAGAAAATATTGTGTTTAGAGCTACCTCTGTGATATTACATGTATGAGAAACATTTGGGTATTTTAAGTTCATTTGAGATTAAGCACATGCTAGATGCTAAATGAATAAACTTTGATCATGACTCATAACAGTTGCTACTATTCATGGATCATTTGGTAATCAAATTAAAGGATTCATTAATGAAATATATTAACAGTCTGGGTAATGATAGACTTATCACTCCAGAAACATAATGGTATTAATCCAGGACATGAGTTTGAATTATGAAAAAAGTGTGCTTGTAGAAATGCAACATTTTCATGTGAGATATCAGCTAGTTGTAAAGGGTTGAACAGCTCTCCATTTTTCAACATTTGAAGTACGAAACAAAACAAAATATGAGATATACCTTTATGGGGACTTCATCGTCTTAATACGCTTGTCCTTGCTTTGATATATTAATCACACGGCTTGTGACTCCTCTGTCGGTGTATAGATGGAATTAGGAATTTCCAGCCGATTTTAGGATCTTCTGACGATTACTTGGACAATCGGACAAAGACAGGATATTACTTTACCCTTCAGAAAACTTTGAGTTTCCAGAGGGCTTAAATTAATTTACTTTTGATCCTTGATTTCTGACCGAGGATGAATATATTCATTTGTAAGTACACAGAAAGGCGTGAAACCAACATTTTTTTAATGAAGTTTAGAGTATATGATTGCTGGATTACATTTCTCAGTTTTTGAGGATCTTTTGGTGATTTTTGACAAGCCATTTCTTTCACCAAGGAGAGTGATTCTTAATTTTGTTTGGAATGCTGAAATATCCACAAGTCTGGATTCATTCAACGAGATTTATTTTTCACCATTTTAACTGTGATGGACTGGGATATCGACTTCATGCGATGCCACAAAGTGACTTGTTTAGTTAGTAAGGATTCAACACTATTGAATTATTGTATGGATTAACAATGGAATACATAGCGACAGATACGGACAAAAGACTATATTGACATTATATGGTGTGAACAGTAGAATCATCTGCATCTTTGAACCAGATTTTCCCACCTTTTGTCAAGAGGAATTGATTCCTTTTTCAGCAACCATGCTTCCTTTTGTAACTGCCGGTATCTTTATGGCGTATGCCCTTTTTCTTGGTGTGTGGCTATGGCTGTGCATACTCATGCGCCAGCTGTGGGGCACAGAGTCAGGTAGGTATAATTATGAAAAAATGATTTATTAACTTATACAGATTTAAAAGGCAATTTCATTGATTTGCTTGTAATGTATACCTTTATATTTCAAGAACTTAGCAGAAGCTGTGTTCACAGGGGACCAACATAGATTAAAACGTGAAGGTTTCGTAACCTAGTTTACTTGCACGGCATAACACTTATAGTCATGGTGAGGGCCCCCTGATGCTCGTAGCTTTCATGCTAACCATATAAGATCAATTTTATATAAACTTCAAGTACAGTGAACTTTATAACCACGAGTGTGTCCAGGGCCATAACTAGAAGATAACTTTAAAGATTAAAACCATTCCTAAAGTTAAGTTTAGGGATTCTCGTGTGAACCTAACTAGAGAGATATAGATGTTATTGACTTTGCAAGATATTGACACAGATCAATTGTAATACCACAATTGATTTTCCATTGACTTGCATGTGTAGCTCTCTCATCAGATTTTACTCTGTGTGTGTAGAATCATTTAAGCCATGATAAGATCTTATTCTGACACACAACAGCATAGTGTACATAAACCCTTTAGAATTATATTCATAACATAAAATTATAAATATCTCTAAACGATTATATCAATATTGTGTGGACATTAACCCAAGGCGCTGCTTATTGAATTATTATGAAAAATATTAGAATAGCTTTTCAAATAATTGGGGCATGATTTCTACCCGGCAATCCTTCTAAATATTGCAAGTGTTCAAGAGGGTTGTTATTCTTTTTTATGTTAGCCGCCCTGTAGACCGTATCGTAAATTTCCGGACCAAAATAAAGATGGCCAGTGGCTATGTTGTTGCCGTAACTCCTGCTCCATCGAGAGGGGAACGTCCGCTACTTGATACCATTTATCATGAGATGGTTCCCCTATCTGTGTTGACTCGGCGCCTTCCGGCTTCCAGGGTGACATTTGTATAGGCTAATGTTTCTCGGTGTTAGTCAGAAAGAGAATGTTCTAGTTTATCGAAGAGAAGTTAGAGAGTGTTTGAGGGTTTCATTCGATGAACACCTAACTTCCTGTATTATTGATTTTCAAATAATGCACTTTTGAGATGGATTTGGGATGAAAAGTCTTTTTTTAATCCTGATATTTTTTTGAAATTTCTTAGAAAAATGAATCAATTGCTCAAAATTTACTATTAGGTTAGTTAGGCTAGTGAGACAGTACTATCAGCAGTTAAATATATTAAAGAATTTAAATATTTCCTCCGTAGTCAAAATAAAATAGTCTAAAACCAGTCGAAAAATAGGGAAAACAGCATAGAAATATTGTATTCATCTTTGAATATATTTCACATCTATCCATTGTTTAAATCCTCTAAAAAATTAATTTTCCTATTTTTAATTTTTTTCTAGAAGAAAATAGAAGAAAAACAGAACAGTTATCTAGGAAATACCATAACAAATATATTAAACTGGCCAAAAATATATTTCATGCATGTGAACAATGATCAAGGCTTGTATTATTGTATCTCTCAGTCAATACCTATTAGCGATTATTGTATATAATTCATATGAAAGGGGTTAATGACTGACAATAGTTAATCAGTGATAATCACAATGTGAGGGAGAATGCTTTATGTCATTGTGCAAGGTAAAGTTGACATAGCAGCCCCGCCCAAGCTGGCTTAGGTAGGAGATTCATGAGCTTTTGATAACTTTATATTTAGAAATACTAATGAGGATATGAAGTATGAAGTGTCAATATATTTGACAATGTGAATTATGTTGCCACAGTAACACAATCCCACTAAGCAAATACTAGACTACCAGGGGTGGTTCCAGAAATATGTAAGGGGGGTGGGGTGAGGAAGGGGGCTTCTGGGAAGAAGTTTCAAGAAGGTAAACTTGGTTATCTTTGCTTATAACTATCAGTTGATTGAGTCTACTACAAATATGATAGTGGTCTGTGTTTATCCTTTGCTATCTTTGGTTTCTATTCTTAGATTGGGATACCGTTTTTTCATCTTCATATACATACTGTTATTCCATATGTAGAAAGTTGATTATTTTTTCATTTGTACCATAGTTTCTTTTGTAAAATTGATGTGAGGTACCATAAGTTTGCAGAGATGTATTTTTTCCTGTTAAGGGTTTTTACTGCAGTCGTATTAGGTTATGTAGTTAAAAAAAGGGTATTTCACCAGCCATTGAGGCAATGACCGAGCAATCTTTAGGGCATAACATCATTTTTTATGACACTCACTGGACTTGTAAGGATACCCTAATAAATTTTATCAAATTTCCTGAATTGTGGTGGATCAGAAACTATATTTTTGCTATTTTTCCCTTTTCATTTT
Source organism: Strongylocentrotus droebachiensis (assembly GCA_035222895.1). NCBI lineage: Eukaryota > Metazoa > Echinodermata > Echinoidea > Camarodonta > Strongylocentrotidae > Strongylocentrotus > Strongylocentrotus droebachiensis. The sequence continues at coordinate 130,350 of JAVYIG010000625.1, forward strand.
ATTATTGAGAACACATTTTAAGGTAGAAACATGATTTGAAATAATAATGAATGCCATGCACTACTAGTAGTTCATTGCTAAATATAAAATAATAATGTACCTCAAACCTTATGTTTCTTTAAATTTACATAAGCTCTATTTCCTATTTGTTTTGGGATAGAATAGTCCATTATCAAAAAAACATATTATTCAATTTCACAACTTCAGAAAGTGAAATTTTTAATTGATTATCCATGTTTAAAAGAATAATCTCTGAGCATGTGATTTAAAGTTTAAGGCAACTGGGAAAATATGATAATCATTTTACCTTTAATGAGATGATCAGCGTGTAGATTACGTGTTTTGATGCTTATTTTTCATCCAAACTTCCTCTTTTAATTTCCCGGTGCTCGTTAAGATTTCCCTCTCTAAATCTGTTTACCTGAAAGTGCTGAAGTTCAAAAAGGTATCATTATGCATAACTTTTGACACCAAGCCAATTTCGATGGGAAATCAGTAAAAGATATGTTGAAAGTGACATTGAATATACTATTTTTTTAATTTTTTTTTTCTTCCTGAAGTTCAATACACTCACTTTTACTTACACTGTACTTCTGAGAATGAGGTTTTGCAAGTAAACTTTGACATATTATGTTTTCATATTTTGTGGTGAACCATCAAAATGTTACACTTTCAAAACAAAGAAATAATAACAACAACAAGAAACAAAAACAAAACAAACTAAAAACCAAAGTGCATGGTTATTGTGAATAACAAAAGTTCAAACTGTGCACTTTTGTTCAGATAATAGTAGACCTATACAAACTATTGTTGCATGTGTTGCCTATCTAAAAACTATTTTATGTACAGATAGTGACAATCTGAAGGTTAAATTAAAACTAATCGATATAGATTAGCAAATGTTTGGGATCTTTTTCATCAGGCCTGTTACTATTAGATCCCATTAAATGTTCACCATATTAAAACAATCAAATGACAACTCAACTCAACTCAACTTATCAAAATAATATACATGTAGCATGACAAAAATATATATAATGACTTTGTCACTTGTGTAGCTATCTGTATTGGTGGTATTGTTTATTTCCTTTCATTGCTATCTTTAGAATGAACTCTTTAATACACCCATAGTCCTTAATTGTGTATGTGAATACATACATACATGTACATTCCATTGGAGACTTTGAAACATGATAATTACTTGCTAATGATGTGATAAATGTACTATAATATGATAGAGTAGCATTTTTACAATAATTTAATTTTCCTTTTTTTTTTCTTCGTATAGATCTTGAGGTGCCAGACCCCTCTGAACTGAAGTGGCAAACAACGCCCCTGTCACATGGTCTGCTGCCAGGAGAGGGCATCCCGCATTCTGACAAGATTTATCAGGAGCATAGACCCCAGAGGTATATAGATATAATAATTATATTTGCTTATATAGCGCCTAACACTTACTTTATCATGAGTCTCTAAGCGCTCTACAATAATGCAGCATAATAACCCTGGCTTTAGCAGTGCAGCTGTTACCCGTGCTGCGTTTCAAGGAATAAATTTCCTACCAGGTTCCCATTTACTTCACCTGGGTGGAGTGTGGCAAATGTAGATCAAAGTCTTGTCAAAGGACATTATTATATATATTTATATATCATTTTATGAGGGTGTTAATTAACTCTGTGTTACAGTTCATGATATAATGCCCTTCTAGCTCCAAACAGATTGTGTTTATTAAACCTTATCATATTAACATATAAAAATCCATAAATACCAGTATAAAGAATATCCTCGAAAATTCCAAGTACAAATGTCCTTCCTCGTTTCTCTCATTCCTTAAGGATTGTAGCACACATGCTTCAGTGACGTCATTAAGTATTTGAGAGCCTTTCAAAGTATCTATGAATTCAAGCTAGTTCAAATCATTCTTCTCTTATTAAAGCCCATTGTATATCATATGATCATCTGCTATCCTAATTGGAAGAAATTGCATTATCATTAGAAAGTGACATTTTAAATTTTTTAGAAATATTTTAATATTCAGGTTCCTACTGATTAAAAAAAATAATACAATTTTTATTTGCTGTGTATTGTAGACTTGTAGTCATTCCAATTGAAAAACAAGGGTCTAATTTTTTAAAAATTTGTAGTGACGTCAGAATAGCGACAAAGCTGTTCCCAATTTGATGCTGATTTGGTATTTCCTTTGACTGGAAGGCCAGCATGTATACCCCGCAATATATATTTTACTATTCATTTGACCATAGGATTGATTGCAAATACTTTCCTTGTTTAAATTGCCATATCTAGCGATAATGCAATTTAATCAAAAATCGGATCATAGGGGATTAATACAATGTATTGATAACCGGAATGGTCACTCACCCTGCTATCACTCTAAGCCATACCCCTACAATACCATGTACTCTAAATTTGGCTATCTGTATCTGATCATCAGCAATTATTAATTTTAATTTTGAAATTCATCCCCAAATCGGATGGCAGTTGGATCATACAATGTGCATTAGGCTTGAGTGACTAGCTAGAATAGGCATACATCGATCCTGCCAATAGCAATTAGCATTAGCTACCTCCGCAGTACCTTGCAATTTAAATTTGACTATTTTTATCTGATCATTAGGAATATCAATATTAAATTCTTAGATTTCCATATGCAATCATATTTCAATTTGATGTGTGACTGGCTTCAGAGTAGAATGATTATAAATTGGCTTTAGGTAGCTAATTAGCGAAATGTTGAGGCACAAAAAGATGCGTCCGGGACACAAAATGCAGAATTGTTGAAAATCATGATTTCATCAAGCAGAAACAGAACCATATCGTTAGGATATGGAGTTGTAAAAAATATGTACTCTTTCCATTAGTCTTCATGTTAACTAAATTGGCATTCAGATATGTATTTAAAAAAAACCCCTTTAAATCCATAAACATCACCAACTATCATGCTTTTTGCTTCCAGAGGTGTCTTTTCATATGGTGCTACATTTTGTTATACAGTGCGTCCCAGAAAAAATGAAACCGAGAAGTATCGATGTTCTATCATAACTTAATCACAACTATAATTAATGAATGATACATATTTGGAAAGATTAGAGTCTCCTCTTTCATTTGATGCTACTCAGATAATGCATATTTCATGCATGAGTGACTAAAAGTAATTTGAAGGAAGGAAACCAAAAAGACATTTGGCGGGCGGTATCTGAATTTCGAAGAAAAAATCACATTTCTAGAAAGTTGAGTTTCTGCCCTTTCATATGACACCTCAATCAGGAAAAATGAGCGAGGAATGACAAAGTTCTGTTTGTTTAAAGTAGTGCTTGCATTTCCATAATTTTATTAAACGAATTCGTTTTCACTGGCTGCCTGCCGTATCAATAAACGAAATTAACAAAAGACCTAACTCCGTTTCGTTGACAATCAGCCGTAGACGAGAGTCTTCATGCGTGGCTGATTGTCAACGAAACGGAGTTAGGTCTTTTGTCAAATCTGCTTTTTGCTACGGCAGGCACCAAGTGAAAACGAATTTGTTTGTTAAAAATATGAAAATGTAAGGGCTACTTTAAACAAACAGAACTTTGTTATTCCTGGCTCATTTTTCTTGATTGAGGTATCATATGAAAGAGCAGAAAATGAACTTTCTAGAAATATAATTTTTTCTTTGAAATTCAGATACCGCCTGCCAAATTACTTTTTGGTTTCCTTCCTTCAAATTGCTTTTAATCACTCATGCGTGTAAGATGCATCACGTGAGTAGCATCAACTGAAAGAGGAGACTCTAAGCTTTCCAAATATGTATCTTTCATTAATTATGGTTGTGATTAAGTTATGATAAAACATTGATACTTCTAGGTTTTGTTTTTTCTGGGACGCACTGTATTATAGCTACCTTATATTATTATTATTATTATTATTTTATTATTATTATTATTTTATTGCAGTGAATGTAACAATCCCTATAATGATGGGATAGATCCTAATCCCAAAATCTTGTATAATTTCAAATCATTTTGCTTTGCCCATTTGATTGTTGTTGTTGTTGTTTAATTTAGGCAAGTCAGTCAGTATATGACCATTATAGCTAAATACTATTTAAAAAAAAATTGTTTTGAATTCATTGTACATTAGCCTTAAGCCGCTTTCCGGAATAGGCGCATCCACCCTGCTAGAACCCCTAAGCTTCTCTAGCCTTGGGTATCAGGTGGATCTCACCCTGGTTTAACACATTAACATTGATCACTTTCACACCCACTGTTTATAAATAATGTCAGTCATGATCTCCCAGGATTTAAGAAGGGTAATGATATGAAGGAAAATGACAATTGCTATCTGACCTTTGAAATGCATGATTGGATTTGTACATTGTGTATATACTATCGCTCACGTTAAAAAGATATTCCATATTTAGACTATGGTCATTTTTGAAATGCAAATATATATCTATATATATAATATATGTTTTGGCTATTTCCTCTATATTTTTTATTGTATTTCCTAGAAAACTAGACTACTTTTTTTGTAATACTTTCTTATTGAAAAATGGAAAATAGACAAAAAACATATGTTTAGGCTAAGGAATCGGAACAAAAGATAGATAAAAGAATATATTCAGAGTTGAAAACAGACAAAGCCAAATTTCATTTGTCCTCACTCCACAAATTTAGGTTTCTCTGAACTTGGTCAGTAATTTAGAATTGATGATGGGTCTCTACCCTTGTATGCAAACAAATTAGAAAATATCTGTGGACTATCCTGGAGAATTTTCATTTAACTTTTTGACAAATATGGTCCCGTATCCCCCATTTAAAATGGTCTAGCAATTAATACTCTTGTTTATTACATGTCTTATGTTGTTGTAATAGTTTCATAATCAATACATAGTCTATGTCTAGAGCATTCAGGGTTGTGGTTAATGCACCAAGTCATATAAGGGTGCGCTGCTGAAAGAGTTGGGATACATATATGACAGTTTGCCTTTCAATCCTTTTCAATCTCTCTTCATTTCATATTTCAGTTTTGCTGCTCCTGCAATAAACCCAGAAGAGGTGTCTGGAGTTAACTCCTATAATCCTGTCCATCCTGAGGCTCCAACTCCAGATACAGACATGTCCACCAGAGGAGATAGATCAGGTAAACCTCAAACAATGCCCCATTTAACTCCTATTCATCATATTTAGCAAGATTAGATTTTATTTTGCTTGTGTTTACCTGGGCAAGGCTTTGTCACACAAAAATTAATTTAATAATTTTCAAAGATCTGTTGTATCCCTATTTTTGCTATAGTTGATTTTAATCTTGAAATGAATTGTATCTTCCTGTATTAAACATGAAATTTAATGTTCTTTTGATTGGGAAGATGTAAGCCTTTTGAAGTAGAAATGAATCATTAAGAGGAGATACATTGATTGTATGTGGCCCATATATAATTTGTAATGTGTACAGTACACTTTAGAATCTGTTTGTATTGTACTAGTAAAAGTTTATCGGAGCCCCTGAGTTTCCTTTTTCTGCATAATTATGTTGAAGAACAAAGGAGAGGAGTTCATTGCCTGTAATTCAGTTATTAATCTTACAAAAGTGCTTTTGGTTTCATATTATATTGTCATGGGAGAGATAAATGTACAGTACATGTCTGATTAGATATAAGTGTATACGCTAAAGTGGTGTTTGGAGAAAGAAGCTGAAGTGAAGGTGGGATGATGATGGAGGATAAGGAAAAGGTAGAGAGAGGTAGAAGGTGGGGGAGGAAGAGAAGGAAGAGAAGAAAATGATGAACCTATAAAAGGAAGAGAGATACAGGGGGAAAAGAAGGGTAAGAGCTGAAGAGAGAGAGAATATCTGGGAATATGGACAGAAAAGGGGAGAATAGGGGGATGGAGAGAAGAAGTGGGAGAGAAGAGGGAGAGAGGGAGAGAGAGAGAGAGAGAGAGTGAGAGAGAGGGAGGGGTATAGGGGAGAGAGAGAGAGAGAGAGAGAGAGAGAGAGAGAGAGAGAGAGAGAGAGAGGGGGGGGCGGGGGGAGTATAGAGTGGGGTAAAGTTTTGATGAAGTAAGATGAAATAAAAGAGCAAAAGAGAAAGCCAGGCGTTTTGTGAGCTTTTGAAAAAGTAAAATTGTACTTAAGTGCATTATGATAATCCGATTGTGTTCATGCAAACAGTGGGATGCTTACTTTCCCTTGTGTAATCCCACTTCTTTTGACCGAAAACACAAATCCTTTTATGTTCATAGCCTTGTACTGTTTGGGATTTTTTTTATCAAGAATTAGAAATATATTCTATAGTACTTGCCTTGAGACGTTTATCTTAGAATGGACCAAATCTTACTTGTGTGCTTTGTTTGAATACCTTGTTAGATTTTCAAGCAATAGACAACAGTAAAAATAGTAAATTGAGGACATCTTAATGTATAGTGTTTGTGCTATATTAGCAGGGAATTCTTTTCAACACAACAGTAACACTCCAAGATATTACTTCTAATAAGATGACATATTCTAGATTAGGCTTGAGTCGGTACGGTCGATCACACCGGGACCCGACCGTTGCCGTTGGGTCCCGGTTTCGTATTTTGAGAACCGACGATTGGGTTCGTTCTGGCACGCCTTACAGCTAACGAGGAGCACTGCACATTTTTCCGAGACTAGTCTGTACTTGCCTTGCAAACGCTATCCGTATCGAAACTTCTTGCGATTAACAAGTAATTTTCAGCTTTTAAAAAAAAGTATGCGATGTTTAAAATAAGGGATAAATATTTATTTTGTCTTTAAAAAATTATATGATCGGTATATTGTAAAGAAGAATTTTTTTGAAAGCCGTTTTATTATTCTAACATTCATATTTTTTGACCAGATTTATTCAACCTGCATGAATCAAAATGGTGGCTCGAATGTTGTCCCTCTATTTTTGCCCCAGTTTTTTTACTTTTAGAGGCATGATAATGGCACTAAGCATCGCCAATCATGGGTGAAAATAATGTCAAATGGAAGAATATAACGATCTAAGCCGAGATATGCATGTGTTGATTTATTTGATTGATAAAAAGGTCACTTTTAAGGGACATACTGATGATAATAATCATGATATGCGCTTTTTATAGAGGCAAGTGACAAATCCTGCGAGCTGATTTCGAGACACCGGGTCCCGATCGGTACAAGGCCGTCGGGACCCGGTTCATGAAAATCCCGACATGACTCTGGTCTAGATAACCCTATTGGGATGATAATGATTAAATGCAGAACCCATTTTGAAAAGATATTTCTTCTCTCACTCTATGAGATCAGGAAATATTGGGATGTTAGTGGGTGGGTTACTAAAGATGACGAATGATGAGAGCAATAGAGATGTAGACATCTATTCTAAGTATATCAATTCCTTTCTTGAAATTGGATTAGGATTATTAATAGATGAAGAGAAACAGGTGCCTTGGGAGGATATCTTCGGGATATCTTTGGGATACCCGTCTGACTTCATATTCTAGTCCAGAGGCCAGAAAGGGAATCTCTATAACCCCCATTTAGACTACCTGAATTCATTTTATGGCTATACAATAATCATATAGCTATTTGATAAGTAATTGCCCTTTTTCTCTAGTCTGAAAGTCATATGAAGAAACGCTTTATAAGGCCTGTCTTCACTATCTCGAGATTGCCAAATATTCAGCTATTTAAACTATCCCGATCGCAAACTATCCAGTTAATTTGCGTCTTCATCAGACCGAGGTAGCAATTAGCGGGATATTTGGTCGGGATTATCATCCCGGGATAGTAGTGGGATAGTTTGCAAAATATCCCACTACTATCCCACTATTTGGCAAAATATCCAGCTATTTGTCCTGTGCGTTTTCACCAGACCGAAGACTCGCACTATGCGCTAACAATGAGCAAAATATCTCAAGCTAATTTCTCAAGGTCGAGTTTCAAGTTTCGAGGTCGAATCTCGAGCTGATGAAGACGCGATTTGTAACTTCGGGATTATTTCCCAAATCAGAAATAGCGGGCTATTTGGCAATCTCGAGATGATGAAGACGCGCCTATAGTGATTGCATAATTGAACTTCGTTTCGAATGAAAACTCAATAAAGAATCAAGGTCCAGTTCTCATCTGAATGCTGGGCGATGCTTATCATGACCACGCACTGATGATTGGCTAGCTGTCATGTCAATTGAACTCTTCTAAACTAGTTTCTTTAAAAAAGAGGTTGTTATCTAGTGATATAGGATGATTCTTTATCTGATGTTTCTTCATGCGAGTTTCATATAATCTTATGGCAGCTCGCAACATACGTCACAATTTCGATACTATCGGTTATTTTTTGGCGATCGTTTCATGCCCATGTAACGCTATTGCATTTGGGGGGCGGCTGATTTTCGATAAAAAAAGTTGATATATCTTCGTTATGTGATCATGGATTTTAATGAGACTTGTATCATTCTTCATGGTATTATTAGGTCTATATCGTCAGCTAAAGAAAATCCTGGGGTGGACTATCCCTTTAAGCTGAGTAAGTGCATAGGGCAACTCTAGATTATGATAGTGATAACTTGAAAACTTCACAACTAGAGAATAAAAAGAAGGTAATAGACAAATAATGTTATGATAACTGCAAACTTAAACTCTTATTAAGAAGATCATGTGTCTGCAATCTATCATCACTTGTTTTTCTGTCAGAGTGTCCCATTTGGTTATCCCTTCCTTATACAAAAATATTCAGGTCATCATTCCACAGTGAGCACCAAGTTAGTTTTCAACTCAACAACTTCTGACAGAAATTTGACCTACTTTAAGTCTAAATCTGACATATCCTACTTAGCCTATTAACTCTTAAAGCCTGAATTTCATAAATGTCATGCTCTTCATCAGGGGAAATGTTGCAATGAGCAAATTACCCCACACTTTACCAAGAAAATGTGATTAGTTAACTCAGCAGATTTTGGAATGCTAGTTACTTTTTGACAGCTAAACATTGTGTCATCTGTTGTGCTAACTGGGCCATATGGGAAGCAACCAGTTTAGAGCATATTGCATTGACTATTAGTTCTTTGCAAAATATGGATAGATAACTTGGCAGTTTGAAATGCTATAATTCAAACTTTAACAGATCTATTTTGGTCATCTGATGCTCTACCTGTCTGAGGGCATATGGAATGCAGCAGGTTTGGCGCTTATTGGAGGAACTGCTCTGTCAGTGAACATCTATTTAGAACTCCAGGGAAATTTTGTGAAATAATCAAATTTGATTCTTGATTTTAGTATGACATGTTGACATTTTCTCATAGAATGGGAGTGGCAATCGAAGGCCTTCCTGTATACATTCCTGTTTTTCCATGAGTCCAGTAAATTTCAAGTCCAAGGCGTGGGTCAGTGTACGTGTCAGACCTGACATCCTGTTGCCTTTACCCTCACAGATCCTGTGTCCTAAGCAGGGGCATTGCAAGACCATCTTGAATAGGGGGGGGGGGGCGGGGTAGATGGTGTTGCCGGACCAAATTTGCTGACAAATTAGCCACGCTATGGGAAAAAAGGGCCCCTAGATTTACACATTTGCTAGAAGGTAGTAGACAAACATGGTGTCCCCAGATTTTCAATTTTTTCACAGCGTACCACTCCCATTAGTGATTCACTGCTGTTGGACCCACAGATTGCTATAGGTTTTGGACTAGGATGTGGTTGGGAAAGGTATTGGTTTGCAACAAACATTTTTTGTGCCAGGAAACTATGAACTCCAGATTTAAGGATGAGCTAACATTATGAAAATACTAAAATGGTGGGAAAAAACTTTCAATATGGGCACCCTGTGAAAACTTAGTTTGGAACCTTAGGTGCGCAATATTTAAGTTAGAATTCAGGGATTTCTATTTATCTCATATTCTTGCTATCCAAATGAATTACTACTTGGAGGGGGAGGGGGAGGGGGAGGGGGTGGTAATACTTATTTTGTTCATAAACCCTTCATGAACTTCACGAGTGTGTGGCACTACTGTTAACTTAATATTGTCAAATGTTATTTTTGAAATGAAATGAGAAAAACTGTCCTTGTCATTACTTATCAAACATAAACATGTAGGTTAATTGACATGGGGGATGTGTACCAGAGCTATTTGTGGAGGTGGAAACATAGTTCAGCCGTGTCTGAATGCAGGCAGTGTTGATGAATGTTATAAATCAGTGACCTGGGGGGTGTTTCACAAAGACTAAGATCGACTTTAAGTTGGACTTAACTATGGCAGGCCGTTCATGCCACTGTTTGGTCTCACCTTTTACTGACATTTGGTCTCTCAAAGGACTTACAAATCGTGGTCACTAACCTAAGGAATTCACCTATTTTGATAGTTTATTATTGAATGAAAAAATATTATTTAAAGATTATAATTGAGAGACCAATTGTTAGAGCAACCAGTGGCCTGAATGGCCTGCCATAGTTAAGTCCAACTTATAAAGTCGATCTTAGTCTTTGTGAAACACTCCCCTGTACACATAGGTTGACATGGGGGATATATGCAGTGCTGTTTGAGGAGGTGGAAATGTAGTTCAGCCTCGACTGAACGCAGGCAGTGTTGATGAATGTTATAAATCAGTGACCTTGTTGAGAAGGGGGTTCCACCCTTCCTGAGCTGAGCAGCCATCTTTACCAAGGCTTCGAAGGAAGTCAATCCTAATCTGAATTTAAATCGCTAATCCAGAACACACTTTGAGAACTTGGAGGCATCTTAATCACGGGCCAAGGAAACCGTCGACCCCTCGCTCGCTGCATGCCGCGCTAAAATTAGGTTTTTGGGACGAGGAGGAAGGGAAAGTGTCAGATGTGTCTCGGTCAGAAGGGGATGGGAAGTTTTTAATCCGTTGATCGCTAGGCAGAAGAAAACATCAGTCAGTCCTTGAAGATGTGCATGAAAACGAAAATGAAAATTAACCTGTGTCCAAAAGGGTGAAACATTTTTAATTTCAGGTTTAATGAATTTGAGTAGGTGTCATGTCTGATTAACAGTACATGGAAACGACTTCATAATGGTCTGTTGCTCTTAATAAGACGATTATGATTTCAGATGGGGGTCATTATTCAGAAAGTACAGATTGAAAGCATTATAAATATAGATCATAAAGAAAATGCCACATGCACTTCTATAGGAAAACAAATATTCTTTACAGAGCACAACAAATACAAAAATCATGGAAAGCAATATAGGCCTATAGCTTATTGTGATATGCAGAAATATATTGCTTTTGCCATAGAAACAATGGTAGCTGAAAGTGTCCTTCTCTTTGTTGATAATTCAACGTTGTTTACAAAAATTACAGAGAATTGATATGAGTTCTATAATGTACTATTTGGTTTTTATCAATTTCCATTCAACAAGGGCAAATAGGGGTTGTTTTCCTTGATTTTTAGTTTTGTTATGAATAAGAGTTGTACAGTGAACCCAGATGGGTTCAAATATAGATTGATGAATGGTTCAAAGTATAGTAGAAGCATAATGAAAAGCAAATGTTTGATGAAGAAGTAAAATTAAAAGTGCAGATAAGACTTGGACAGTAAGATGTATTGCAGTGAGGAGATATTGGAAGGTGTTGATTGAATGGAGTGTTGAGATGTAAGCTGAAGAATGATGGGAGTATAAAGAGGGGAGAAAGAGCAGGAGAGACAGGGATAGAGAGGGTGAAAGAGATGGGGGGGGGGGGGAAATAGAGTTTGGGGGGGGGGGGGGTAAGAGAGATTGAGATGGAAGAGTATAGACAGGAATTACGAAGAGAGGCTAAGCAAAAAGGAGAGGGATAGAGACAAATAAAAACATGAAGCTAGAAATAATGAGGGGGAGGAGCTAGAAGAAAGACAGATGAAATATAACTTTAAAAGAGGACAGAGGGTGGAATGATATATGCAGGAGAGAAAGCTGAACTGGGTGGGAGAGTAAGAGAGTGAGAGAGAGAGAGAGAGAGAGAGAGAGGAAGAGAGAGAGAGAAAGGAAGAGAGAGAGAAAGGAAGAGAGAAAGGAGGATAGAGAAAGGAAGAGAGAGAGAAAGGAAAGGAGAAAGAAAGGAAGAGAGAGGGAGGGGGAGGAAGAGAGAGAGAGATGAAGAGAGAAAGAGAGAGAGGGTGAAGAGAGAGGGGAAGAGAGAGAGAGGAAGAGAGGGAGAAAGAGAGAGAGAGAGGAAGATAGAGATAAAGGAATATTGAGAGATGGAGAGGGGGAGGAAGAGAGAAAGGAAGAGAGAGAGAGAGATGAAGAGAGAAAGAGAGAGAGGGGAAGAGAGCCAGGAAGAGAGGGAGAAAGGGAGAGGGGAAGAGAGAGAAAGGAAGCGAGAGAGAGAGGAAGTAAGAGAGAGATGGAGAGGGGAAGGAAGAGAGAGAGAGAGAGAGAGAGAGAGAAAGAGAGAGAGAGAGAGAAAGAGAGAGAGAGGGGAAGAGAGATAAGTAAATGGGAAGAGGATGTGTGTGTGTCAGTTTGTGTATGTGCAGACAGTGTAATGAAATAACCATATGATGTGTCATAAACCTGATATGTGTCATTTATCTTCCCTACAGTAACCAAGCTTCAAGAGAAGTACGGCAGCGAAAGACCTCTCTCGTTTGACTCATCCGTCGACCGCCGCACAGCCTATGCAAACTCTCAGAGTCGCTCCCTTAAAAGTCAAGATTCCAACGCGAGCACCAGGCCGAGCAGGTACAACCAAGATCGCTCGGCAAGCGGGTCACAGCATCCTCACAGGTCATCGGGTGATTTCACCTCTGCTAGTAGATCGGATAGCTTTGGAGGCTATCCAACGGGCAGCAGCGGAACGCAAGATACCAAGCCTTCATCACATCATCACCCAACAATGTCTCATATACGCACTGGAGCTACATCGGATGCTCATGCCCCAGGTAGGCATCGCGGTTTCCAAGATGATCGGGTGAAAATACCGGGAGATTTAAAGCGCGGGAGCACGGAGAGCGGTTACGGGAGTTTGGACAAGGATAAGATCAGGCGTGGAAATTATATCGGATCAACATCAGGAGACTCAAACCCAGTGAATGCTATACGGGATAAATACCTAGTCAATCGGCCACTGTCAACAAGTAATGGTGATGCTGCTTCCAGAACAAGTGCATATAGTCCACGGGCCATAGCGACCCCTCCGACGTCTGTAAGTGATAGCCTAGCTAGAGCACTCCACAGTGGATCAGAGTCGGAGGACTCGGAATCTCGGGCCGCTCGCATCGCAAGATACAAGGAGCAACGCAGGCGGGAATTAGCGGAAAAATACGGTCTTGGTCCTTCGTCCAGCGAGGGCGAGGCGTCGTCCAGGAGAAGATACTCCACCCAAAAGGAGGAAACCTCTCCAACTTCTGAAAGAGGGAGAAAACTGTCCAATGCCAGTGAAAGGAGTTCTAATTTGGATGCCGTCCCGTTGTCAAGGAGACACCCAAGCAGGGAATCTCTATCCAGTATTACAGGTGAAGTGGAATCGATACATACTAATGGAAATACCTCACAGGATAATTCACCAGCAACAACCCCAAGATTAAGGTGAGTGATTGATGGTAGAGTTTTATTTATAATATCATTACTTTATATGGATAGATTAACAGCTTGTACTCTAGTCGTATTTTGTTTGTATTTTAATTAAGATGCCGATAGAGCCCCAGTTTTAAGACTACCCAGTTCATGGTTATAGTGTTACTAGCCAAAGATATGAAACTACATGCTGGTATAACTGCAATTTGTGCCCATAACAAAGCAATTTATTTTGTAGACGTATGATGTTAAGACCTGATATAGGAAAGGTTTGGGGAAACATTTTGTTTAAATCTTAGGATTCTTCTGCTTTCTACCCTGTAAAGTGACATATGAATTGGTAACAGGCTTCCTTTTGGACTGTACTGAAACAAAACCATCAAAATACTCACAGAATTTCTCTAAAAATGACTGAAAATAGATGTGTATAAATATGACATTTACATGAATCCAATCACTTAGTAAGAATAAAGTGGAACATGATCAAACCAAAGAAAATAGAGAAAATAGAACAAACCAGATCAAGAACTACTGGGAAGGGAAAATTAAGACATGGAGCGTATATAATGACACTGCAAGAGTGGGCTAGGATGGCAGAAAACCGAGATGTGTGGAAAATTGTTGCAATCTGCAACCCTAACCTAACCCTGAGTTGGGAGAAGATACATTGATAGATAGATAGATAGATAGATCCAACCATGGATGTACCATGGACTTACTATCCATGGATGTACATAGTTCAACATAGCCACCCTATCCTGACCCCAACATAGTCACATGACACCCTCACCTCTCCCTTGATAAATGTCAGTAGGGCCACTCTAATTAATCTAAGACAGCCGCAATACATTGAGATTAATAATGTATGTATAGCCTATAAGCTATGGTCACAAATCAGAGCAGCGACCGACCGATCAGTAGCCTGCTCGGTCGCTGCTGGAATTAGGCATCGCCCAGCGATTAGGTCGGTTCCCGGGCGGCGACTGCCCAGGCACCGAGCGTATTTTGGGCGGCGAGTGAAAAGTGAGCAGGCGCCGCCCAAATTTTAACTCCGCGCTAAAACTTCAGCGGCGACCGAGCGATGCCCTAAAAACGAGCGGTGCCTGGGCGGGCGCCGCTCGGTGGCCGGGCAGCCGCCGGGCAGAATTGGTTAAAAACTCGCCGCTCGGCCGCCGAGCAGACTACTTTTGGGTAATGTGACCATAGCAATACATTAAGGTGATCAAGCATACAGCCAGTTAACATCTATCATTTCTGTAAACCTGCCACCTCCTTCCTTTTTTGTTCCATTCCTCTTCCTCACACTTGCCTGAAGTTAAAACTTATTTCATTATTTTGATTCTGATTTTAAGCTTACTTTTTTTATTATCTCATTCTTTAAAAAAAAACATATTTGACCATTCTGAATATAGTGTTATCTTCTGATGGTAACTGCCTGAAAAATTGTTGGAATAGTGCAAAACTTATAAGAGCCAAATCCCCAATAATGAATTTCTCCAAGAAAAATGTCATCACTTTCCATTTACTACATTTATGTAGCCTCAGTTATTCCTTCCTTTGAATAAATAGGTATAGCTTTGATGAGACTTTCTTTTACTTCTTCTTACTGATATGATGAGACATAAAAAATAGATAAATCCTAGGAATTTAAAGAGGATGGATTAATGCTTTTCAGCTTTCCTTCGTGCAGGTTATTACCTTAATCGTAGAATCTGCATGACATCCTAAGTAAACTGTATTCATGAAGCAAATTTTAGTCTAGGAGAGCGTGTGTCATCTCTCTTGACATATTATAACATCATCAAAATCCTGAAATTCCTCCCAAATTAAGATGCCATCCCCGGTGCCAGATGCGTTATCTTTAAAAAAGCAACATGAATTTGCATCCTCTATCAGTCAGTTCTACTAAAGCCATTCATGTCAATTAATTTACAAAGATTTCCCAAAAGGAAGTTCATTTAGAGCAGGAATACCGTAAGGAATTAAATGTCAGTTTCTTCATATATGTTGGGAGGCAATTTTTGGAAGGTATTATTTGGAATAGACTCTGACTCATAGACAGTTAAAGGATGTCCTCTCTTTGAGATATTTATAACCCCCAAGATGCGAGGATTTTAGCGCTTACTGGATCAATACTGCGTCTGAGAGATTGACTTGTTGTTTTTCTCGCATTCCACGTCTCTAAGATCAGAGATCTGTGTTGGAAAGACCCATCCCACTTTCTTCAAATCTCCAAAGTGTGAAAGAAAAATTATCCTAATGGATATGTACATTTTTCCTCTGTAGGGACTACGAGCAGGTTTTGGGCATGATTATAATGACATGCCCGTAGGCCCCTCCCCCCCCCCCCAAAAAAAAGATAATAAATAAAGAAAAAAAATGTAATGTTTGCCTTTATACATTTTTTTTAAAAAGCTGGCTTAAGCTATGGTCACAAATCAGAGCAGCGACCGACCGATCAGTAGCCTGCTCGGTCACTGCTGGAATTAGGCATCGCCCAGCGATTAGGTCGGTGCCCGGGCGGCGACCGCCCAGGCACCGAGCGTATTTTGGGCGGCGAGTGAAAAGTGAGCAGGCGCCGCCCAAATTTTAACTCCGCGCTTAAACCTCAGCGGCGACCGAGCGATGCCCTAAAAACGAGCGGTGCCTGGGCGGCCGCCGCTCGGTGGCCGGCCAGCCGCCGGGCAGAATTGGTTAAAAACTCGCCGCTCGGCCGCCGAGCAGGCTACTTTTGGGTAATGTGACTATAGCATAAGCTGAGTCATATGCTTGGATGAAAAGTACATAGTTGGCACTTCATAGCACATGGAAACTAATTTCCACATAGGTTAAATGGGTGTACATTCAATAATGCCATTACATTTAATGTACAGACTTGACATACAGGCTTCCAGTAAGCAGGATTGTCACCAAGGGCAGGACGATTTTGTGAATAGATGGGTAGCCGAGAGAAAAATTATTTTGGAAAATGATAGGAAGGTTTCATTTTCATTCTATTTTCAAATTCATATTTTTGTCTCTGCAATACATTTGCCCTTTCTCTTGTAAATCTTGCTTTAACTTTAATCCTCATCTTACATTGTTTTTTTGTTGTCTTAAGTCATATTTTAGATCATCTTATTCTTTTGTATATCTTTGATTGCTTTTTCTCTATTTTCGTGACCCTACTTGTTGTTCTTCTTCTATATTGTTACCTATTTTTTCTTCTTCTCTCTCTCTCTATTATTCCCTCTATTCGCCTATATTGTTAGAATATATTCAAGAACGCTTTTGGTTAGGTCTATTTGTTGTGGATAAAGATAAATAAACAAACAAACATACAAACAAGCAAACAAACATACAAACAAGCAAACAAACAAACAGATGTTTTATATTTCAATAAGTAAGGGTTTTGAAAATAAGTATTATATTGGTCACTGCTACATTGTACACTGTGTGCATTTACGGTTAACAACTAAATTATTCATACCCCTTGTAAATTTGATTCCCCCCCCCCCCCCCCTTCCTAACACAAGAATGAAAGGCAGACGAATTGAATTTGGGCCTTTGTTGAATACTTTTAGAGGTAATGTAAAGAACATCAGAAATGTACTTTAAAAATATAGAACTTGGTAATGGTATGAATAATTTAGTTGTTAACTGCATGGACATGTACAATGTAGGTCATTGGCAAGGTCGCTTCTTACCTTTCACATTCTTGTGGTATTATGCAAGAGATATATTATCCCTTAGTGAACACCAGATCCAAATGTCAAACTTAATACACACATGTCTATCAGTCTTATTAATTACCGTACTGCTAATGAACCACAGGTGAAATTTATCCAATTACATTTGATATATTTACTCTGTTGTAAGGTACCCCTCAGTTACATCACATTCACTATTCATTCCCACGTACTTGTTACAAGGGCATGTCAAAAACACATTACACAACCACATATCATCATTAAATGGTCAGTATTGATTATTATTGATGAGCTCTGTCATAAGATAAGAGTTCAATTATATAAATTACCCTTTCAACCAACTTGTTCTGGATTCTGCCATGTCCCATGTATACATTCACAATTTCATTGACAACCTTTTTGACACAAATGATTTAATTTAAGATTTGTTTAAACATGAATGTAACTTAAGTGAGAAGAATCTGTGGTAAAAACAGAGACCTGACTAGCCTGAAGAAAAAGTTGTACTCACTTTTTAATTTTGAAGAAGGGGAATTTAACCAAGTAGGTCCATGGTTATACTGTGGAAGCAATGCAGTCACTCTCTGAGTTGATCCCACTATATACTGACTCTGTATACTGCCCTCTCAAGCTACAGTCTGGTTAGCTAAGTCTAAACAAACACTACTAGAGGTCTACACAATTTAACAGACCAGTGAAAATATGTACAGGTTTGTTGAATTTTTTTGTTTTTGTTAATTCTGAAACTTCTGATGAATAATCAATGCACTTAGTGTACAAATTAGAAGTAAATTTGAATGTATTTATTTGCAAATAGGCATGTGTGAGGAAGATTAGCATCTTTCTCTATCTGCACTCATGTAGGCCTCTACAGTACATGTATTTTCTTAGCTCCTATTTATTAGGATTAAAGTGTAAAGACTGTATTGCTGCATATAAATGTAATTGAATGTATGTATGTTACTCTCATCTAACACTGTGAAATTTGTGAATACATGTATGTGAAATGTTTAAATATTACAAGTGCTCATAATCAATTACTTGAATGAAATTTCATATGTATCACATTTATATTAACTGATATGTTGGGATAGATTAGCAACTATTCCAATGTTCTTAGAACAAATCACACTCTACTGACTGTATAGGTATATTGTCATAGGAACTAACAAGCATGTCTAAAATCAAACTAAGGTTACAAATAAATTTATATAAAGTTTTGATTCATCAAATAAAGAAAAGTGGATCAATTCTAAATTTTGTACTTGAACAAAATATGTTTAATTGCACTAGACTATACTCAAACAGAACAAAAAAGTCAAATTCATAAAAAAAAGAAAAATGTCATTCAGAAACAAATAATCACTGAGCTAAAATGTTTTAAATATGTCAATAAAAAGATTTTTTCCATTAAAACTTGGAAAAGAAAAGAAAATTGCTACAACTTACAGAAATTTAAGTTGTGGCCTAGTTGAGTTAATTTTTCTTCAAATGTATCAACTAATAAGATATAAAGGACGTCAGACTGTAAAGTGCTGATGAACTTTCCTTTTGGTTGTCAAGATAATTAAGTAGTCTAGGAACAACTTTATCAGTTTATTGGAGATGTCATGAGAAAGTCCTACTCAATTTCCTTGGCATATCTTAAGGTTCGATGACCTACAGATTATCTTGACAAGGAGAATGTCTAACCTTAACGCTGGCGACTCGGAATTCCTCATGACATCTTTAATCTGTATGCCTATAGAGAATCCTTAACTTGGCAATGCCTCGATCCAACTTGTCTTGTTAGATGTTACTAATTCTCTCCCTGCACGTTTTCCTCTTCCCCCATAATCCCCGCAACACCAATATCGACCGTCCTACGGCAACTTCCTCCTGGAATGCACGTTGCGTTGCCGATCACCAGTCGGAAAGCTCGTAGGGATTCTAACATCTCCACGGAAACGCAGGATTTTATAGAAGCGTTGGAGGCTTCCCGTGCGGCACGTAGAGAAAGGTAAAGGAATGCAACCATTTAATATTGTGTATTAACCCATTGGTGATTTTACCTGAGAGCATAGTGTAGTCAAGCGCATCAAAAGTACATCTGAAATTTCAATTAGTCCAATTGATGGACTTGTTGAACACTAGCTGTTGCCCCAAATTCACAAAGGAGGTTTGTTCCCAAACCTAGGTTTATGTGCGTCATATGAAGCGTTTTGACGCGTTTCAGATCAAGGTTTGTTTGAACCTTGGTCTAAAACGCATAGAAACACGTCATATGACGCACATAAACCTAGGTTGTCTACAATCCTCCTTTGTGAATTCGGGCCTTAAAGTTCAATTGAATGTACATCTTTATGCATGATTGGAGTTGTATAATCAATACAAGTGGATTCACCTGTCGTCAACGAATTGAATTTAAACTTCTTTCAAACTGAAGATGAAGTTTTTTGATAAATTTTGTAAAATTGAGATATTATATTAACCAAGTCATTTTAGATGGAAGAACATATCGTTATGTTCTTTTTGGGAATATCCTCCAAAATAACAAAGAAACACATTTCAAATATACATTGTTCACAGATGCCTTCAAAGATGCATTTGGTATTCATTTGTAATGAAACTCTGTCGATGCATTTGAGACATTTTCAGAAAATAAATTCCTTTTAGTTAACAAAGGGAACATTAAGAGAGTGATATTGATACTAATTGCCTGAGATACATGTATTTGCGTTGTAATTGCTTGAAAAATAATCATAAATGTGCCATCTCATTTATGTTTGGATAACACCATATTGCATGCTTCCTAAAAGGGAGAAAGTATAGAGGTGTTTGACCATGATGCATGTCCAACATGAGTTATTGAAGATTACATACTGTAAGATGCATCCCCAATTAATATTATCAGAGTTTACACTGATTACTGAGCAGATCATTTTGACAAAAGGCTCATTAATTTAGTGACAACCTTGTCTCAGCTACCTTACTGTATGCTTTTAATAAATATTACAGACTTTATAAAGCTATCAACGATGTATTAAATTCTTATCTACTTCCTACATCAATGATAAAATCAATTTGTTAATGTCTATTTGAAGGGAAGGCCATTTTGCCGTGTGTGGAGTACGTGTATAGCCCAGCTGTGGTCATTATACATTCAGCATGCATTGAGACGTGAGACCTGGATGTTTTGTTTTTTTAAATCTGGGGTCTTTATATGTGTGTTTTGGAAGGAGTTATTGGCTGCTGTTTTCTGCAAATTAACTTGCCTCCTTGCACACTAGTCCCATATGTTGATGGGGGTGATGGACCCATACCTGTTTGAGCTTCCTTATAATTTCAGGATTATGCTTTTTAGAAGAAAAAAATGCGTCTAGATTCTAAAATGTGTATTTGAGCTAGTGCTGTGAACTTTAATTGCCCAGATGGGGAAGTTTGGTTTTAATTTTTATATCATTATGGAGTTGAAGTGATGAGTGGATTTTCAAAAATTTGTTCTACATATATATGTACATTAGAATTGGCTCTCTCTGTCTATATTTTTGTTTCTCCGCCTTTCTTTCCAGGTCTCTCTCACTCCCTTGACCCCTCCCCTCTCATTTGATATCACCCCATTTTGGGATTTAATTAGTCTTATTGAATTCTGATTAATTTGTAATTAACCTTTGCCTTGACTGTAGCCAACCCTGGAACCATCCAAGTGATGTCCTTTATGATCGCTCTCTAAGAATGGGAGCATCTAGTAGACCGACAGCCCATTATACCGACATCTTACTAGACTGACACTCCTGATAGGCCCTGGACTAACAATATTGTTTTTTGTGAAACCTCAGAAAAGTTGTCAGAAAGTCTGCAAGTGAGGCCTGTACGTGGGTCATGTTGGCTGTCAGTCTCAAAGGCTGTGAGTCTTGCAAGCCCTCAATTATATATTAGGCTTGTCTGTGAGACAAATGTATGGTCTTTTGGGTTATATAGCCCTTTGAATGGTACATATACGTCATCATCCACATTCTTCTGTAGAATCATCTGTAAATTTCAAGAATAGTAATATTTTTGAAAATATTTTCTCCTAAATAAGACCAAGACCAAACCTTTTCTCTTGTGACAGTTTCTCTGGGCTTTTTCTCTCTCAAAGATATAGGGTTATTGGATGAGGGTCGCAAAATGGATTTTAGGCGAGATTCAGGTTTAGGGGGAGGTATAATTGTGCTTGGTCGAGTAAGGAATATTGTAAGTGTTGGATATTGAACGTAAGAGCAATGTCTCTACAGCTTGTGTCCGATAGAACCCTTAATGAAACTCACACATCATGAAATTCTTCAAGGCACCACCAACGACTATCGCTGTCTGATTTAATACAGCTTATAAACATTTGAACACCATGGTCCATGACATCATTGCTCGATAAAGATTCTGAAAAGTAATTCCAGCCTGACCAAATACCAAACAATAGGGATAAGAGTAAATGACATTTCAGACTACATTGAGGGTTGTGTCATGTACAAATGAGCTAAGTGAAACGCTAATCGAGGTATTTCCTGATGTGCTATACGGCATGGAAATTGCCTGGAATTACTTGTGTGAATTCTCGTCCATTAGCTCGGCATAAATGGCATGCTCAAGCCGGCATGGGGCACAGAGTTTCGGCCGGCATCACTTGTAGGACCATGCAGGATAGTTCTCAGTTGCATTTTTGTCCTGAAACAGTTCGCAACAGTTTCTTTGAAGTACAATACTTGGAAAATGCTTTCAGTGGAAAGGAATCAGTGCCATGACTTGTAAGTGTCATTTGTTCTAATTCATTTGAATCTTTCTTTAACGCTTGTATACATCATGTCAGGTCTGATGTCTACAGGTGTAGTTTGCTTGTTGGCACTGATCCAGCTATTTTTATGTATTTATTATAATTTTCTTTACTTCAGCATGCTTGCTTGAAATTCTGATCAGCTTCGGCGTTTATTTTACAATTGATTTGAATAGTTAACTTCACTAAAACAGATGTTTAAATGATAGGTTTAAGGCAAATCGTTTGTATTCCACCCTTATACTGCACTAATAATATTCATATTGAATGTATAAACAATTGTATAGTTTTGGTCATCATTAATAGAAAGTCTGCTCTCTTTATAAAGTGTCTTTATATGATCTGGCGTATGAAATCAAATAGTTTTGTAGTTGGAAAATGATTTTACATCCAACTTGTAAGAAATTGAAGTGAGCAGTAAACAGACATTTTTAATCAGTCGACAAGGCCATCGTACATGGAAACTGAATTCATGAAAAACATGTGCAAGGACATCTATTAAAGATGTAATCAACGTTGCAACTTTATATTGATTCAATTTCCTATTTTTCCACTAAAAGCTCTACCGGCAACACTTTTGATTTGAGGTTGAAAAGAGTATTATCCTCTCATCAAAAAAGAGCTATGAAATACTTGTTCTGGAATTGAACATTTAAAGGTTATAAGATTGTTGGTATCTTTTTAATTGTGAAATAGAAGGTGACCCGTTGTGACGTAATTTTCATAATTTAAAAGAATATTAAAGATATGTTTTTGGGAAGCAATATTTTTTTTCTTTGTCAATTGTGATAATTCAAGATCATTGCAGTTGTGGAGTATTGGAGTATTAGATAATCAGTTTTAAAACTGTGAATATATTTTTAATCAATGTTTCAATTATAATTACTGAAAAGATGTACATGATTTTTTGCATCAGGAAGGTACAAGTTTAAATGTAAAAGATTGATATAGGATGAAAACCTATTTCATTAATATGTTTTAGAAATCTTTTTAAATAGTTTGTATGATACATGTATATAACCAAATGCAAAATTAAAGTCAATTTTACAGACTGAATGAGAGAAAGAGAAAAGTAAAGCACATTACTACCACTTATTTTTTGAAGGAGTACAAACGATTCTAGAATTTCGAATTGGAACACATTTTATCATTTCATTCAGATGTAGTAGCTTAATATTACTTTGAAGTTGATCAACAACAAAAAACAAAAAATTGGAATGTGCGGTTGACATAATTATCTGGTTTCAATAGTGTAACAGTGGGTGTAATTAATGACACATGTTTTTATGTGTATTTCAACAGATTTGATACATAATCAGAACAGTCACAGACCCCCCCCCCCCTCCCCCACCCCCTCCCCCTCCCCCACCGCGACAATGATCATTGAAATATTGTAAAATCGCATATGCTTCCAATATGTTCATTTAAACAAAATTCATGACCCCATACCAAAACTTTGTATTACCTTTAACCTGACGCCTGCAGTACCGATACCACACAATTAATTACACCTTTTCCTGCTGAGCTCGCAGTAGGTGTTACAAGTCCAAAGGGATCAAATTGGCACTCCTGTTCAGGGAGGACTTCCTAAAGGTGAACTTTAAATGAATTAGGTGAAACATTCTGAAGGAGTAATCAGGGGGAGGTGTTGTGCTTAAACATTTAATGTAAGACATTTATAGAAATGATCTTTAGGAATTACATACTTTAAACAAATATTCAGTTAGTCTTTGAAGCATTGTAGATTTTATTCATAAAAGTATACAAAAGTGATCACAAATTGGCAACATTAATATTGCTGTATGTAAGAAAAGATTTTATAGTTTGAAAACAGGTGTATATTTGCTTTTAAAAATAAATGTCTGAACATGAATATTTATCTACCAGTATGCCAAATGAACATGCCAATAGACCTTGAAAAAAGGGGGAGGGGTATTTTATGGTGGATAATGTTATTAGTTTCTTGTTAGGGAAGATGGCATTCACTGTGAATATGAGATACAAAAGGACTCAGTATACAGGGTGTATATATATTTTAGGAATCTTTTTTTTTTTTTTTGATCATCTTTACAAGTATGCAGCAGCATTTATGTTATTATTTCCTTGTTTGTGAAATAGAGTAGTTCCCAGTGGTGGTACATCATGTAGAGCACTATGTATCACCATATAATGTATGGAAATTACAGAAAGGGAATTGACAGTTAAAGGTTACTGGTGATGGAAAGCAGAAGGAGAAACAGATAGAGTGGAAGAGAGAAAGAAAGAGAGAGAGAGAGAGATAACGCTGAAGAAGGAAGAACAAGAATCATACGATTAAAATACCAGTACATTCCAGGCTAGAGCATGTGAAGAGCCAGCCTTGCCGAGGGGCTTCACAGGACTGCATGCATCCATACATGTATGCGAGCTGGGCTGAATTCCCTCATGAATATTCACAGCCAGCTTGGTAATAAGGACAAAGAGGAGGGGCTTGGTTGAATGCAGAGCGAGAGTCTCTAGACAATGGTACACATGGAATAGATTGATGCATGGAATATTTGTATAATATGGACACGGTTAATTGAACATGAATAAAGTTAGTTTTGAAATGAACATGGAGTACATCTGGTAGGCATTGCGGTAGAATGAAAATGAGGATGAAGCTTACATGAATCTAAATGAAGAAATATGTGGGAACAGAAAATGTATGATTAAATGATTAATCAGAATGTCACGTAATTGTTGTTTAGATGAGCAACAAGATTTTTTTTGGAAATGCTATTTTCATGTAAGAACTTCTTTGGCATATACATGCATCCATACACATATATGTGACCTGGTAGAACTCCCTCATGAATATTCACTGGCCAGCATGGAAAATTGGAAAAAGGGGAGGGGCTTGGATGGATGAAATGCTAGCTCCTTTAGACAATAGCACACATGGGGTATATTGGTGTGGTGGGAAATGTGTAAATAGAGTGAAGTAAATTTGAAATGACATGAAGTATACATGTGCAAGTCTAAAATGAAGATCAAGTTAAACTTCTACTAAAAAACAATGTGTGAGAACTGATAATATCAGAAACCATAATTGAGAATGAACTTTGTAAATGAACAACATTGATGTTTCAATCACGACTTTATAGGAAATGTTATTTTGATGAAAAGGGCTTCCTATAGGCATACCTGCATCATGCATTATGCAACTGGGCAGAAATCCCTTATGAATATTCATGACTTATCATTGGAATAAGGTCAAAGGAAAGGGGTGGCGCTCTGATGAATGCAATGCTAGCTCTGCTAGACAATACTAAACATTGGGTATATGTTGATTGGTACGAGGGAATATCAAGGTAAATTGAACGTGAGCGAATTTTTTTTTGTGGTAAAAGTGTATGTGCAATCCAATATGCAGGAACTCAGAATAAAACATTATAATAGGCTGTAGATTATTTTGATAACATAATGTTAGTTTTTTAATGATTTTTCAGCATCTTGTTATAATATCAATTGTTTTAA
The DNA here is from genome assembly GCA_035222895.1 of Strongylocentrotus droebachiensis. Classification (NCBI taxonomy): domain Eukaryota; kingdom Metazoa; phylum Echinodermata; class Echinoidea; order Camarodonta; family Strongylocentrotidae; genus Strongylocentrotus; species Strongylocentrotus droebachiensis. Next base: position 155,828 of record JAVYIG010000625.1, read on the forward strand.
TTTTTGTATACTACTTAGACATATGATTGAAATACAACAAAGATTTTCAACACTTCTGTGGTAGAGACATATATAGAGCTTAAGTAGAAAGAGAAAACATTAGGACGGGAGGGGGGGGGGTTAAAGTAATTAACATGATTAACCCAGTGTATACTACATTGCCCTTTCCATCCATGTGTGCAAATTAGGCTTGGCAAATGGATGAGAGATGGAGAGAGAGAGAGAGAGAGATATATATATAAAGAGTGAGAGAGAGAGAGAGAGAGTGTGTGTGTGTGTGTGTGTGAGAGATGGAGACAAAAGGGGGATAGAGAGAGAGACAGGGGGACAGAGAGAGAGAGAGAGATGGAGAGAAAGAGAGAGATAGATAGAGAGAGACACACAGAGAGAGACAGAAAGATAGAGAGAGAGACAGGGGGACAGAGAGAGAGAGATGGAGAGAAAGAGAGAGATATATAAATAGAGAGAGACACAGAGAGAGACAGAGAAAGAGAGAGAGACAGAGACAGAGAGCAAGAGAGAGAAAGAGGGAGAGAGAGAGAGAGAAAGAGAGGAGATTGGATTGGAGGGTGACCTGACCAAAGAGCTTGTATCCATGAGTGACCATGCGTGTCATTTATATCACATGACTGGTAGTGGTATCTTCTGAAGATATTAACTAATTATAATGAGATGTGTTGAAGCTAGATGATGTGTTTCCAAACACAAGGTCCTAGTTATGTATACATACATTGCATACATGTGATGTATACTATCCACCATTGAAACTGAAACAATTTTAAAGCTTGTTATATCTTGTAAGATCCAATTAATACAGAAATTCAAGTACATTTAGCTGATTTACTGATCCTCTGTCAGGCGATTTATAATATTTATAACTCATCAAGTGTATATATGTCACCTTCTATTCAAAATGATTCTAAATTAACTCCTTGGAGTATGATTTTATATTGTCCATAGGAACTAGGAAGCTGCTGTAGTAAGCCTATGTAATGAGATCATTCAGTTGTCAGAGGGTTAAACATGTTGTTTGAACTTTGAATATCTTGTCCAGGTACCTTGGAGATAACTTTTAAAGAAAAAAATTGTGGTTACAAAAGTTAATTGAATTCATCCTGTAATTTCATTTTGATCATGATTGTCCTGAAGATATTAAAGGTCTAGCACAAAGCAAAGACATTTTTAATAAAATGTTTCCTAAGGTAACTATACGTTTAGCCTATGGATATTCCAGTGTAGGTCACTGTAGAGTTGCTTCCAGGCAAACACGAGATACCGAATGACATATCTAAACAGCCAATATTTATTTATCAATAGCAGTGCATGTATTTGGTCTGGCTCTAGCACGCACCGTGTGTTCTGTACGGGAGATTGTAGCAGAGCAGAGCAGATCGCCAATAGAACAACCAACACCACTTTCCAGCTATAATTAGACCTTCTCTCCCACTCTCTCTCCCCCATCAACCCTAAGCCCTTGGTTGCTCGTTAGTGAGTCCAACGTGAAATCTAATTTTGCGTGGTATCCCCTGGATATCGCCTCCGTACGGCGGGGAACATGCGTGGGCCAGGTGATGCGGTGAATTCTAGGCCAATTTTGACTCAGCGTGTCGGAGTGTAAATTGTTCCACCACATAGCATGTTGGGATTTTATTAGTCATACACCCAGGGTGTGCGAAACTGCGGATCCCCCTCCGAAAGGTTCAAGTTGGAGTTTGCTCGAGACTTTGCTCATGTTTACCACCCCAGCATATTCATGGGGCTACATTACAGTTGAACACTAGGGATCCATGTGCATGTTTATCAATCGGTATAAACACTAATTGTAAGAGACGATTTGTGGAATATCTATCTTGGGATATAATGGAATCTGACGAGACTGATGAGTAAGTATCAATGGATGCATAGCTTGAATACTGCAATAGTTTTGTTTGCGACTCAGGAATGGAATATATGCCAGGAATGTGCGTGCAAGCAAGTGTCAGGGTAACATTTGGAATCTGATCAAATTGTCACATCCAGGGTAAAGACACATTTATACAACTACAGGCAAGCTGGCTATAAGGCATGTCGTGAAGTGAGTTGGGGCAAGGGGACAGGAATAGGTTTTGGCAGGGGTTTTATCATATAATTTTCAACCTCCCACATTTTATGGTGTTGATATCTGTAAAGTTTGAGTTTCATCAGAATCTGTAGCTGTTTATTTTTTTGGCAGATGAATATTATGATTTAAAAAAAAAAATCATATTAAAAATTGTCTACCGGTATGTGTGGAAAGATTGAGAGAATTTAAGAAAGTTAAGATGTTGGATAATTCAGTTGACAAGTATTTCCTGTAAAGAAATGTGGACTAGCTTTGTTTAGCTTGACAAAGACGCGCTTTGCTCCATTAGATAGAATGGTAATGTATTGTAGGAACCAAAGTACAGGAGAATGTGATGTAAGATTAAAAATGTCTGTATTGCTTTCATTTTGGGTGAATTCAACTAAATTTCATAACAATAACTATGATAATATTGGGTCCTTACAGTCACTTGTGTCTATAATGCTTGATGCCCCTGGCAGTTTAGTATCATCTAGGCTTTTGAATTATTACAGATACTATAACAATACTCTGGCATTCAATCTTTACCTCCAGGTACTCATTTTACTACACCTGAGTCAAGAGTAGCAAATGAAGATTAATGTCTTGCCAAAAAGCATTTGGACTGCATGGGCTGGGATTCAAACCCTCAACTGCTTATCTGAGATCAAATTATGTGCATTATACAACCGATTACAAGCAATATATTTAAATGCTATTAATTTCCCTCATTCCAATAGAAATATGAGAGTCTAATTTACATGTATACCTGTAAATTTAGTGACTTTCCCCTTCACTGTGTTTCTAATATTAGCATTAATAGCAAATTGCAGGCTTATACATTAAGCATTGGATAGCTGGATGATTGGATGATGCACATGTGCACTAAATAATTTATTAGAATGAATCGAATTATAAAAAGGTGATTTCATTAGGCAGTATCCATGGGTTATTGACGGGGTAAATCTTGTTTCCATGGTAACGATGACCACTATTTGATGACAGATGTTCCTGCGGTGCTGTGTTGGTTTACTTTTACAAATTTAAACACCTTTCGTTATGTCGTCTTTTTGAGAGCGAGAAGGGTGTTAACTCTGTGACAAAATTTAGGAGTTGATTGACACCCTTCTTGCGCTCAACAGAGGATTTGTTTTATTTGTAGCCATATGTACAATGTTATTGAACATGTAGGTAGATTTCAGGCAAAAAAAAATATTATTGTCCTGCTAGTAAATTTATTTTTAAGTGATCTATATGTTTGTTACAAACAGAAAAAAATCAGCTCTATAGTTATTTTTTGTTTTCTTGTTGTTTTTACTTATGAACATATCTCTTATTGTTCATTCAGTCTTGTGTTAAAGCAAGATGGTTTAGTGGTTCGTTTACTTGACTCTCAATCAAAAGGTAATAGGTTCTAATCTCTGCCTAATGCATACATGCATTGTATGTCCGTATGATCAAGGCATTTTATGTGCAGTTGTCTCTCTCCACCCAGGTGCTCATTGAGTACCTGGCAGAATTCATTCCTTGAATTGAAAATGTACTGTGTGCTGATCATGACTGGCAGAGCAAAAGCTAGCCCAGGAGGGTAACCTCCAAAGTTCCAAGCCTCTGGAAATTACACGTGTCTGGATGTTACCCTCTTTACTTTACTTTAATCCAACAATTGATGTTGTAGGTTTAAGCCTGTTAATTCATCGATCCAGGATTCTTCCATGGTTACTGCTATTTGTGAAGGGAGGACATTGTGTGCTAACACGAGACAATTCAGACAATCCCTGAATATATTAAAGTTATATTAAACATGTTTCAACATTGTGATATTTGCTATACCAGAATGGTTTATTATTACTATATCATTATTACTTTCAAGCTTAAAGTGCGCTGCTATTGTCAACGGTGTTGATCGAGTCAGCATTTAATAGAGCGATAAAAGACCACCTGCTTTGCATAACAGGAGATTATAACTAAAGGGGATAATTGTCGACCATGAAATCTTTATGGCCTTATGAATGTTTCAATCAATATTTACTGTGCAAACGAACGGAGAGTCAACAGGGGTGTTTGCCTATTCTCACAGCAAGTACATCGTGTCCTGTATAGCTCTCCAGATGTTGGCATATAATGCATGCAGTTTCTTAACCTTTGAACACACTGCAATTTATTTTTTATTTTTAAGTGGATGGATTTATGTATTATAGTCTAATGAGTGATAGAACATTTCCCTTTTTGTAAGCTCCCTAAAAGTAAAAAACACCATATAACAGAAGATTGAAAATAAAATGAATAAAATAAGAACTTAACAAAATTGTAAGTGTGATGCCTCTGGTCTCTGTATTATGGAGAGATGCCCACCAAGCAGATGTATATTTTTTAAATGCACACTTCAATATTATGACCTTTACTTCACTAAACCCGCCTGTTTCAAGTCAGAAGTTGCTAACTCATATACCTTTTAATAGAGTTAAGAAACTTCTTGCTCTGAATAGATTATATTCACTTCTAACACTGCCAAGGTGATAGCTCTTTTATTAATTCTGCTTGTTATTTCTTTCTTCTTTCATTGCAAAACCAAAAGGCAGAATGAAAAACCTGATTGATTTGTTTTTGCACCAAGATTGAAATGAAAAGTTAAAGATGGACTTTCTTTTAATTTCTTGTTCTTGATCCATGCAGGTTACGTCGTTCTGAGACTGAGGACACTTCAGACGCAGCAGACAGGCTCATAGCCAGGCATCGCAGCAGGAGAAAGAGCAGTGTAGACAGTTCCAGTGATGTCTTTGACTCACCTCATAGAAGTGGTAGGGAAACAACATATTCTTTAAGAAATAATTCCAGCACTTCTTGAGCAAAATGTATTAATTTCATATATTTTGCTAGTAATCCTGTGGATGAAGGGAAAATACAGAGGAATTTTTCTTGTACTATCAATACAAATTATGTTTGGTTACAAGTCATCTTTTTTGAGGTATTAATTATTGTGAAAGAACAATTAATGGAATGAGGCTGTGAGCTAACAAGATGAAAGTATAAATGACCCTTTAATACTGATAAAATCAAATGGCAAAATTGATAAACATGCAGGTTTTTCTCTTTTTTCAAATGTGTTGCAATAACAATAGTCTATACATGTGTAGGCAAAAGAGAAGTCTCCGTCATTTTATATTGTTTTTACTTAATTTAGGGTATCTGTATTTTCCCCATATTGTTAAGATAAGTACAGTAAAAAATTATACATTGACATCTCATATATCCAAAGAACTTTGTCATTCATCTTGATTACATTTTTAAAATATGTAAACAAAATTTCAAGATAATAAGTCGACCCTGCACGGATACCCTATCATCTAGAGACAACCATCAATAAAACAATTTTTTATTGTTACTACCGGTACTTAACATTTATATTTCGGATATACTGTAATGTAAATAAACAGTGGGCAAAATTTGATCATTATCTATTGAATTTTTCATGATCGAATCACGATTCTCCCATCCAAGATAATTTACTTCACACCATCATCCCATGAGCCAAGTCATCCATTTCTCTTTCTTGATGAAGGAAACTACGATTAGTCAACCAGATGTAATTATTGGTCTCGATCACCAGATTCAATGTATGTATTAGGAGTAGTTGAGCCATTGCTCAATGACCTTTCCATCAGAAATGGTTTTTACAAATGAGGTACTCATTGCAGCTGTATAGTACTTCAGCTGCAATGAGTAGCTGTTTAGGTTTTCCATGAAGTTTATCCTTTAAAAATAGGAAGGGGGGGGGGGATAGGCTGACATCAACATTTACCCTTTGGTTTTAGATAATAATTTAACCAAGAAGAAATGTAGAGTGATATTTTCTCCAAAAGATGAAATTGTGCTTTTATGTATTTGTAAAATTCTAGTAGAAACTTTAAAAGAAGTCAAAACTTCTTGTGCGACCAGCACTCAGTTTGCTTAAAAATACATAATTGTTAACATTCTTCAAATATTTCAAGATACAGATATATAACTTAGCCACTTTCATTTGCTTAAATAACACTTATTGTATAAATTGTAGTGCAAATGACCACTGTCTTTTTAAAGAATTTGATGAGGAATGAGAAGTTAATTCTGATTAGAATTTATGGCAGATTTCTAAAGCAATAAACTGGAAATATTGATTCTTTAAAAATAGATGTACATTGACACAGGTCAGTTTACACTCCTGCAAATTATTGACATTTTCTCATCTGACCTCATAGAATCAATACATAATGTAAACTCAAGCTCTGACAATATATAAACACAAATCTGTTTGATTTGTGGTAGCCATAGGTCAAAATGGTGGTCTCCTCATGTCTCTCAGAATCTTGTTTCTACATATCTTTATTGAAGTATGACTAATTAAATACCTCTATCACAATGGCAAACTGACTTTACACCAATTCTAGACTGATCAAATCTTTTCCATCTGGGGCATTGTCATATTTTTGGTTAGCCTGTTGTTGGTCTGATATTGCTCTTGTTGGCATGACTAGGGTATATCAAAGACAGTCTTTTATATGATCTATGGGTGTTTCTTGTATAGATCAGTGTAACTGTAAACCATTGGTAACAGGATCAAGGTGGGGAAGGAGGGGAGTCAGAAGTATGATGATCAATTTTGTTTACATGATGTTGAATAGAACTCAGCACCAGAAAAGTAGTTTTTTTTCTTTAACAAGGAACCAGGAATAACTGGATTTTTGTCAAAAGTAGAGTACAAGCATTTTATAATCATTTCCTTTGATGTGAGAATAAGAAGGAGGAAAAGAGAGAGAGAGAGAGACAAACAGAGATTGAGAGAGAGTGGGGGGGGGGGGGGTGGGAGAGGGAGGGAGATAGAGAATGGAAGGGGTATGTGCGGGTTAGAACTTGGAGATGGAGAAGAGAAGACTATAACTTGTGATTTGAACATGTGAGTTTGAAACATTATTTGATAGAGGAAATAGCATGTTTCCATCTAGTCTTAGGGGAATTGCTTGATGCCTCTAAAACATCTTGTCTGGTTTTACTCCCAAAACTCCCTTAGCCCTCTTCCTGATCCAATTATTAGAGACTCTAATAAAAAGAGCCCTGTTTCGATACATGAACTATAAGAGGATTACACAGAATGCCACCTATATTGAATTATTAATTTGAAGATTGTAAAGGTCGATGCTGCCATAGTTTTTACCCAGTCTTGTGGTTTCAGCAGTTTCTTTTTTGCAAAGCAGTATAAGTTTTTGATAAAAATATCTTTACTGTTTGATTTGAACTAAGGGATGATGAACATAATTTGGGAACAGGAAATTAGATCAAGATATTCTCAGAGTTGCTGTAAAAATCAAAGAGGCTTTTTATTATAATTACAATGACTTTAAATTAAAGATAAACTTTAGTTCTGGTAAAAAAAAGAAAATTAATTCTCACAGAATTAAACGAAACTTTATACACTGAATGTTCAAGATTACAAATAAATGACATGTGCCAAACAATTTTGGAAGAAAATGTGTACTGGCTGAGTAATGAGCATAGAAAGACAAGGAAATCAAGGTAGTACTAGCCCCGACACCATTTGTGTTGTCCCATATAGCTTTCTGTGTACAGTGCTTGTTACTTTACCAAGACTCGGTCAAATTTATTATGATTTTGATGACTGCAGAACCTTGCAGTGCACACCAATGCTTACATGCTACATGATCAAATGTTTCTGATCCTTTCCACACCTTTTCTTTCAGAATGCAATCGCATTACCAGTACTAAAGTTTATCTTTAATTTATATAGTGCTCTTACTCATATTGAAAGGTTTCAGAGGTTTAGAGTTTAAAAAAACTAGTATGAATTAAATAGAATTTAATTTGATGTTCATAATTGAATCAAAAGCATTAATTCTGGGAGTTGTCTGATAAAAACCAAACGGAAGAGAAAGGAAAAAGATTGGAGGAGATCATTCCACATGCAGTCATATTCCAGAAAGCCTGAAATGCATTGTCACCCTCTTTACTATTTACTTTTTATAGTTTTGTTCTCAGTCATGTGCTTTCAGACACAAATGGCATTAATAAAAATAATAACAATGTTGCCATGGTATAAACTTTGAAGGCTCTCTATATTTTCATGTAACTCTATTCGATTTTGAGTAAATATTTACTGCTTTTCATCACTACCTATTCACAAGATTACAGACATCGAACAAAATCAAGCAATTTTTCTCTCTCCTTTTCTTCAAATTCAGGTTCTAGAGGTCGCCATGATGACTACAGTGACTCTGATTCTGTGACAAGCTCAGCATCTGTCGATAGACCGAGCAGGCGACACCTCAAGTCTGATCGAAGTGATATCAGAGAGAGCAGGAGGCAAGATACCCGTAAGTATTCCAGAAAATATAATGATAATAAAAATTTAAAAAGGCATTTAATAATTTAATTGTTTCATGGAGGATGATGATGAACATTATCAGTTATTACTCATGAAAAATGCAGTTAACTTAAGTTAGAAAACTTTGTAGAAGGGTAAAGATATTCTTTTTACACAGGTATTTGTTGTATTTCTTATTAGTAGATTTTACAATCACACTCGTAGGTGACCCAATATTTGGCCCGGGGACAATTTGATTGGGATTATTTAGTCAAAGATGCGGACAGATGTATTTGTGAGTTACAAGATATATAGGCTTAGGGTTCTATGTCAGGTTTAGGGTTATAGGTAGGGGTTTGGTCGAGGGTTGAAATCAGACATTTTGTCAGTGTTGGAATATCGAGCAATTTTCGCCAGAGCCTGTGTCACAGAACCCGCTTAAGATGCAATGAAGGCATCTGGAAAATGATTGCATGGTTGGAATGATCGCACTGTGAGGGTTATCACACTTTTAATATTGACTTTAAATTAGATCCAAGGAACGCCTTCAATATTACACACACACCAGGCCAAGGTATGAGGGTATTTATACATAAGATATTACTCCAGGGGCCTAGCTGTTTCATAAACTTGTTATCTATAACAAATGCTACATTTCTATGACAAATTTGCTCTCAGCCAATCAGATGCCATGATTTCAGTAGCATATAACAGTAGCTTGTAACTTGTTATTGATATTAGGCCTGAGTCGGTACGGTCGATCACACCGGGACCCGACCGTTGCCGTCGGGTCCCGGTTTCGTTTTTTGAGAACCGACGCTCCGAAAAAAATAATGAAATATGTAAGAAATTGCAGTTTTGCACACCACTAAAATCAATCCACCTTAAAACTTAAGTATTTAATTGTTACCAATCATATTCTAGCTCATCCTGAATCAATCCGAACTGCTGATATAAATATGGGTTGCAAAGCAGTTCGCCCCATGGGGTTGTTGTTGCCAGCTGCTAGCTAGCTACTGTACTGGCCGGGTCTCTCGGCAGGATTAATAAATCAGGTTGAAAGAAACATTAATGTTTGAATAATAAAACGGCTTTCTAAAAATACTTCTTTACAACATACCGATCGAACAATTTTTAAAAGACAAAATAGATATTTTTTCTTTGATTTTAAACACCGCATGCTTCTTTTAAAAACTGAAAATTACTTGGTAATCACAAGAAGTTTCGATACGGATAGTTGTTGCAAGGCAAGTTCAGACTAGTCTCGGAAAAATGCGCAGTGCACCTCGTTAACTGTAATGCGTGCCCAAACGAAACCAAACAATGACGTGATCGTAACGAGAAAAAAATCATTACAAACTACGAGAGCACAATTGGAAAGACAACTACTCAAAATTATCGTAAGCAGATACATAACTTGGAGGAAGAATACAATAGTTGTCCAGGAAAAGCCACAGAAATAGTGATAATCGAGGAGAAACTGGGTACATTTTTATCGCAAGGGGCCTGCTGCAAATACTCGAATCCTTTGTTATACTGCTTTTTACCGTAGAGGGCGGTATTTGGTTTCTAGCCTCGTGTTCAATTTAAACACGTGTAGTTCGAGAATTTGCAGGAGGCCCATTCAGATAATGATTGTACCTATAGTAACTCCTTAAATATCACTATTTCTGTGGCTTTTCTTGGACAACTATTGTATTCTTCCTCCAAGTTATGTATCTGCTTACGATAATTTTGAGTAGTTGTCTTTCCAATTGTGCTCTCGTAGTTTGTAATGATTTTTTTCTCGTTACGATCACGTCATTGCTTGGTTTCGTTTGGGCACGCATTATACAGCTAACGAGGTGCAGTGCGCATTTTTCCGAGACTAGTCTGAACTTCCCTTGCAACAGTTATCCGTATCGAAACTTCTTGTGATTACCAAGTAATTTTCAGCTTTTAAAAAAAAGCATGCGATGTTTAAAATAAGAGATAAATATTTATTTTGTCTTTAAAAAATTATTTGATCGGTATATTGTCAAGAAGAATTTTTTAGAAAGCCGTTTTATTATTCTAACATTCATATTTTTTGACCCGATTTATTCAACCTGCATGAATCAAAATGGCTGCTCGAATGTTGTCTTTCCATTTTTGCCCCAGTTTTTTTACTTTTAGAGGCACGATAATGGCACTAAAAATCGCCAATCATGCATGAAAAAAATGTCAAGTGGAAAAATATACCAATCTGAGGCGAGGTATGCATGTGTTGATTTATTTGATTGATAAAAAGGTCACTTTTAAGGGACATACTGATGATATGCGCTTTTTATAGAGGCAAGTGACAAATCCTGCGAGCTGATTTCGGGACACCGGGTCCCGATCGGTGCAAGGCCGTCGGGACCCGGTTTATGAAAATCCCGACATGACTCAGGCCTAATTGATATCAAGTTTAATGAAACAGGGCCCAGATATGATATACAAACTGCCTTTAATACCATGATCTAAAATTGACTGATTTTTATCCCATAAATGCATGCACCCACCCATCCCCAGTATCGGAACAAGAAGCCGGGGATGGTATTAGACACATGATAAAGAACATAAACAACCTATTGGCGGCGGCGACCAAAGACGACCCCAGTGTCGACGATAAGATCAATTTGATCAAGCTCAAGGAGGAGGGAAAAAACGCAGATGATAGCGATAACGACATTGACGATAACATCTTTGATATGGAAGATGCGATTGAATCAAAAGATTCTGGAATGGGTGAGATGGTGTTTGAGAAGAACCTTTTGGTAGGGAGGCCAATGCCCAAATCTAACTTTTTAATTCCGAATTTGTTTAAAATAAAACAAAGATTAAAAGAAAGCATTTACTTTCACTAAGAAAACTCACCCATCTGCCGACTCCAGAAGTTCCATAAAATAGGAGATATCCAGCTTGTAAACACTCCCTTCCTTCTACGCCTTGGCCGTACGCAAGAGCCTTGAAACAGATAAATTCATGTCGCGAAATTACGTTGATAATTAGACAGGCCCGAGGCAATGGGCGTGTCATTGTCCGGACAAAGTTCATGATGAAGTTTAAAACTTCGCGCGAAAGTGCAATCACTCAACAGCGGCTAGCCTTGAATCGGTCGCACACGTACACACCGCGCAGGCAAGCCCCAATGCAGGCTGAAATCCAGCCATCAATGTGCGAACGATTCCATCTTCTACTACTACGAGCCGAAGGCGATGGTTCAAAAATGAAGAAGGAATATACAAATTGGCAGCTAAGAAACATATATAATTCATTGATATTTACCTTAGATGTGTATTCCAACAATTTGATTTTCTCATGAGTATTCCTTATTATCAACGATCGAGAAGTTACGAGGTCCAATTAACATCCATCTTGCAGCGAACACAGTAGCATGATCCATGCAACGTACGTCATGTACGTGTACTAATATTTCTCTCACTCTCTCTCTCTCTCTCTCTCCCTTTCGCTATACGTAACATACACACTCACTAACCATGTGTCATACAACACACACCTTCAAAACATGGCTTTCATTTCAATTCTCAATTGGAGTATAGACTGCTCACGTAGACTTTTTTTTTTACTGAAATATTTTTTTTAACACTTCTCATACATTATACTGCACGACACTCGTATCTAGTGCTGTGAGAATAAGGTACTAGGGTCTATAAATAAGACTACGCTTTGCGCACGATCTGACCGGAGCTCAGTGGAGCTCAGACATATGTCGCAATACCCTTTATTTTTGGCGCGAACAATGACGTCACTGTTCACAGTTTTTCTTCTCATTTTGAGATGGATGTAGCTATAGGGCTCAAACCAACGCAAGATTGACAGAAACATCGTACTCTATCTACTTTCGAATGTTCAGTTTGTAAAAATCTGTATTTAAAAAGATATAATCTTTTTTCTTTATATTTTCTAGTTGTTAGAAGTGGCAATTGTGAACATCTGAAATGTTGATCTCTATCAAAAGTTCTTTACTCAAAACGGATCCCATATTTTTAGTGTCTACCTTCAGCCCATGAGAAGGTTTTTAGTGAGCAAACCTCTACGCCCTCTAGGATTTTCTTAGTCTGGGATGCGCGTTCGTAAAGTTGTTCTGCTACGAGAATTATTGGACTCAAATACGTCAAAATCTGCAAGATCGTCAACAAATGGTGAAAGACTGTTACAGATCCGTGATTATAGGTATGTTGTGAAATGTATGATTGTATTTTCTTTTCTTATTTTCATCAATTTTTTTTTTTACATCATTTTTTTCCCTCTGCTAATTTTTTGAAGTGGGCGACGAGCGCACAAATCGTAGGCGTAGAAGCCTTACGCCCGGGCATTGGCCTCCCTACTTTTGGTGATGGATAAAGATGCTCAAATAATGGTGGCGGTATCCTCTAAAAAATTCATGTATTTAGCCATCTGATTTTCAATTGAACATGGGCAACATATACTTCTCTTACTAACTTTGCTTAATGTAGCAAGGGTATACCTTTATATGAGTTAGTCCTTCATTTATTCCACACACAAGATTGATTCCTCACAAGCTTTCTGGACTTGCACTAAAAGTTACCATACTACCAATTCTATAATGTATATGTTATCTTTGTCACACATTTCTCTTAATGCACCTATTCGAATTTGCACTTTGGTGAGCTGCTGTTATATATATCCTCCATAACCGCAATGAATGATATACAGGAATATATATATATATATAGGTTAGATATTACCATCCTACCCACCCAGCTGTTACAAAAGTGAAGAGTGAACTTGAAAAATAGGAAAGAAAACGATTAGAGAGACTAAAATGTACTGGTTAAAATGTGTTAGTTGCTTGGACTCCTAATAGGAAAGTTACAAGTACAATGACCATTTTGTGCTATTTTTAGTTTCCCCAATATCTATTTATTTGATTTGGTATTAGTAACTCTATTTCAGGTTAAGTCTGTCTTCAAACCGATAGTAGATTGGTATAGTTTGTTGAAGTAATCAGAAATAGATTGAAGGGCTTTGAAAACGACTTTTACAGATACTACAAGGAAGTTTTTAATATGTGAGAGTTCCTTTTCCATTCAAGTTCATAGTAATCTAGGTTTGAAAACATAATAATTTACTAATCATGGTTTCCTTCATCAAGAAAGAGAAATGGATGGCTTGACTAACAAGATTATAGAGCCTTACAAACATACTGAATACCATGTATGGCAAGACAGTTGCTACTTGACCTTTAACCAATATATCTGAGGAAGTGCATGTACACCTGTATATGTACAAGGTGTCGTTTTTGTGTGGGACCGACATGCCTAACATTGCATCAATCAGTGCTTATGGGCTTTATAGAACAAGAAGGGATTACGAATTTGATTGAGCAGTCATCAACATGCTCATTTATGGAAGTGTTATACAACAGGGTACCCCTGTATTACATGTAGCACATCCAGCTATTTATACATTTCTGGGTTATTGTTATTTTTATGTCCATAAATGTGTAATCACCCCCACCCCAAACCCAACGCATAGAAACCTGGCGCAGGCGCGGATAGTCCGGTATCTGTAAACAAATGGCACCTAGCTAGCTCATAGCACAATGGATTTCTAATGCGATGCAGAGTTAATTAACCTAGATATGCCAAGGTTGGGCATGACTGCACAGATTTCTTTTCCAGGACTCTCCCAGTACTTGTTAGGTATCTGCTAGAGTAAGGTTGTGTCGGCATGTTTTCTTGTACCATGACACAATGACACATACCTAGTCCATACATGCTTATATAAGGTCATTTTATCAATTCATGTAAAGAACATGTTGTTGATTAATTTCTCTTTTGCATATGCAGCAGATGCAGCAGTTGCATATCAGCTATTGGTGTATAAACTTGGGAGTTTGAGTGCAACAAATATAGCCCTGGTCTAGATTATTTTAACAAAACATGTACCTTAATCCAGTTTTTTAAAATTTCAGATACCAAGGTGAATATTTGAATACATGCATTAACCCTTTACTAATTACAATTGTTTACTAAACTGTGTTGACTCATATATTTCCCTTATTATTTAAACAGCTGCATTCATTATACAAAGGTTATATATATTCCTTGAATGATTAAAGTTTACAAGATGATGCATTTCTTCCTTCATTTGTTAATTTGACAATGATCTTCTTCTTTGTTCTGTAATGACAAATATACATGTACATCCCTGATACAAACCTCCATTTGAACCAATGAAACTGATGTACAAATATACGTATAGGTTGACAGACTAAATTGACACAAGCCTAAATATTGGATATATGTGTACATGCATAAATATCTGTTGGGAGCAAAACTGTTCGGAGCAAAGCTGTTAAAAGAAACACAAACAGATTCAGACAGTTTCATACAGATTAGATTTTTTTTTAAAGTCATAAATCTTGGTATTTAACATGACAACATTTCTCTTTTAATTATATGTAGAGGAATGTTTGTTTATAGATTCATATTCACTGCTGGATTTATGTTTGCTAGTTTTCTTATCTTTATCAGAGTGCCTTGACTACCCACTGGAAATGTACATGAAATGTATGTGTTTTACCATATTTTGTTTTACTTCTCTCGTTTGTCAGAATCGAAATCCCCTGACTCTGGTTCCCCCAAGCAACCTGACGGGTCTGGAAACAACAACAACAAGCCCAACAGAGACAAGAGAAAGAGACATAACCAGAAGGTCACGATGGAAGACATTCAGAAGGCCAGTAAACTTAAGGTATGCCCAAGGAGTTACTATGCCAATCACCAATGTTTTCTATTTTGAAATGCTGTTAAAGCCCCTCTAAAGTGTTAAGGGCCCCAAAGTCCCCCCCCCCCCCCCAAAAAAAAAAAAAAAAAAAAATTGATAACAAAATTTCACTTATATGTTTTAATAATGTGAAAGAGGATGTTATTTAACACAGAATTATGCAAGGATTTTCAAAATAAATGTGTTTGAAGCCAAATATTGATGAAAAGAATACGGAATTTAGGTTTTGTGTTGTACGCAGAAAACCTAATTTTGTTATTATTATTTCATCAATATTCTTTTTCAAACAAATTTATTTTGAGAATCCTTCCAGAATTCAGTATTAAAAGTCATCCTCTTTCAATTCATTGTACAATTGAAGTGAAACTTTGCCATAATTTTTGTTGGGCTCCCAACACTTTAGAGAGGTTTTAATCTTCAATTGGTATCCCATATTCACAGTGGAACAACTAGAATTTTTCCTCATCTTGCAATACTGTCTGTGTATGCCTTTGTGCCCTTGTAGAGGCCAGCCGTAGAGAATCTCCTTTTCAGGTACTGACCATCTCATTTTATTTCTTGAGGGCAGGTGATCTGAAATTTGTTGAGGCAACAATTGCACAAGGCTATATTTTATCAAAGATGTTGGTTTAAGGTTAGAGTTTCTATTGGGATTTAGATTAGGTTTAAAGCTAAGTTTAGGTATGTTTTTATGGTCCAGGGTTGAAGTTAAGAATTTGGTTAATGTAGGATATTGACTGTTGTGTCATACAACTTCTGAAACGAACTTCTTTTATATCTTCGCGGACATCCTCCTTCCACTTCTATTTTCTTTCTATGGAACATTGTTGTAGATCCCCTTGACAAAGAATGTATGTTAAGAGTGGGTAAATGATTTATCTCAACAAAAACATTTTCATCAGTGTCTATATTCCATGAAATTAGCATGTGATTTGAATAATATGACTTTCCTGTATGCCACAACAAATTCTGATGCAGAATTTCAAATGATTTGACGAATAATACATGTAGTTCCTTTCCCAAGTGGTCGTGATTAAAGCCAATGTGTACAAGTATCGTGTGACTTTTAACTATGTCAGAATACAGTTTTGATGAAAATACATAAGTGACGCAATCATTTTGTTCTCATTCAATCTCTGTACAACAGGGGCCTACAGATCCAGCTCCAGCTCAGATTACAGAGAAATCCAAAGAGAAAGATGTCCCTCGTTCACCAAAAATTATTGAGCCTCCAGTCCATGCAGCAAAAACATCACCCCAAGAGATGTCCCCAAGGAGCCTGAAAGCAGGTGGCTTCAAGATTGAAACTGTGACCAAGACTGAACTGAAGAATGATTCCAGCATGCCCAAACCTGGAGACCACACAGTGGTCATGAAAAGAGCCGCATCTCCAATCCAGGATGTATCGAAGAGAGCGAGCTGGGGATCGAACAAAGGGGAACCATCGAAGGACAGCTTGAAACCTGCAGGTGGAAGGCAGACTGAGGTAGAAAGTGCCTCAAGTCCTGCGAGCAAAGTGAAGCTTAGGAAACCAGAGATTCCCAAAGGCCTCCAGGATACAACCAGGCAGAGAAAGAACTCTGATAGTAGCATTTCCACGAGTGAGTCATTATCTGTCTCACCTACAAGGAAAGTGAGAGGTGGCAGCTTCTCTCAAAAATCATCAGATAGTGAAAAGAGCGGCAATCTTCAGAGGCCCAAGTCAATGCCACTGAAGGATTTGAAGGCAACAAGCCAATCCAAAGAACACAGTTCAAAGACTGTTGGCCACGCCAGAGTGTCATCTTCTCCAGAAAAGAAGCGGTTATCAAAGACAATGTCATCTCCAGAAAGGAAGCCACCAAAGAAAACAGACCCAAAGACCTCTGCAGAGAGGAAGCTGTCGTCCGCTTCATCATCATCATCTGCCAAAAGTTCTCAGGTTGATAAGAGAACCTCCTATCCCCCTGCAAAGACAACGTCTCCTGATAGGAAGCCCCTATCGAGAAGGCAGTCTTCACCTGAGAAAAAGCTCACAACCAGGCCAGCTTCTCCAGAGAAGAAAGTCACAACCAGGCAACCGTCACCAGAGAAAAGGGTGTCAAAGACAACAGGAGAGAAAAAGCTCACCAGAGAAGCTTCTGCTGAAAAGAAATCCTCGCGAACAACTTCTCCTGAGAAGAGACTATCAGGAACATCTTCTACTGAAAAGAAGTTACCAAGGACAACCTCTCCTGATAAGAGAGCATCAAAGACCTCACCAACAGAGAAGACAGGTATAAGAGCTGCATCTCCCGAAAAGAGGCCTTCCACAAAACGAACAGCGTCTCCTGTGAAGAAGCCGTCTGTGAAGAAGGATCCAGAGTCAAAGACCACAAAGAAATCTCAAGAATCCACCAAAGCAACCAAAGATGCTGACAACAAGAAGACAGAAAGCAAGACAAACGGTGTTGATGTGAGCAAGAAAGAGCCAGCTAAGTCACAGCTGATCGTGAATAAACCTGAAGTTAAGGAGGAAATTATCTCTAAGAAGGAAGAAACCAAAGAAGAAGCTGTACCTGCTGCCCAAGAACCACAAATGCCTCAGCCAGTTGTGACCATCATTGCACCAGCCCCTGACAGGAAACCCAGCCATGCCAAGAGGATAAGGAGTAGGACCATTGAGGTGGATGCACCCAGGAGATTTGGAGTTCCAGGTGAGTAATTGGCATGAATGAAATGTCGAAGTCGCAATATGTAAGGATGTTTGAAAGTCTCAAGAAGCAATGAAGGAAATGATTTATGTTCCTTCAGACTAGAAAATAAGAACATTTGACCCTTTTGTCTGTCAGGTTTTGGGTATTGTTGGATATCAGGTTTTGAGGCCCTCGATGTCAAGATTAATAGATTGTACCATCTTCTTATTCAGCACGATTTAGCCAAGACTTTTGAGATTCAAAACACAGATTCTGTGTAATATCTTCTGTTAGATTGTATACTCATAGTATAGAAGGATACTAGAGTATGCTCCGACCAATTGTATTACATGAACAGGAATAAGAACTTCATTTATGCAAGGTATAAAATATTATAATATCTAATGAAAATCAGATTTCTGATCTGCCTTTCATGTTAAAGGTAATACAAAGTTTTGGGAAAATTGGGTGGATGGTGATTTTTTACAATTTTGATATATTTGGATGCTTCTGTGGATGTATTATAAGCACTAGAAAATTCAGTCCCTAAAACACTTCTGCTTTTGAGAAAATTTGAATATAAATATTTACCGGTGCTCCCGGTAAATTTTGATAAATTCCGAACAGCGACTACGGCCGTACAATGGTAGTTGCGACCATGAAAATCTCAGAATATGTAGTTGTGATACATAATTTTCAAACGGGAATAGCTAATCGGTCAATATTAGTCAAGAAACATTGTTTTATAGCTTAATTACTATCTTGACCTTGAGAGGGAGCTATACAACATAAAGAGTTTATTATCTAAAATTTCACAACTTTAGACTCGATTTCAACTGCGACAACGATCACTGAATATTGTAGAATCGCATATGCTTCCAATATGTTCATTTGAACCAAATTTATGACCCCATACCAAAACTTTGTATTACCTTTAGTATTTCAATTAATTTTTAACTTTATTTGTTTTATGGTCTGATATTTTACTCCTTCATTTTGTTGCATTAGACCCAAAGAGAGAGGCACTTTCTGCCAAGGACGCTGAACTCTTTGCCATGATGCAGATGAGAGCCCAGCAGATCAAGGATGAGGAGGAGAAAGAGGGAAAGGTGGAAGAGAGTGGGGAAGAGGATGACAGGAGCGTCTCAGAGGAGAGACCAGAAGATGTCATTAAGGTGATTACATCGTCTGAAATAACTAGGGGGTGTTTCTCTCACCATGTACTGGCATTGATCTCTACAGGGACATGCAAATCATGGTCACAAATCTACAGAATTTATATTTGTCGATAATTCATTTAATTATTAAAGGAAAAAAAAGTTATTTAAAGATCATAATGGTGAGAGCAAACAGTGGCATGAACAGCCTCCCATATTCAAGTCCAACTTAAAGTCAATCTTAGTCTTTGTGAAACACCCCCCAGGTGTCGTTTGTTTGGAAGGCTTAATGGAATCTATTCGGTTAGTCAGCAGTAAGTTGATTATCATCATTCAGTCCTTCAGCTGAGCTAAACAGCACCATACAAGGATACATGTAGGTGTAAGAAATTCAGTCTGTCTGTACTATGCTTTCAACTCTAAACTCGACAAGAATTAGTTGTCCTTCTGTATATTGGGTACAGCTTGACTCTGCCTACCGATACAATGAAAACTTAATAAAATGTAGAACTTAATTGTTGTTGACTGATCCAAATATCTGATTTTGCGTGAGTGATATTCCTACAGGTATGGATTAATCTCATGGCTATGCTGTCAGTTCACAAGTATAAACCATTTCCCTTCAAAAGATACATGTAGCAATGTCTGCTCAACTATTCAAAAATACTACAATTTTAATCTGAGATACACGGTAGCTATACGTTCTGCTCTGAAACAGAAACTTGTTCATTTAGCTGTTCCTCTGAAGAAAAAAAAGACTTGTATGATCAATAATTAGAACTAGGGTCAGAACACATTACAGTATAAATGTATGTGACTCTTAAAAGACCATTTATCCTAGATGTAACAGTCTTTAAACTTGAGGGTATATCATTTAAGGTATAAATAAACTGAGGAAGGGTTAAAACCTAATCAAACAACAAAGGAAGGGCTAACCTTCCTCTCCTGGGACCTCAATAGATAAGCATAGGTCAAATATAAACATCAGCTGAAAGCAATTACAGTAACTACTTACGTATTGGCATTGTTAAAATAATGATGCTCCTTGATAAGATCTGATATGATCGGATGAAGCATAAGAAATTACTTGAACGATCCTATTAATTGTTCTTATGATGACACTGATTAGCTGTATGAGTTTTGAAATACTGTTTTAGTTTCATCAATTTTGGTTTATGATCGCTGTGATTCGTCTATCGCTTGCAAATATATACTTACATGTACTTGTTAAAATGTATACACTCTTCTCAAGTGTGTCATGAAGATCGCTGTCAGACTTCGTTAAATGTCTCAATGTCTTGTGCCGCAATACATGAACCTCCCTGCAAACCTTGTAACCTCTGGTGAAAATCCACCTTCTTGGGGGGAAACAGTGAGTTGTGGTTTTTGGAGTCATTACTCCTCACCCACAAAACTGAGTCACTGCTTGTGCCCTTATTTAGGGTATGATGTATTCATGAACATGTTTTCCTCTCTCAAAGTCAGGTATAGGAATTGGGTACTTAAAAGGCAGCAAGGATCATATTTGTTTGTGTTCTCTTTTGAACTTTTTCTTAGGTTTAGAAGATGGGGAACAATAAGTGCCAGTATTAATTTTCCATCACCATTATCATCATCATCTTCACACTATTGTCATTAACATCATCATCATCATCATTACTATCACTATCATCATCATCATCATCATCATCATCATCATCACTATCTTAATATCATCATCACAATCATAGTCATCACTATCATCATCGTCATCATCACAATCATCATCACAATCATCATCATCACTACTATCCATATCATCATAATACCGATATCATATCTTGAGAGACATTCCTTTACTCAGAGTTCACATCCAATTGGCTGTCAGGTGATACACACTGATGACAATTACATTTGAAATGGTTTTCATTCCATTCATATATAAGTTTGAACACCGTTGCACTTCAGAGTGCTTAAACTCATTGACAACTGAATTCTCTTATTCCCATTGACTTTGTACACGTACAATCCAGCTGTCATTGGCAAATGGTTAACTGTATTTCCTTATGATCTTTCAATATGACCTTCAGGTATCCCTCAAGGACAGGATGCAGTCCTTCAAGGGCAAGGAATCCAAGCCCACCCTTGTAGATTACAGCAAGCTACCGGTATCACCCACACCAAAGAGAGCCACCAAGATGCAGCCTCCTCCAGAGAACAGGTACGAACGATCGCACTATAAATTGTAAACGACAGAATCTTTCCTGCCGTGAAAATATTATACAAATAAAGCACTGTTGCGAGTGTGTTAGCGCAGTTCCAGTGCACTCAGTTAAGTCAGTGCGATATCGATAATGCACTTGCCCTGCGGGCTCGTGCGTTATCACCTATGTGCACTGACTAAACTTTGTGCACTGGCCTTGCGCTAACACACTCGCAACAGTGCATTATTTGTCAAACTGCTTACAAAAATACACTTTTTTAGATCTTCTTAGTATACCTATTAACACTTTCTTCATTCACTAAATGTGTAAATGCATTAAAGTAGGGTTTAACACTCAGAGAGACGGATCAGGGTCCTGTTTCATAAAACTTGTTATCAAGAACAAGTTACAATAACTATTATAAGCTACTGAAATCTTGACATTGATTGGCCGAGAGTAAATTTGTCATAGATATTTAGCATTTGTTATTGATATAACGTTTTATGAAACTGCCCAGGAACACACAATTGTCAAACTACAAATAGGACGAGTGCACACATACCGTAATTATTTTGCCATCGACCCTCAGATAAGGTTAGTGTGAAGCCCTGTATGACAGTTGTTTATTGCTTTAACAAAAAAAAGAATCATCAGAAAGTTTCTTCAACAACTGTAGAAGGTAACTTTGTTGATTTGGGTTAAGAGCAATAATCACCAATGTGTTATTATGTAGTATAACTAATTGGAAACATTAGAACGGATAGTATTCTCTGGACTAGAATTATTGTGGTAATGCTTCTCTGTATCTGTCCCTCAAAGTTGAGGACCTTACTCAGTGGCTTTCACCAAGGCTAAGGAACTTATCTGTAATTTTTATTTTAAAAAATTTAAGCACATATAAGTTTAGAATGGGATAGTATTAAAGATCTTGTCAATATTCTTCTGCTGCACACACAAGTGGTATGAATGAGATGGTAAAACATGTTCTTCAATGATTGCTAACACTAGGTATGTTTTTGTTATTGTTGCAGACCTGAGCCGGTCAATGTAAAGCAGAATGGAGAAGAGAGGAAGAGTGGAGACGATGAGCCAGAGGAAGACGACCAGCTGGCCGGTCTTAGCCTTTCGGAGAAGATGAAGATGTTCACTCAGATCTCAGCCATCAGGAAGAAAGAACAGGAGGAGGAGGATAAAAGATCCAAGTCCAAATCATCCTCAAGGTTCCACCGTACAAGAGATAGAAACAGGTTCCAGACTCAGCCGGTCACTCCAGAGGAACTTACGTCGGCGTCCTCACTGGCTAAGGAGATGGCCGCTGCCCAAGCCGAGTTAAAAGGAGAGAGTAAGGAGAAGGATGAGGACATTGCCCGTGAAGTTAAGAGAGAGGAGATCGAGGAGGTGATGAATACACAGGACAGGATTAGGGAGGAGATTCGACAAAACAAATTGAGGGTGAAGATTGCAGAGGAAGCGTCGGAGTCATCTGATGATAGTCGACTGCCATCGATGGCAGAGGAGGAGGAACCTCCACCAGACGTCCAGGAGGATGAATATTCCAAGCTGACTCTCTCTGAGAAGATGAGACTGTTCAAAGAGAAATCAGATACTCCAACAAAGCCACCTCCCAAAGTCGTAGCTCCGAAGCGCAAACGGAGAAGCGAATCGAGATTCAGGACTCAACCCATCACTGTTGATGAGGTTAAGAAAGCAGCAGTGTCTCCTTTAGCTAAGAGTTTCTCACGGCCACCAAGCGTAGAGATCCTTGGTGTGCTACCTATCGCTGAGCAAGTCTCGTTGTTGTATGGTGAATCTAATGCTACTCCCAATCCTGCCACCATGAACGGTAAAAGTGTCACATCGTCCCGCAGAAGTTCCAGCTCAGATGTCAAAGTAGAGACAAAAGAAGCCACCAGTCCTAAACAACTGCCCAAGAAAGAAGCAGAGGTGAAGCCTCAGTCGTACAAGGACTCTGTTAAGAAGCAAAAGAACCTGATGGCCATGCTGGCATCTGAAATTCATGGAGTGTCAAAAGACGATGAGGAAGTTGAGCACCCAAAGTCGGAGGCAGTGGACGCGAGTATAAAGATGGCTAGGTTAGGTCATGATGTGATGTCGCCAACCGAAGATAAAAAGATGGTCTTGGAACCTGTAACGGCTAAACCTGTTGAACAGACAAAAACAGCTCCTGTAGCTTCCAGCAGGAAGATCGACAACGTTGCTGAGAAATCCCCACCGAGCCCTCAAACGAGACATTCTCTCAGTCAGAAACAAGGCACCAAATTAGAGACGCCATCGAGCCCCACCAAGAAGCAGTTATCCAGTCCTGAGAAGAAGTTGACCAAACCTCAGCCCCACCCCAGGAGCCCGAAGAACATCCGGCGCAACGGAACTGCCAAGACCACCAAGGACGCTGCTCCTCCGTCGTCACCTATGCCTCCTCCGAGGAAATCCAAGATTGGGGGGTCTCCGGCACCGATGAGGAGGCAGGACTCCCGGGATGGGGACATCTCAAGCGGTGCAGAGGATGGGAAGAGGATCAAGAATGGTGCCGCCAAGGGGTCGTCCTCAGAGTATGCCACACCTCAGAGGGAAAATAAGGTTAGTACAGTCAAACCTGTCTACAGGGACTGCCCAAGGGAAACACAAAAAGTGGTCTTTGTAGACAGGTTCCTTTAGTACGTGTTTCAATGAGAAACCATTTTTCAAGGGAAACAAAAAATGTGCTTGTTCTAGACAAGTGGTCTTTGTAGACAGGTGGTCACTAAAGCAGGTTTGACTGTAAATCCATTGTACATAGGACAATACATAATATGAAAATAACTACTCTACTTTGGAAAGCATGCCTAGTAATGTATGGGCTTGATGTTTTATGCCTCAAGAATGAATCATGCACATATCAGAGAGTATCTTTAAGAACAGATCAGAAGTATTGTTTCAGGTATTGATCTCGGCACCATTCATTGATTGATATTTACATGTATGTGGGAATTTGTTTGACTTTTCTCATACAATTTAGATCAGTTACCAAAGATCTCATCTTTATTCAGACTTTACTGAACTATTATTTCATGACCTCATGGACATCCCAGCTGAACAGTGGAAACTAAGCAGTTACAATGTGCATGCATATGCTGTGTGCTGATGTTATAATGAGCATAGCTATAGAGGGAGACATACACTTATCTTGTCTGTAATCATTGTAGACCAGTTTTCATGTTTGTGATCTATGCAAGATTTCTCCAGTCAGAGATAAAATGTAAGAACAGTCCAACCATGTGTGCAGATGTTAACATGAGCATAGCTATAGAGGGAGACATACAATTTTCTTGTCTGTAATCACTGTAGACCAGTCGTACATGTTTGTTCAGAGATAAAATGTTAGAACAATCCAACCACCTACCAAATTAGGTACCAACAATTAAATATATTTGTCTTCCTTTTCATATGCCTTTGATGAGAGTAATAACTTTTTGTCCTCTCTTTCTTCAGGCGGACCAGAAAATTGAAGAGTGGAGCTCTGAGTCGGAGTCAGAGGTGCGGCAGAGGACCTCCCCTGTCACAGAGCAACATGTAGCCCTCATCAAGAAGAAGTCCAAGAAAACTAGCAATGCTGAGAAGAGAGACAGGTAGGCACTCTATTTTAATACTTCTCTGCAAACTTTTATTTTATTTTTTAGGAGAATATTAGAAGAGCAAAGGGCATTTGATAGGAGGTGTTAAATGAGAAAGAGTGGAGGAGAGGAAAGAGTTAGGTGGGGGGGGGGGGGTTAAATGTATTTCAAGTGTGTTGTATGGGGGAGGGGTGGGAGAAGATAAGAGAAAGTGGTGGTGGAGTTTTGTGCTATATCATTCTCTCTCTTTTCTAAAAATAATAAGGAAAAGGATTGGGTGTGGTAAGGAAGAAGTGAAGGAGATGAGTGGAATAGGGATGGAGAAAGTTTGGAAAAGAGATGGATGGATGAGTTGAGGAGTATATGAGGAAAGAATGAAAGATGGGAGGCAAAATGCACAATAGTCATAAAATATTATGAATAAGTCAGTAAATAAGAAAAAGAAAAGTTTGGTTAATTAAAAAGACAAAAGTAGGAATGGATAAAGAAAAAAAATCTTAAAATGTACATGAAAAATGGTATTGAATGAGTAATAATCAAGGTCACATGTCGAAAGTATTCTTCCATCCTCCCTGAAATACTCAAATGAATTTTAGTAGTATTGCAATGCTTCATACATGTACATCCTCTCATTCTTCTGTAGTTAATACAAACAAGTAGACTATTTTCTGTTGATACTTGTATGGCACCATGAAATCAATAATGACATCTTTTACAATGTTTAATGCCGTTGTTAAGTATTAAGTGCCTGGTGTGACTCAGATTGAAGGTTAAACGTTTCAGCAATTTCTCTCAACCCAAGGACTGCTCCAAATTGCCAAATTCTTGTCACATCACGGATGTTAGTCATCCCACGACCCACGTGATTGGTATATCATGTCAAATACCATGCCACGATGCTAATTGAATACCCTACTCATAAACCTGTAAATATTGGGCATTAAATGCTCTTAACTTCCAAACTGCTGTATATGTATCGGGATGTACTTTTGTCTGGTGTTTAAAAAGAACACTTCAGCTTATGTGAGAATTATAGGATAACTGATAATTTGTATTGTATTTTTCTTTTAATTGTTAGTATTTTTTTAGCCAATCAAATAGAAGTTATATAATGCTTTGATATGAAAATTACCTGATATTCCTAAGGGAAAATTAGGGCATATGTGTACAATGTCTGCATTGATGTTGTAACCTTAGATTAAACATTGGCAAGCATACACAGGACTTCTCCTGTATGTTAGGGTTCCAACTCGTAGAGTACATTTAGACTTATCTTATAATCAAATTTCTACCATCCTGTTTTGTGCCTATAGTTCCAAGGCAAAGCAAATGTACAGTAAAATTACAGATGAACAGAATTATGTGCATGGGAGGAGCGTCTAACAAGTCTGATACAACAAGTTAGGTCACTTTCTAAAAATGGTGCAAGATTATTCACTAATTGATGAGTAGTTTTTGTGGTTTTGCCCCAGACGACCCTGACCTAGTCCTACAATTATACCTCCTCCGCCAGCCAGATACGTGGTGTAGCTATGCTCAAGATTGGCAAATTAGCACCTTTTAGGACCTAGAGTATAGGTTTTATATAAGGGATGAGTAATCGGTCTGTTCTCTGTCCAGGCCAGTCATGGGTGGACTTGATGAATGTAATTGACATGACGATGACCGAGGAACAGTTGGTTTGGCCAACGTCCAGTGTGAATGACCAGCAGTTGGTCAGATGTAGTCTCAGATATGAGCCAGTTTTAGAGTATGAATTAGTGATATTTACACATTGAGATAAACCATGAGATTCTTTTAACCATTAAAAACTTTCTGTTGTCAGGCCACAAGCAAATCATTGATTGCTTGCACTTTCAAAATGAATTCTAAATATTTGATCCTGCATTTCTGGAGATTTTTCCCCTATCCTCACACTTCTAAAAATCCCTCTTGTCTGTTCAGGAAATGATTTTCCAAACTTACTTTATGTACAGTGTATATATATATATATATACAGTGTAGGCCAAATTGAAGGTAGATTTTTTTTTCTGTATAAAGCCAGGTTTGTGTTCATAGATATAATTACATTTCATCTTATGAGAAGCAGAACGTTGGCAACCCTTATACTCTTAGAATTGTCTCCAAACAGCTCCTTCCTCTAAACCAAACTCTCATCAGTACTTGCGTATAATCATCATACCAGTAAAAAGCATTGTTTGTGAGACTAGCGTTAGCTGTCATCGGTGACAGAGCAATGATATCTTGACGTCTCAAATTATATGGAAGTGCGTTCACGCTGATTTTTGTGCTGCTAGCTGACCGATT
The DNA here is from genome assembly GCA_035222895.1 of Strongylocentrotus droebachiensis. Taxonomy (NCBI): domain Eukaryota; kingdom Metazoa; phylum Echinodermata; class Echinoidea; order Camarodonta; family Strongylocentrotidae; genus Strongylocentrotus; species Strongylocentrotus droebachiensis. Next base: position 182,952 of record JAVYIG010000625.1, read on the forward strand.
GTATTAATCTGGTCATGAAGATATGTTCTGTAAGTTCAGTAATTGCTCTGTAAAGGACGTTACTTTAAGTTGTACCATTTGGGGATATGCATGGCACTTCTGTCATCTTTGCTTTTGTGTAGTTATTGAACTTAGAGGTGAGTTTTCTGATTCATTCTTTTTCCTTTAGATGTTGATCACATATATTGGCATGATTATAATATGATATATTCTTGATTTGGTATATTTCCATTACCGGTACTTCTAGACTAAATACATTTAGATAGCAATATGAAAGTTTAGTCATGGTTCATACCTCTGTACAGATATATAACAGGGACCTGGTGCACATGACCGTACAATTTTAACTGCAGACCCCCAACAATTTGAAATTGAACTCGGGCCCCATGGACCAAATTTTAGGCTACACCACTCTGGGAAAGGTTATTAACTTAAAGCCCTGCATGTCAAGTGACTGTGGAGTTTGAGGATGAGGAAATTGTATTTCACCGTTTTGTGCTAAAGTTTGTGTCTACTTCAAAGGGTGATAGCTGCTATTTCAGTGGTTTGGACAGAAAATTATATCCTTCATTTGACCTTTACATCAATAACATTATGTATAGGATCAGGTGCATGTATTGTAAAGGAAAAAATGCTACACCTTTAGCCTGCAGTGAACATTCACCACGCAATCTCCTTCAAAACTCATGGAATAGTGTTTATGTATATTGAAGTGTTCAAACAAAAATATTTTGTAAGAGTAATGATAATAGTTATTACAAATTATCATAATCACTGGCAATAACCATTGCAAGCAATAATCATCTCGTAGATGAAATATACACTTGAAAATGCCCTGGAAGGGAAGAAAAAACCCTGACTCATTCTTTTTTCGGCAAATAGAATTGACAGTTCCAATTAGATATTCCTTTTCTACGAGTATATACCTTGTATAAACCCTGAGGGCCTTGTGTTTGTATTTGTACATAGCGGGAGGGCAAAACCCACCCAATTTTAGCTCCTATCGTCATCCCCAATTGCTCTGTGACCTGTAAAACATGGAGATAGATATGATAAAAAGGACAGAACCCGCAGCGATAAAGGAAGGAAATTGGATTAGTTTTTCTTTGTCATTTAAGGTATCAGAGATGTTTGTAGAAGTGCAAAGTGGGTTATAGGATTACCAGTAAAGGACGTCAGAGCCAATGAAAAATGATATTAATATGTACCGGTACATGATGTAAGGTTGTATGTATGATAGCAAAAAGCTCTCTTTGTTTGCAATTGGAACCTTTTATTTAACAAAGGTGAAACTAAAATGTGTTTTCTATATAAAAAAATATGTGTAGGTTCAAATGTATATATTTCTCCCCCCAAAAGGCAAGTTTTTTTGTTTGTTTTGATTATGTTATATTAATTGCAAACAAATTATTTCTCTAATTATAGAAATTTGTTGGGTTTTTTTTCAATATAAAGATATGCATAAAATAAACCTTACTAGGAAAAAAAAAATCATCAGCTGATATATCGAGAGCTAAAAGGGTATAACAGTATAGCTCCGTAATGGTTCTCACCAGAATAATGTGCAAAGTAGGGAAAGAATAGTCCAACACCAGTCCCAAAGAAGGATTGATCAGAAAATGTAGCAATATGTTCAAACCTGAATATATTTAGAAATGGTTCATTTCAAGTATTATCAATGAAAATGATGGTTTTGTTTTCAATTGAACCATGACATCATTTCTATTTATAAACCAATACATCATCCATACTCCCAGGGTATAATTATCTGCCAAGTCCAATCCTAAATTGAGTCCTAGGGGCCTGAAATGTACACCTAAATGACCAGATGGAGTATCCACGGGTGTCCCAGACATGACACGCCCAGCACAGGGAACTTCCTCCCTCACACATGACATATCAGTGTAGGAATGTTGGATTGATCGAATGGCAGGAGATATTAAAGGGATTGAGTATCTTTGCCTCAGACTCTAAACATAATTATGATTCCAAAATCATAATTATCAACTTTAAGGTCAGTCAGGAATCACATGACTTTTACAAGCTGATCGCCTGTCTGATTATCAAGATTTTGATGATTGGAAATCGAAATCAGATTTTCTGTTTTCCTAACAGTTTTTTTAACACTACAGTCTATTGGGGAAAATAAGTATGGTAAACCGGTCACTCAAAGAGTTTTACTTTTTGAGGCACTTCATGATCATGTTGAAGTTCAATTTTTTTAGGGCTTCAAAATTACGCCATATCACAGACACTGATAATATGTAGGATCATGCATCTCAGATTGAAACATTATGTTAAACAATGCCTTTAAATAAAATGGCTGGAAAAAGAGGGGTTGTTGGATGTGCATGCCTGGTTCCTAATTGGTATTTGACGATTAAAGATCATGTTTAACCAGGGAGATGGTTTTAAAGTTTAAAAATCAGACTAACTTTGTTAACTCTGAGTTTTTATCAAAGCTTAAAGCGATATCTATCAGGTTGAAATAGATATAATAATTTAGCAAATATATGAATTAGTACCCGGTAGGCAGTTTCCCGGCAAAATTTGTATCATCACGTATTAGTCAAAACATATTCTTTCACATGATTGGTAATAAGAGCTTCCATTTCAATATTTTGTGAGGGGGGCATTTCTAAAACCGATCTTTACCTTTAAACCCAGTGTTTGGCTTTAATTTGAGTAAAATAAAGGCTTACTATCAAGTTCTCTGTTAATTATTTACTTGTGATTCTTTGTTATCAATTTGCATTTTGCTGCCAATCATAATAATTTGTGTATGATTTCTTTCCTTTTTTTTCCTTGTATTTATATGTTACTCATACTTAATATGTTTTCCCATTTATTTTCTATTTTTCATACTTTTTTGTTTGGTTATATATGTATACTTATTATATATTGCTCCTGGCTTTTGTTTGTATTACAATTTGTATATTTTTATTCAGTTCACAAACTCTCTGTGAAAGCTAATAGAGGGTAAAAAATCTCTAATATTGTAACTTTATTTGGGATAAAAATGAAAATAACACAAAGGGACCAGAATTGCTCCCCCCCCCCCACAAAAAGAAAAACAACAACAATGAATAAATAAATAAATGAATGAATGAAAAATAAATTTTAAACAAAATGCAAATATTAGCAAGCAGCATACATCAAAGGTTGTACTCTACTCAAAACAGAGTACTGATTGAATAACCTAGATATAAAGAATAAATAGCCTTGTAAAGAAATGGTGTGATATGAATGGAGATGGACCCAGGTGTTTTGACTGCATGGTCATTTCTGAGAGTTGGATCTTATCCAAAGACTTTGAATTATTAAACACTCCTAATGTCTAATGTCCTCTGAAATGGAAGGTCTGGTAACACTGCAATGACTGTAGTGTACAACCCCTTATGAGTGTATTCTCAGCAATATATTCTTATGATTAAATGGATATAGTTTGTTGGTGCTCCAGGAGATTGAAGGCCCAACAGAATTAAATGCCCAATATGGACAGATATTGAACCCTGTCAAATGCTAGTCAGGAGCCCAATGAGACAGAATCTTTGGTCTGTTAACACTGTCTAATGCTACGGTCACAAAGGTTCGTACGAACAATAATTTCGTACGAATCTCCCTGTTTTTCCATTGTCTTCCTGTATTTCCATTGCCTGAAAATCGTTCGCCGGCGTTCGTAGCAGTTCTTAATGGCATTTGTGACCGAGGCTTTACAGACATAGCATGAATATCGGTATACATTTTTAGCATCTTATTTTAGACTAGTCTTACCTTGCCCCCCCCCCTCCCTAATTACCAATGTGATCAAGATTAAGATGAGTGCCACAAACAATTGTATTTGAATAAGTCAGTATTTTGCGCAAGAAAAGAGAAAATGTTGACAATTCTATTACCGTACTACCTTTAATAGCAGTTATTGCTCCTTCATACCCTTTTCCTCAATGCCTCATAACTTTTATGACTATTGTCTCTACTGATTTCCTAAATTCTTGATAAAGTAGTCACTTTTGCAAGACTTTTTTTTTTCTACCATGATTCTGTGGGAAGAAAAAGTCCTTGATGTTGATTGACAAGAATTTTTTAATTTTGTTTTAAAAAAAATTGCAAATAGAGTAATTATTTGAATAATGTGATTAATTCATCCAAAGCACATTGTAAAACCTATGAAAACAATATAGCACATTCAGATATTCTTCAAGGGACAAATAAAAATGACAAACAGCTTACAAATACATATGGGGCCTGTCACCACAAAATGAGTCCAGTTGGTCAAATTTGTTATTCCTGTTTTTAAGTATTATATGAATCTACATTAATTAAGCTTTAAATTAAGGGGTCACACATTAAAATTGATAAATTATATCCAGAAATATGAACAAAAACCTAATTGGACTTTATAAATAAAATCGTGCTTTATTCTTTAAAAATGCATCATTTTCGTGATAATTTCAGATTACATAGCCTATATTATTTGCCAAAAAATGTTAGAAGGAGATATTTTCGTGACCTAAGCTCTGGGGACATAAACTACAAGACATTAATAAGTTGATTTTTGGAAAAATCTTAAATGTGGTAGCCGTAGGTGGGTCAATTTTCAGTACATACACACTATACATCGCTATTACTACGATTGAGCCTAATGCGACACTGGACTCATTTCGTGGTGACTGGCCCCATATAATGTTTGAATAACATTATACCACTGCAAAGCCTTGGCAGAGTAAACATGATTTGTAATTAAAATTATTTTGTAATGTAAACAGAAACTATAACATATCTCTGTTGTAATTAAAAGATCATGCATGTACAGTGCACGTTCTCCTTTATATTAGAGGAAAGCTTTTTTTGGTAACGTGGAGAGAAAATGAAGCAGTTCTGGGATTACTCCCAGAAAATAGAGAACATGCTCAAATAAGGAAGAAGATACCAGAATTCATATATAAAGGTGATTCCCCTATAGAGAATAGAAAAAGTTGTTGAGCTACCTGTAAACGGTATATACAGTGTGCCAGTCTTTTACAATGACTTCAAAGACTTCAAAGAGGATTAACTTGGGCCTCATTCCCTTTCTTCTTATGATGTCACAATAGACTTATAGATGTACTTCGATCTAGTCTCTTTCTTCTCTATTGAGCTTAAATCAAAACAACAAAAATAATAGTCCCAGCTCTGACATAGCCTTCTTTGAATTCAAAAAATGGGAGGAGTCTCCTTTCTTTTTGAGGAGCCGTTCCCAGCCCGGTCCGGAGCACAAACTAAAAAGGATTACGCTTTAACCGTCTGGTCATATGTTATTGATTGGTAGTCTGTGGAGGTTGCCTTGTGACTACAGTGTAGGCCGGGAAGCCATGCATGTGTTTTTCCCTAACTTGTTGCAAAGTACGTTTTTAGTAGGAGTGCATGTGATGGGCGAGGATATGTTATGAGTCATTCTCAACAGTATAGCAATTATTGTTTTGTTCCAAACTTCAATTGCAAAACGTTTAGGACCCACTCACAGACCTATGTGTTGCTTGGCATAATTTGAAATAACCAATTATTTTGTGGAGATACTTGTGTGAGGAGACTTTGTTACAGAACGTTTGCAGGTAAGAGATTATTGTCCTTTTTTAGAATTACTTGTAATGAGGTATTTTGTTTGTTGCACATGAACAATAAGCAAGCTTCTCCATTGAGAATGAACTTTGACTTTCATTAATACCCACAATTAAAGGAGTTTATTGTTGTAGACGTTCAGGTGGGGTCCACTTTACCTTTCTTGCCTTGTCCTTCCATAAAATACAGCTACCGGTAGTTCTTGTTTTTTAAACCATTTGAGAATTTGATACGTCTTCATGCTCTGCATCAACCTATAATGATAGTCTAATTTAGAGCCAGACTGAGTGACATAAAAAACATACTGTTAACCCCCTTTTTTTGCTCTTAGTAGGCGAAGTGTAATTTTTCATATATGGCAATAATTTTTTTATGTTGCTCATCCAAACTTTGGTTTCAATATTTTTTCTTTCTTGTTTCATATCATTATACCTTTTCTGGAAAGCATGATTTAAATTTGTTTTTCCAGACAAGTGAGCTTGTGGCTTCTTAAGTCCCAAATTACCGTTGTTCTGTCATTACAAAAATTATTCCAGCGATTCAGAGCGGGATCGAGCGCTGTTGAAGACGTGATCACAGTTGGATCATATTTATGTCTGTCTTCAGTTCTATCTCAAGTTTCTCCACCAAACAGGTGTGAAAGAATATTCGATATGCCAAGCTTTACGAACGTTAATCGCTAGGTTTGCACGACGGTAAAGTTTGAAACATTGGGGTTACCTTGTACATGTAGTTAAGGACCGCATATCTGCACTTTGTATTGGGAACTATACTTCAAGTTTATACTCGTAGTGTTAAACTACAAACAAAGTAATACATGCCGTTTGTACAAACATAACTCGATTTCACCAACTTGCAGTTGCAATGACTGCTTGCTCAGCTAGTTTAAAACTTTGAACACTTATTTCAGTACCTTGTGAACCCCTGTCGTATATACGTGGACCTTTGTTTAAAATATTAAAGTTTCTCAAACTTTAAAGTGACGATGCCGTGCGAACATAGTTACCAGTGATTGTCTGCTGTCACTATGGGGGAAAGTGTTGGATTTCAGGTTCATTTAAAGGCTGTCTATTTGAGGAAACCTGTCTGGTATAATTGAGTTTACTTGTTTTCCAGGACTATCTATGGAAGAAGCTGACTATTGGGTATCCTCAATTTGCACAGACACTATTTTTTAAATCTGCCTGTATGGCAATGTACTGCAAATCAACGAAAAAAATTGCACGATTGATCACTCTGATGTTGTTGTTTTTTGTATTTTCTGAACCTATCAATTTCAAGATTTCCAGTGATAATAATACTTGATTTGATTTGATTTGATTTGATTTGAATTTATTTCCACATTTCACAAATAATTCACTAGTAATTATACAAACAAACAATACCTTAAAAAACAAAATACAATTAAATGAATAAATTGAAGTACAATAAAATATTACATAATCAACAATTTGTTTGTATAACATAACATGAAATATGGGGAAACCAAAAAGAAGCAATGCTTGTAATGTACTCAACGTTTACCATGACCAACTTGTTTTCCATCTTTTTATTAAACAACAAAAAAGAATGTATTGTGTACATATTAGAAACAGAAACAGCTTGTTCCTCTTGCAAGCTGCTTGGGGTAATATGCTGAAAATGATTCAGTCATGTGTACATGTATATGTTTCTCATTTGATGTGGTATACCACAACAAATTCAAGGCAAATTACACATATCCCTATCCATTGCCAGCTGATGACAAATACAACCTTTAAAGGGGTACGATCTGTTCCATGTGCATTGAAAGCTCTAGCTGGGGATTTCTCTGTGCTTTTTATTGTCAAACATAGAGGGTCAGGGTTTGTGTTGCATTAGAGTTTTAGGTCAGGTTTAGGGCTAAGTTTAGGTATACGTGTATTGTTGGGTCCAGGGTCACAGTTTAGAATTCAGTTAGTAGGATATTAACCACAGAGCCTGTATCGTACAACTTTGTTCCATCCTAGAAAAGCATAATTCTTGGTGATTCAGTGCAGTGTGTGACCCATCCAACGTAATGAATGCAAAAAGTGAGAGTTATCTTGATATTGCCATTAAATAATACAACTGATTGTACATATAATATCATCCAATAATAAAAAAACATGTTAATGTTTTGATATTACAATTGAATAATATAGAAGTCATGCTGAAGTAACTATTATTCAATGTTCATATCAAGACCCCCAACCCCCTCCTCCCCCCCCCCCCACACACACACGCACACAAACTGGAAAATCCTGGTGGTTCTGCCACTGTCTGAATATTAAGCGTGTTGAACTTTTCCTCTTTTTAAGCGAATTAGCATTTCTCATTGATGAAAACTGGTCCTTTAACGACAGTATTGGCACTTTGTTCCAGGAAGCTATTTTGAGTTAGCTTGTTACAGTCTGATCCCGAGAGAACGTAAGGGTACCCGTGATTCACCAAACTTCACCCCTCTGACCCACCTGTGAATAGGATACCGGTTCCCCAGAAGAACCCATTCAGACTGGTGGAAATGGTACAAAACTTGTATAAAGAAACAAGTTTTAAAGAGGTCAGTTGACATGACGATAAGCCCTGCCCAGTTATACAAATTAGTCAGAAATAGTCAGAAGAGAGGAGGGTGGGTGGGGGGGGGGGGGGGGTTAGCCTCGCCCTATTGACCTACTTGTGAATTGGAAACGGGTTCCCTTTAGAAAATGTTCTCACCTGTAAACCTGTTACTACAGTCGGTGTATACTATAGGAGTCTGCGAGCACAATCTATGTAGCCTGTATTCTCAAAAGCCATAACTTAAACAAGTTTGATGATGTTTGAAGGTTTGCATGGTGGTATGAATAATCACGGAAGAGTTTACGGTACACCATGTGTAAAGTCCTCGAGGGACTGAGGAAAGTAGATAGAGAATAGAGGTGAGATGAAAGGCGAGAAAGTGGAGGTTAGAAGGAAGAGTATCTTTCGGAAGTGAGTTTAGTCCTGAAAAGGACTGTAACCCAGAAAGTTTGGGCAGGATGAGAGGTTTGAGTAGAAGACTGGATTGAGTTGGAGAGTTGAGTAGGCGAGTAGAATTGCAGAGCAGGAGCAGGAGAGTAGACTCGACGTTTCGGACAGGTTGACTCTCCTGAAGACGGAGAGTCAACCTGTCCGAAACGTCGAGTCTACTCTCCTGCTCCTGCTCTGCAATTCTACTCGCCTACTCAACTCTCCAACTCAATCCAGTCTTCTACTCAAACCTCTCATCCTGCCCAAACTTTCTGGGTTACAGTCCTTTTCAGGACTAAACTCACTTCCGAAAGATACTCTTCCTTCTAACCTCCACTTTCTCGCCTTTCATCTCACCTCTATTCTCTATCTACTTTCCTCAGTCCCTCGAGGACTTTACACATGGTGTACCGTAAACTCTTCCGTGATTAAACAAGTTTGTACACTTACTGACTTATGGAAGGCCAAGTGTAAAACCCCTGTTTTATATGAAATGATTGTAATTGTGTAAATAAATATAGAAACAAAATGATTTTGGTCATGCCATGAATAGATATAAGTTTTTTTAACTTTCATTTAGTTACAAATTTCTACAGGATGAGGAGATTGACATTTTGGACAGTAAATAAGTGATCAGTATTCATGTATATCTTTGGTTCTTTAATCAGTTTTAAACGTAAAGCAATTTCCTTATTTTATAAATGTCTATATTTATGAAATTTGTCTATCTCAGTACCGCTGGGTAGAATTTGTGCTCTTCTAAAAGAATTGTAATGAAATAATAATGGTAGGCAAGAAAAAACAGTATATGTTTTGATTATTTCTTAATTTGCATAGAGTTTACAACCCTCTTTACAAACAGATCAATGCTTAAAATCCTTTAAATATACATGTAGGTGTTCAAAGTCACTCTCATTTTTTCATGAATCTCTGGATGGAGTGACACCATTTAAAGAGAGCAGAAGCCTTAATAGATGAAAATCAGCTTACCGGTACTTTAGGCAGTAGACATTGCACCAAGAGGCTAATTGACAAGCAGACTAGTGGGGTTTGAGTGGATAAACATAATCCTTAGGACCTAGACGTGATCATGAATAATATGTGCCTCACTTCAGCAAGTTCAGGTATTAAAGCCATGTGAGAGTTCTCCATACACCTGAGACTGCGTATTCACAATGTCTGGAAATATTGCCGAAAGAAATCCTTTCCCCGGATTCAGATTACAACTGCGATGCCTCAGTTCGAAAGGAGTTCAAAAGGTTTCATGTAGTTTTTATTATTTTAGCTTGATTTTGTTTTCAAAAGATTATGGATTTTTTGTGATGTTGATGTGTCAAAGCAGAATTGATATCAACTATTGAAAAGATCTGACTGAATTTTTGAAAGTAGTGTCTTATCAGACCTATTGCACTGGGATAAGATTACATGAATCCAAAGTTTTGTAAGGAGGTGCTTATGATTTCTAATTTGTTGTTCATCTCTTGTGTACAAGAAAATGTCTTGCTGGGATGTTGTAGGAGCTACATGTACATAGATAGACCTACAAATTGTACTTATTAGAAGAATTCTTAGTCATTTGCTATTCATAGTTTTATATTTCATTTGATTTGGTCATGGCATGAAATTGGAGCTTGTTAATATTCTCAAGTGGTTTGTTAATAGCTTACACCTCTTGGCTTTGTCATGCCTTGTCACAAATTTGACGGGCATAATGTGTGATTAGTACCATAGGGGCCATGTGATAGGGATGCAGATTGAAGGCTGCACTATGGTGATGAAGGTTTTAGAAGCCTTTACACTTGATTAGTATTGAGTATTATGGGATTTTGTGCATAATGTGACAAATAAAAAGATGTGACAACTGTGACATCAACTGCCCAATTTGTAGGAAAAATAAAAATCATCTAAATGGATGAATTTAGAGGAAAAGTAAGAAACATGACCTGAATTTTATGAATTTCTTTGCCATTGCACAAATGTTAGTCTATCAAAACATTTAGTCATGCAGTGTACATAAACATGAATGACAAACCAGAAATGATCGAATGAAATAGAATCAAAACAGTTTAGTAGAGCATGATAATGCTATGACTCAGTAATTGGAGTGTCTTTCCTGGTAGCAAATATTTGGAATGGATGAAATCATAATATTGAGAGATTGAATTTGAGAAATCAAAACTTCTACTGTGTCTTATCAGATAAATTCAGTGGGAGGTTTGGGTGCAAGGGTCAAAGGGTCATATCCATATGGGTATTAGGAGAAGGAGGAGGTCGTAAGTCATTTTTCCTTAAACAGTTGCTGGAAGTTGCCCGCTTGAACTTGCAATTTGTTTTGCTGATTGTCCATAGCTAAGTGGAAATATAATTCATTCCATTTTACCCTTTCAAATTTGTAATGACCTACTCCCCAGCTGCAAGAAAAGCATGCGTGCAGTTTCAACACGTAGCAAGGACACTTTATCCTGCTGCTAGAGTTTGCTGACTTGAAATTATTGAATATAATATCCAGTTTTTTGAAAGATTGCATTTTATTATACGTGTGGGCTTCATCCTATTAGGAAATAGTGGTCGATATTCACTCCCAATAGGATAGAAGTGGGCGTTGGAGAGAAATATTGCGTGGTGGCTTTATCAAGTTACTGGAGTCAGCAATAAAGGGATACGTGTACAATGTACTTACCGGTACCTGTAATGAGTTGTACATTGAATGGGGCTTAAATGACAGTTCTAAAGATAATTGGGTGAATTAAAATATTGCATGAATGAAGAAATACAATCTAACTCCTCATTCTTGTTTTTTAGGCATAAACAACGGCACTTTTGGTTTCTGCTGGTGTGTCATTCAATTCTTGTCTGCCAGTTCAGAGAAAAGCGGAAGAGCATAAATGTAAAATAAAAAGAGAGAGAGAGAAAGAAATAAAAGAGGCAGCAGAATTATTTATTGCTTCTAACTATTTTTGAATGATGAGCCTGGTCATGTTTTGTTTATTTTATTACTGATATATAGACAGCGTGTCCACACACAAAACAATTTATCCCGAAACTCTATAACGATACGTCGTATAAAGAATCATCATATAAATTCCAGGATGTCCACACACAAGAAACGTCGTCACTAAAGAATCATCGTATAAATTCCAGGGTGTCCACACACACAAAAAAGTTATCCCGAAACTCTATAACGAAACGTTGTATAGGTGCGCAGTTTGCTACTGCGCAGTCGAAACCGAAACAGAAACACATGTGCAGCACCACTAGTACTAGTATTTGCATCCCTGCATTGACTGTGCCACTGGAACAATGCATGCAGTATATTTATGTATAATCAGCTGGCTGCGCAGCGGTCAGCTGTACACAGAAATGAGAGCTCATATCTCCTTTCGCTCGAGGTCACGTTAAGCCCCGCCCAGTTAGACTAGTTCCGTCCACACACAAAATGTCCGTGATTCTTTATCGAGTTTCAGTTCGAAACGATGCCCAAACCTGCGTTTCGTTAGACTAGTTTCGTTATACGACGTATCGTTAGTGAGTGTCCACACCTACAATTTTGGTCGTAAAACTATCGCGAAACGGTATCACTATCGCGAAACGGTATAGCTAATCATGACTAGTCACTGAAAATGTTGTGTGTGGACAGGGGGAGAGGGCTGCATTTAGGCCATAGATTTTACCAAAGTTATTGACTCATCATTTAACATATATAATTTAGGCCCACTCCCCCCCCCCCCCCCCCCTCTCTCTCTCTTCCCCAACTCATCACCACCTCATCACCACTATTATCTCTACCCCTCAGCATAGAGAAAGTTCAACTAAAGTTTCACCCCTCTAATGAAATGTTTCCTCCTGCTTCTCTAAGATACTGGGTCATTCCCATTATGACCAGAGGGGGTTCCCAACCCATTCAAGCTCGAGGGACAATGGGCAGCATGGTAAATAGTAAACACAGGGAAGCACTGTTACACAACCAACCAACCAACCAAAGAACTGACTGAGCATGTGTGTGGTTGGTTATCTGTGGGTTATCCGTGTTTGTTGTACAGGGTTTACATTGCTGCTTCCACTGAGCTGACAGGGTGTTATTCATGCCTAGTTTGTGTGTGAGTAAACACCGCCTGCCAAAGACTGCCAAAAAGTTCAGAGTATTTGAGGGTTATAGCAGACAGTCCCAACGCTACTCATAAGCGTCTGATACCGGGTTCAGTAGTTTGTGAGGTGGAGCTGGAGTGCTCCTTGAATATAGTGGTCCACTCGATCTGGAAAAATAATCTGGACTGTTGCAAAGTGGTTATTCCACGCTCCAGCCCACTTCTAGCAAATGGTCTGCCAGCCGGCCGGCCGGTGAATTAGTTGTGATTTTTCGTACAAGCGGGTTCTTGTGGAATATTGTGCAGTGAAGGCTGGATAAAGTGAAGGGACTATTGAATGAAGTGTCTGTCTGGTAAGTGAATGTATATACGAAAGAGAAATAGTATAATAGATTCTATAGGATTATACATCAAAACTAGCAATACTGTAGATTAGTTATGATACAAGTGGATCAAGCTCGATCTCCAACACCAAGCACCTCGTAAACTAGCAGTATTATACCAGGCTTCAATTCTTAATGCTGTATACATGCTATATATCCTCAACTTTATATCAATATATTTTTTTATGTTCATGCTCAACTACTACATGAAGCTCTGGCTTGATATTTACATTTCCTGTACATATACATCCACGACAATCATATACAGCATATTTGCAGTCTATGTCTAATACATTTACTTATCATTACAAGAGTACAAGTTATATTTGTTTTGTTTACCTACTATTGTGCATAATATGGTATTGACCAAGCGCTACTGTGCATCGTATGATATTGTATACTCTCATTTGTTATGCACAGTATATCCGGCCAGACGAAAAGCAACCATTATCTCTTTTGTAACTATTTACTTTTGATATCGAGTTTCACTATAAGCTACACGTGATATTGAAGTACATAAAAGGGAAGAGCAAATATAACTTTTGATAATGTGTCATATATTTCTGATGCTGTTCAAATATGTGAGATACATGTATAGAAGCACCATCTTCTCCGTATTCCAGGGCTACAGTTTTCAGTGAGGGCCAACACTATTATTTGTTTGAACTTTGAAGCTTTGTAAAATGATGAAAATCCCATAAATGTTATCATGAATGATATCAATATGATCACATAGAGCAAGTACATGATTTTCAGACTGTGTTGTTTTCCAGAGAGCATATTATTCACGGCCAATACCGAATACAAAGTATTCCATTGTCATTCACTACAGGGTTAAGCTCTGTCAGCCTTTGTGCAAGCGAGGATTTGCCAAGGTTCAGTGAAACCACATTATATAGTACTGACATCACGGTGCACTATTAAGTTCATTCCTCGTTTACCAAGCACAGCTAAATGCAATGAAGCCAGTCAATTAAATGTTAATCAGGAAAAAGAATATGCAAATAGGAAATTACAGCCGACATGAATTATAGTCTTTTAGGTTGTGCAGTCCACTTTTGTGTGCCATATTCCGGCCCACACACTGGGAGTGTTTGCACAATCATGGTAGAATAGAATAGAGGGAAGAAAAGTTCCTCTGTTCAGAGTCAATTCAGTGGAACCACTTGTTGGAGCATTTAGCATTACCGGTATACAAATAGTGTGTACCGGTACTGTCTGTGTGAAACCATTATAAATACATCAAAATCAATACGTGGGACTGTTTAAGCAGGAATTATATAAGCTGGGATTGTTATAGGAGATTAAAACTGTTTGCAAAGTGGTATTATCCTTGTACACTGTGGGCTAAAATATGTATCACAAAATCATGATGTACATGTACATGTATGATCTGCATCGGTAGTGGGTTAAAGATGTATTTGTTTTGGAAACTCCAGTGTTTTTAATCAATTCATCATGAATGATCCTATTTGTCTTGGCTATTATGATATGCTCATTGCTCTCCATGTTCTAGAAGTGGGTAAAGTCCCATGCTAAAAATAGTCCACAAGTACAACATTGGCTGGTAGTGATCATGATCACATGCAGCACCAGTCCTTAGATAAACAAAAGAACATAAGGTAGTCATAAATCAACACTATCGGAAGTACTACACTACTACATTTCGGAATACATAGTTTTGATTCAATATTCCTACATATTGTCAGATATACGTGTATAAAAATGAGTACTGATTTGAGGAAGTATTGATTTGAGTGGTTGTGTTGGTGTCTTACTCCCTGCATGATATCGCAGTTGTTCTTGTTCATTTCTAGGAGGCTCATGTTTAGCTCAGTTTGAGGCAAGATCACGCCAAGGGTTTGATTAGGTCACCTGCGGCAGTCACTCATATACCTTGGACTTTCTTATAATACCCAACCTACTAAAACACGTAGGTATCTCACCTGTTCAGGTTTCAATCATACGAGACAAGCTGTTGTAAAACACGAGTAATTTAGATAGTGAATTGTAAAACGTATACAAATTACAAAATTACAAATTTATCAAAAATTTGAAACAGGGGCTGATCTACCGGTAGTTAATTTTAGAGGGGAGGGGGGGCACAGTTTCTGAACTACCGGTATCTGGCAGGGACATTTGATTTTTGTAAAGGAGGGGGTTGGAGTGGAGAGGGGAACATAGGCATATGTGAATTTTGGTTTGAAAATGGGGCAGGTATGGGTCAGTTTGCTAATGATTCTTTCAAATACAAGTATTCTGGTTAGGGATGGTTTACAGTAGGGCTTACTTAACAGCTGGTTGCATTGCATGTTATTATCAAAATAGATCATTTGCCACATTCTTTCTTCCCTACCTTTATAAAAGCTGTATCCCCTTCTAACTGCGATCATAGTTGTACTCTCATATAGCTATACAAAGAATACAGCATTATCTTGATGACGTATAGTGCACGATATACTGTCAAACCTACTGTAGAGTTAAGACTCTGGGATTATCATTTTGATTATCTTAACATGGTGTTTTGACAAATTAGACAAGTTCATTGAAGCTGCCATATGTGACATGCAAGGCCCTTGTAGGATGAAGGTCACATTATTCCACCGCAATGTGGCACTGAAAAAAAAAAAAAAAAAATAGAATGACATTGAAAGAACAGGATGTATGTTTTAATAACAAACATATTTTTGTCCTATGAACATCAATGTAACAGTGTACATCATTATTTGTACATCCGTGCGAGTGTGCGTACTGTGTATTAGTGATATTATTATTAAAACACTTTTCTAAGTATGTGATAGGTCCTAGCTGCATGATTCTGCCCCTAGAGCTACCAAATTAGCATTATAGTATATTTTGTAAGTGAATTTTTTATATTTCTTACAAAATGCGTCCATGTATATTACATGCAAGATGGGGCACACATTGTGCTTCATTTGCTTGTACACCAGGGTTATACGGAGCTAATATTGAAATAGCATGACCAAACAAATATACAAACTCTGCTGCTTCTTTTTACACTCTTTAGCGAGTCAATATTATTGTCTATCTCAATGGCCTCGCTGGGACTGGCATTTTTTGTCGTGTGTTTGTCCGGAAGGGTTTACCCCTTTTTTTCTTCTTCACAATTACTTGAATTAACCTGCAGGTATAAATCTGGGCATTTTCTGGTCCTCTTTTGACAAAAGGTGTAGCGAGGCATCCTTTTTAGTAGTAAAGAGTGGACATTCCAACCGTTCCAAACCTTTTTAGAAATCATAGGTGAATCAAGGTTGACTGTAAAAGATAATTGATTTGTTTGGAAGTTGGAACCCATATGATTTATGTTGTGAATCTGCAAGGATACGACATCTTTGAAATTGAAATAATTAAAAAACTTGTGAAACTTTCTGACCTTACATCATTGTTTGTACATTCTCGTACCTACATGTAGGTGCCAGCACCTGAGTCAGTCAGTCAAATTTTTTCTTTCTTTTTTGTTGTTGCTTTTTTTCCCCCTCTTCGGGGCTGATATTTCTCAGTTTTGAATGCTTTAATACATATTTTTGGGGCCGGTCGCAAAGGGGCCAAACATCATCTTTTCTGTTAGGCCTTATGTCTCTACTCCTGACATTGACAAAGTTAACCCATTTAATGCTACATGTAGGCATATATATGTACCGGTAAACTCGGGTGAACTTTGGCAAGTGTTGATGTAAAATTTTATTTACTGGTATGCCAAAATTAAATCAACATATATCAAAGCAGATGTAATATCATATTCTGGGTGATGTATACTCGTTGCACGGTGAAACATATCAAAACTATCCATTTAACCAGAATCCTGGAACATGGATATCGAAACTTGTTCAAAGTGCAATGACAGAATTTCTCTGTACAGTATATGGTGTATGTTGTCATGTGACACATTTCATTCACAAGAATTCACGGTGATGACGGTTCGAGTGGAGACGGATGTTACATACATGTACCAGGATGTTCTATAACATGCCAGGATGCATGCAGACAGCCGGTTGTGTGAACTTGAGTGGAAGTTCATCGGAAATTGATGTATAAACCAGCAATTTCATTGATCAAACATTTTGTAATAGTACATGTACAATGTACATCTATGTCTAATATTTAAATGGGGAAATTGCTGATGTTTTTTCAATAGCAATATTAAGAGAACATGAATCATGACTGTTATATACATGCAAAGTCCTAGTCTCAAAATTGAAAGCAATGAATTTTGGGGTTGTGTAACGTGTTGAAATTTATAGGTTTTCTATTAAATATTTTATTGAGTATAAGTTTAGTGTATAATATACATGGTTTCACACTACCAGGTAACTTTTATGTTGTTGGGGCTCCATATTGAAAAGTTTGGATGTACATGTATATGCAGTGAGCCTTGTGACTGTGTAGAAGTTTTGACAATTTGGGGAGTCATGAACTAGATTTTAGGCAATGTGTCCCTGGCATCTGTTATAGTGTCCACCCCTATACAAATTTCAGTACGCTTACACGCGAGCTCGTCAGCGTGCTCGCCAACGAGTTCGTTGACGAGCAAGCAGACGAACTCGCCAGCGAGCTCGTTTCGTTCCAAATATGCAAATTAGCTACGAGCTCGTTGGCGTGCTCGTTGGCGAGCTCGTTGGCATGCTCCAAATATACACGCTCGTCACTGGCTGATTAGCTCGTTGGCGAGCTCGTTGGTGTGCTCGTCAACGAGTTCGTCGGCGAGTTCGTGAACGAGTTCGTCGACAAGCTCGTCGGCGAGTTCGTCGACAATCTCGTGGAATGGCTGCAAGCTTAATGTAAACTGATTGATACTTCATAATCGATATTGGCAATATCGATATTACCAATTAGGTAATACCAATATATATTGATATTACCAATTAGGTATATTCTATTCTCAATTGTATTAACTCCATCACATAGATCATTTGAAGTGTATTCAAGAGTAACATTTAAAGTGACTCAGGCTCGTACACATATATATATACTAAATATGTATATTGTTTCTTGGTTAGTAATCATATAATCAATATCAATCTATCAATCTATTGCTAAAACGTGAATGTAATTGTAAAATGATCAGACAAAATAATCTATTGGTTAATAATGGCAAAAGGAAAATAGAAATCACAAAAATGATGTGCGTTGTCTTAATTTGCTTAACAAATCATGATAAATGTATTTTTCTGTCACACGTGTAAAGTAATAATGAATATTCATGAGATGATTGGTTTCAATTGGCCCTATTAGACTTTAATGGGATTTCAATTGGACCAATCTGCCCCATTAGACTTTAAAAGGTTTTCAATTGGTTTCAATTGGACCAATTGAAGTCCAACTTCAGGCCAATTTGGGTCCCATTAAAGTATAATGGGGCATAGGCCAATGGGGCCAATGGGCCCAATTGGTCCAATAGGGACAATCTGGACCAATTGAAACCATCTGAAGTCCTATTAAATTCCCATTGAAACCTGTTAAAACCTATTGAGACCAATTGAAATCAATTGAAAATTAAATTGGTGTTCAATTAGTTTCAATTGGATTTTCGTCTTGGGTACCTAGTTACAACAAAAAAGTGAGTTAGTGGGGCTGAAGATGAGATCACATATCGCACAACAAAAAAGTTTGAAACAGTCCGTTAATTCCTCAGCCTCCTCTTACGTAATAAATTCCTCTTATGGTACCAGTTGAACTTGAAGCAAATTGTTTGGTTTGACAGAAGCTAAAAAGAAAATTAACAGTGCTAATTAACACAGGAATTTACAAGGTCATGGGCTCAGCCTGCAACCTCATATGGTACTGCATGTCCTACAAAATGGCCGCCTATAGCCTTGCTTCAGACTGTATAATTTCCCACTTTTCTGTGGCAGACCTGCCGCAGACTGTTCCTGTGGCATACTGGTATGCGGCAAGTCTGGAGCAAACTTTCGCCATGCCGCAGATCTGCCGCAGACTGTTCCTGTGGCATACTAGCTGGTATGCGGCAAGTCTGGAGCAAAGTTTCGCCCTGCCGCAGACCGTTCCTGTGGCATACTAGTATGCGGCAAGTCTGGAGCAAAGTTTCATCCTACCGCAGATCTGCCGCAGACTGTTCCTGTGGCATACTGGTATGCGGCAAGTCTGCAGCAAAATTTCTTTCTGCCGCATACTTCGGCATACTCTTTGCCGCAGACTAAAAGTCTGCCGCAGATCTGCGGCAGGTCTGCGGCA
This sequence comes from Strongylocentrotus droebachiensis, assembly GCA_035222895.1. Lineage (NCBI taxonomy): Eukaryota > Metazoa > Echinodermata > Echinoidea > Camarodonta > Strongylocentrotidae > Strongylocentrotus > Strongylocentrotus droebachiensis. The sequence goes on from JAVYIG010000625.1 coordinate 202,219, forward strand.
GGTCTGCGGCATACTTTTCACTTTCCTATGGGGAGTTTACCCCCGAGCTCGCCACGAGCTCCCCAGTTTAACCCGAGCTCGCCATGAACTCCCCCTTTTACCCACGAGCTCGCCACGAGCTTCCCGTTTTACCCACGAGCTCGCCACGAGCTCCCCCTTTTACCAACGAGCTCGTCACGAGCTCCCCAGTTTATACCCGAGCTCGCCACGAGCTCCACCTTTTACCCACGAGCTCGCCACGAGCTCCCCCTTTTACCAACGAGCTCGTCACGAGCTCCCCCTTTACCCCTGAGCTAGCCACGAGCTCCCCAATTTACCCGCGAGTTCGCCACGAGCTCGTGACGAACTCGCGCACGAGCTCGCCAACATTTAGTAAGATCGTTACTAGCGTCCTGGAAGCGTGTTACGAGCTTAAAGCCTAAAAAACGATCTTATTAAGCTTACCACGAGCATAATACGAGTTCGCGACGAACTTAAATTTGTATAGGGGCATCAGCCCTGTACTGTACCTTGGTTGAATTTGATTTTCCTTTCTAATTTGTGGAAGTAAGACAAAAGAATGTCATCCAAAACATTGGGGATGAGGGCAGTTCAAGTTGGGGTTCAGGTGCATGGGTTTGTTTTCAAGGAATTATGAAGTGGAAGGAAGTAGAGCAATTATTTTACCAACATCCTACCAGCATGTGAGTTCTAATTGATTTTTGGAAAAGAAGGGAAAATGTTTGACTGAAACCAAATTATCTAGCAGGATATGGGGAATATCCTTCCTTTTAGAGACACCAGTTGGATATGTGTACCAACAGTATTCATGCATTCAAGCCTTTTCTGCTGGTTAATTAAGTTAGTATTAACTTAGTATGAATATTTGCATTGAGTGTTTATTAATTTTGTATTTTGCTAGTTAAAAAAATCAAACAGATATACTTTGAAAGCAAGATTAGCAAATGTAGATGAATATCAACACAATATTTAAAGGATTTTTTAAGTGATACATGTATGTTTCGAAATCCAAGATGTTAGATGTTTTGATATTTCTATTTAAATTAGTAAATCAAGATTTAGAAACTTTATTTACAAATATGAGTTTTCAAGTAATTTTAACGTAGATTCATACACAATTCAAGTGAATATTTTCATCAATCTTCACATGTTGTTAACATCCAGACCAAACCGATTGATTCTAGATGTCTTGAAATATACACCTGTAGAATGCTAGTTTATGCACTCATAAATCCTATTTTTTGTTATGAATAACAACCTGCAGATCTGTACATCTTGAAATGTTGCCCATTTGACCATGTTGAGAACACACTCGTGCTTAGATCGAGCAGGCTGTTTATGAATCATTGAAATCAAGCAAACGTTTGTTGTCATCAACGGTTGTATTTGATTGTAAATCCAGGGTTTCGACCCGCCGCATCAGCATGAGTGTGGAAGCAGATCATTGTACTTCTAACATTTTCAAGATTTTTGCTTGGGTGTGTGTTTTTTTTTTAAAGAGAAGGTCATTGAAAGTAATGCACCCATAAATGTTTACTGTGCCATTTCCATTTATTGGCAATTATCAAAAGAAGGGTCATTTCTGAAATTAAGATATGAAAGTACCAGAAATTACCATTTATGAAATTTAGATTCACATAATTCTACAACTTTATTCCTGAAATCAATTATTTATCATTATTTATTTTAAATCAGCATGAAAAGGGAAATGTACACTGTAGACTGTACATGTACATATATGTACTACATTTTAGAGAAATAATTAGATTGTGCTCATGAAGCCTGTTATTTCTCAATGTCAGTTGGAATGGAAAATCAACAAACTTTCTTTAAACATGTTCTTAATTCTGTAAATGAACTCCCTGTGGATTAGCTGTATTTGCATTTGGGTGAGCCGTCATATATTGACACATATTGTTGGAGGCAAATACCCAAGAATGGAAGGCAAATTTGTTGTTTGTGATGTTCCTTTCATTCAAGTTGTACATGTATATCATTGATGTATGTCCTTGATGATAATTTTATGAGCTACTGTTAGATCAGAAACATGAAACTTGTCCTAGTTTTAATGATGGCTATTTATAGCATCAAGAAGCTTTCGCCATGAAAGGAAATACTCATGTTGTGATTCAAATGTATTTATGTACAGGCATGTCAAACTTTCACAAATTTTGACCGCTCATAAAATTCATAAGTTTTAGGTTTCACTTTACAGCGCCAATTCGGTAATACATAATTCTAAATGATTTCTCTTTCTCACTCTTTCTCTTTCACTCTCATTCATTCATTCTTTTTCTTTCTCTCTCTCTTTCTTTTTCGAGGAGAACCAGAATAAGGATAGTTGTCCACTTTTTTTACCTTCTAATCCGGCCACTCTTTATTATACATGAAGGCTCAAATCGTGTAGTTTCATCCTCTTCAGATTGATTCCATATTATAATCTTATGTTTAGTCCACACTTCTTTTCTTTGGACAATTTGGACTTATATAGGGTCTTCTGTGACGCAGACAAGATGTTCTTTGGATTGGCTGGAGGTTTAAAATGTACAAGTTTAAGAATCTCTCACCTCCACCCCTTTCAAGGTCATCGTTGTTGACGTAGGTCATTTCCCAGAGTTCCAAGTGTGAGGTGGCCGGGTGACACACTTCGACTTTCAACCTTTGCTTGCCTTTGGACACCTTGTTTGCTTCAAAGAAATAAAGTAGAAAAATAAGAAAATGCAGAAGTCAGGGTCAGTCCTGTGTACGGCATACTGTAGTTCTGAAGAGCACGTAATGACCATTATATAAACATAAGAAAATATTCCCAAATTCTCTATTTGTTGAGAAACGTTGTGCAAATTTGCTCAGTGGAGGACCACTTTGGCATAATTACCTTAAGGCATTTCCAGTATTTATGTAGGGGGCTCTACATCTTTTTTAGAATGCTTTTTGTGTATTTACTAATTATTATAATCTATTGTTTAATAGTTTACCTACACATGGTTTTTAAGATTGATAACTTTGGCAAATGGTCATTGTCGCCAGACTGGCTGGCAGGCAGCTTAATCAACTTTAGAATAATGATTGAAAACAATAATGTATTGTTTATTGAGTCAATATGACAAAGACAACTTACTTGAACTTTGGGTTAAATGGAAAATAAGAATGTTAGGTAAATATACAAATGATGTTAGAAGTTATTTAAACAGGGATAGATGTCAAGTGGATGTCAATTAGCTGCATTTACTTGAAAAATAGGAACCACTCTATTATGTTGTCTAATCAATAAGAGAGTCAGGAGTGCTAATATTAACTCTTATCATTTTACGAATGGTCTGTTCAGAGCCAGAAGGCTGTTAACTCTGTGTTAAAGCTAAAGACCAGTAATGGTCATGCGATTGCATTGTGAAAGAAACGTTGTGGAATCGATCAGAAAAGGTCGATCATCTAGCATCTAGCATCTGCAAGGTTCTGGAATCATCAAAATGATAAGAAATTTGGCTCATTCTTCGTAAAGTTACAAGCACTATACACAGAAAGATGTATATGGGACTACCCTATCTCTCTCACCAGACCATGAGAGAAATAAATTTACCAAATATATGAATTAGTAAGCAGTTTCCCGGCAAATTTTTTATCATCATGTATTAGTCAAAACATATTCTTTCACATGATCGGTAATGAGAGCTTCCATTTCATTTTTTGAAATTGGGGCGTTGCCAATACTGGTCTTTACCTTTAAGGTTCATTAGGTAACACTAGGTAACTGTACACCCTTTTATCTCCAAACAGATGATGCCCTTATAGCTTCCAGCTGATGATTTGTCAATTATTTCTGCCCATTTGTACCAAGTATTATGGAATTTTCAACAGTTTAAAAAACATTTGAAATTTTAGATGTTGTCAGTTACATAATATGACAAAATAGCCTGAACTTGCCCAAATACTATGAGAAAGCCAAGTAAAAGGCTGACCATTTTTTTAAAAGTTGAGATCCGCAGTGTTTGATAAAACATGAAGTTTACCAAAAGTGGATGTCACCTGTTATTGTTGTACTTTTACATGTAGGTCTATGTTGTGACCATGCTCTATATCTTCAAGGATTGTTAGAGGTCGTTAAGGTTTTTTATAGAGTCTGGACAACCATAGTGTACAGACATTACTTTATTTCAGGCTTCATGGTATCTTAGCACCGAGTCAATAGGGACGGGGCATTATCAGAAAATAAATATTAGCTGTACAGAACATTTATAGCACTATAGAATTAAAGTTCTTAGTGTCAAAATCCAAGAGAAAAGTTGTAGGAATTTAAACAAATGTCTTACACAATGGCTCATGCCAAGAATTGAGACATTTAGCTGTAGTTATTCACATTGATCATCTAAAGCTTTTCAATTTTCTGGTGATCTGATGATTCTGTTTATTGGTATATAAGCATACAGGTATGGCTATCTCTTTGTTAAAATCTTTATATTCCATGAAGAATACTCTATGGGCATCGTCTAGACTAACCTTTTGGTCAATAATCCCAAGAGCATTAAATAGTCCAAGCTGGTTTAGCTTGTATATACTGTCTAATGCAATATTTCTATGTTTGTAACATTAGTGTTGAATGATATAGGCTTTAATATACTGTAAGAATTATTCATAAGATAGATACATACTATAATCCAATTGTGTCGTGACAGACGGTACTAATATTTTACAGATATACGTTAGTTTTTCCATTAAGAGCAGCAAATACATGTATCTCTTCTTCATGGGCAGAAAATATGTATTCCAAAACCAATCCATAATACCATTTGTGTCAATAACAATTGGCATACAAAAATATATGTCTAGATTTCACAGATGGGCAGCCAAATTGAATGAACTGTCAACGAACCAAACACCTACGTTGCTGTTCAGCTGTCAATTTCTGTCCTTAATTGTCTGTTCTAAATGTAGGTTGTGTTAATTGTTGATTTTTTTTCCTCTTTCATTTTGACAAATACCATTATTGAAAGCTTTGGTAACACATAGTATGTCAGTACAATGGTGAATATTATTGTTCAGTATTGCACAGTGAGGTATAGTTCGGTGTGTTCTAAACCGGTATTTGTTTTAAGCCATCTCTTTATATGGACCTACATGTACATGTAGTTTAGGATATTTGAAGGTTCTGAATATGATCCTAAAATGTGTATGTACAGGGAATATATTCACTACAATCAGTGCAAATGCCAAATGTAAAAAATGTCTGCCATGGAATATTATGAAAACCAGAAACTTTCTCAAATCGTGGTTAAGGTTCTCAAAGGATTTGTGCTTCAAAAGTTACCCCACAATTGGCAATGAAAGATTTTTGGCAATTAGCAAGTGTTTTTTAATAAATAAAAGCAACTTTTAGACCACTGATCATTGAATTCTATTTATCTCATAGTCGCTTTATACAAAACTACTGGGTAACAGAGCTGGTTCCCATATGCCATGGGTTAACTGTTAAGGAGTGTTTTTGGTTTGGTAGTATACTCAGGTATACAGGAGGGAGAAATCTCTTGGTGCGATAATGGTAATAGACCAGAAAGATCGCTATATGACTCTGACAAGTGGGTTACACGTCGGTTCACCTCCATTTCACCTGCACTCTTTCTGCACCCCAAACCTTCAAGTTTAATCAGCGCAGTCCCCGGTATGTGTGCCACATGTATACAGTTCACTGTCCGACAACACGGCCTCAAGATCTGGCTCTTACCAACTGTTTGAACATCAAACAGTAATCTTCTAGTGTCTATGGCTGGGTACACACTCCCTCCCTTTATCCAGAGCATAGCCTGAAAAGGACTCTTCAATCACCACGGCGACAGAGTTGTTGGATTAAACTTCCATTTGATATGGGATCAAATATTTCTCCTTTTTCGGCAAGATGGAGTGTTTGCAGATCAATTGACACATAGTTGGGAGGTCAATTCCCTTGATATAGCTTTGTTATGAATTATTGTAACTGTATTTAAGGAGGCTGATTTTTTTTCCCCTGCATATCACCGGTTTCTTCTTTGAACTACATGTATATCACAGATAGAAAATATTGTTACAGGAAATGTTATTTGCTTTGTGAAATATTACAGTGTACCATTCTTTTTTTTAATTAAGTCAAATACAATTGCATATTGCAAATTTGATAAGAACTGCATTCCTTTTGAAGATGATTAAATGCCCCGACACATATTCCAAATTCTTAAGTGCTTATTTTAAGTGAATAGAACTTTTTGGCTTCTCCTTGTTATTTATCTTACCTCCTTTAATTTATATATTTTTTCATTTGATATTAAAAAAAAAGTTGCATATTCAAGCATATAGTGAATTAAATAATTGGAAGTGGTCCAGGGATAACATACATGTACCATTAGTCCCATTGTAATCTTTTTAAACTGGATTATATTCTTATAAAGTAGAGTAATCTGTAGACTTGATGGTAATGGGATCGGTATGACTCTGTTTTCCATTCCTGTCTAGCTCATGAAGGCAACTATCCATACTTGGGTGACATTAAAGGTTTTAGTGGTTGCTAAGATGGTCCTAAACCTGTCAAGTATTTGCAAGATTGTATCAGGATGACCTCATCCCAATCTAATTACAAGACTAAAGTCTTGACACTGTTAGTCTAGATTTCTAGACTACTGTCTGCATGTCAGTTTCCAACATGATTGCCAAGAGCCCTGGAAAAGAAAGCAACTCGAGGACAACTTTGATACTGTATTATACTGATTATGTAATATGTTATTGGCGTGTTGGCGTGTTCGCACATTGTGATGCTTGGTACATAAGGATATTGAACTCTTTGAGTTGCCTAAGGATTGATTCTTTAAAAGGACACTGGTTATTCATTAGTGTAGGAATTTTTTAAACAGTTGTCGCCGGACTGTGTGTCTTTGAACCCTGTCCATGTGTCAAGTTGAATGTAGGTCTTTAAGGTTGAAGTTTGATGAGAATTTAGGTACATGTACTCCATATTGACCTACACTGTAGAAGACTGAAGAAGAAGAAGTTGAATTTAAGATTAAGTTAGTGCAGGAAATTTATCATAGATTTATTGTTTGCTGGGGAGGGGGGACATGTGTCATAAAACTGGCTATGTTCGATGACCGTTTGAGTGCTTGTCAGGTCCTGCCTTACCAAGGAGACTGAAGAATGAGACTAGATGGATTGATATTGGAAACCGGGGCTCTTCTATTTGGGTGGATTCATGCTGGGCACAAGGTGAAGGTCACATGACTAATCCTGGCAAGGAGGCCCCTAAAAAAAAAATCTACTTCCATCTCATGTTTACTTCAGTTGGTCCCTGGTTTGGTGATGATGTTTTGGAATTAAGAATGATTTCTTTGAAAAATGCTAAACTTCATGTTGTATCTATGAACTATTTAAAACTTACTCTTGTCATTTTTTGAGGGGGGGGGGGGGGGACTATCTCTGTATTGTTATTTTATTTCCTAGAGAACTAGACCAGTTTCCTTCTATTTTCTTATGGAAAGAAGTGGAAAATAGACCCCCCCCCCAAACAAAAAAAACAACAACAACAACAACAACAACATGTTTAGGCTAATGATTTGGAACAAAAGATAGTTTGAAAATATATCTAGTATTGAAAAAGGTATTTAAAAAAATATAATTTCTGAGCTGTTTTTGTTGTTGTTATATTTTGTTATATTTACTATCATAAGGATAATAAAGATGAATTTGGATCTGGAGAGAGAGAAATGGTATTTGTTTGCAATCTTGACAGAGAGTGCTTTGACTCTACGACCTCCTGGGTGTTCCTGCAGTTGATAACATAAATCAGAATATCCTGCTGATAACCTCTCCTCGGACCATGAATTGTATCAACAAATTTAGGGGAAAGTTTACATTAAAGTCACTTTGATGAAAATGTTTTTCCTAAAGACGTGATCCTGGGATTTGCTGCGACTAGGTTGGAACTTTCGTGATTCGTACTTCAATAGACCCTTGCAAAAATTTATAGTCATGCATTAGGCCTATTCTGAAGGATATAGTCTGTTTTCTTGCAAACCAGAATTGTTGATTAGTAGAAACTACCAACAAGACTAGTAACAGCCCACAAGCACAAGACCCAAAAACAATTGGTCTGGTAGTTCTTCTGAAAAGTTACCTGAAAGTTACTGATTGCCAACAGGACCAACCAGTCAGTCTTCCTGGATTTTAATAACTTCTCTGAGGGTAATTCCCAAGACCAACAATTTTTGGGATAATGGGCTTGCAATCTGTCATGATGTACTGTTTCTTAATAGCATGTTACATGTAGTTCCTCCCTTTTTATGAATTTACCTCTTTTTTCATTTCTAGTGAAAAGTAATTCATAAGGTTTACAAATCATTTATTTGCCTAAATTGCAAATACATATACAAGTGCCTCATTCAGATTCTGGGAACAAACAAAAAAGTTCGATATTGCCTCAATGGCTCTTTTGGCATTTCAACAGATGACGAGGGCTAAGGCCTGCTGGTGTTGGGATATCTAAAGTTTTTTGTTCTTTTCCTTTTTCCAGAAGTTTTTCTGGTTTGTTTGTTGGCATTGGTATTTAACTGAGAGATTAGATGGGACTCCTGGTGGGTGTAACCAAGGAGATATCAGTGTAATAACTCATTGGTGTAACGCTGGTGGGTGTAAAGTTAGGTCTGAAAATGAAAAGGAAAGATTAAAGAGAGTTATCCCCAGAAGTATGTTTGCTATTAAATAGGACTGCTTTCTCCTTTTTTTCCTTTTTTTTCTTTTTTTTCTTCATTCATCTAGTTTTATTTAGAGTGTTGTGCATTAGGAAGTCAGCAATGCTTGATTTAAGAAAACCAAATGTAAATTTATTCGCTGCATCTAATGATGATAAAAGAAGCCCTTAACTATAAGTTTGTTTTTCCACAAAAGGCACAAAGACATATCCCACTACAACTACCATATAAAATATTGGAGTTGTCTGTAATCTTGAATACTTTTACAAGGAAACATCTTCTCTCTCTCTGTCTCTCCCTCCCTCCCCACTCTGTCAATGTCACATTTATATTTTGAAAGAAGTTGGGTTTTTTAAACTGTAACACGCACATGAGTCTCCTATTTCTTATCGATCCATACTTTATCATAAGGAAGCAAGATTAGATTTCTTTTTTGATGCCATACATGAAAGATAGCCTTATGCTGATACCCTCTTTGCTTGTAATTCAAGAAGAAGCTACTGGTAGTTTGGACCTATCATGTTGCGACATCTCTCTTAAATCCTGTGGTAAGTTAAACTTGCTCCTGGAAACAAAACAATGACCAGCATTTTGACAGCAATTTTACAATCTAGGTGTAATAACTTTTTACTGTTATTGCTAAGATGCATATTTTTAGCAAATTTTTAGCATAGTTCCAAAAAGAAATTGCTTTATGATCTTGACCACCAGAAATGGTAAACATTATGGAGAAAAGATGTTTTAATCAATAGACCAGCTTTCTTACATATTCAAATGCTGTGATACAACAAAGGTTGTTCTTTGAGAACCTGAACACTTGCCAGAGGCTAGCTTGCCCGACATAACAACAACAAATATAGTATGCAAACTGGGTTTCAAGTATTGTACATGTAGTTCATTCATCAATATCAGGTTAATGAAAAAACCTTGACACTAGGTCCCTAGGAGAGAAACATCCATAACAATTTGAAAATGTTAGTACGGTAAACTGGTTTATTATGCACACGCCTAGGAGTAGGAAAACAATCTATCAATAGTGAAGAGTTATAAATGGATGTATGATCATAAAATAGATAATTTATTATCCTGTTCTTGTGAGGAGATTCTTACACATCTGTGGACTGGTCTGACTGATTATTTAATATGCATTCAGAAACATATATATGCTTTCGAAACTGAACCTGGAAGCAATGTTTCCTTGAATAGCCTTGATATTGCAAAGTGAAAGTGCTCATTATGACAGAAATAGAAACACAAATATCTCATTACAAAAGTCAGAAGACATTATTAATTAATATTTGAATGTGTCAAGAGGAGCACCGTCATTTCAGCTCAATGCAGATAGAAACTCTGTAACATGTTGAATTCTGAATGACTTCTTTCCCATAGACTTAATACAAGAATCACTCAAGTCCAGGAGGCAATGGGTTAAAATGATTTACTGCTAAACTTGGTACAATAAGTATTGAACTATTGAACAGGGACTAGTCCCCACTGAGTGACAAGTCCATGAACCTTGTTTTAAACCTAAAGTTTCCATACTGTGTGAACAGACCCTCTGATCCTCCCCAGTAATTGCTTCTAAGGGTAGGGTGTGTCCAGGCAAGCTGTGATTTGTCCCAGGCACCCCAAGGTGAAGCAGAGCTCGGCCTCTGCCAGCGCAGCTGTGTGGATATTCACACTCCCATGCACACTAAGCACTAATTACGCAGACATACATGGACCCATAGCATACCATTACTCCATCAAATTCAAGACCACTGGTCTATGCATGTAGTGCAGATGTCTAGCTGAATGTATGTCATGTTGTAGCTACAGCGCCTGTATCTTGATCCTGAGTAGGCCTACGTACTAAACTACAAAACCAGTAAAATTTGGTAGCATGAATTTTCATGAATTGTAAACCACAGTGATTTTTGCAAATAGCAGAAATTGTATTGCTGTGTTAGTTTTGATTCAACAACTTTGCTTTAAGAAAGGTTGGTGAATCTTAACCATTTACAAAATTTGTGAACATTTCATGTGCATGAAAGTATGTATTTTGTTACGGTAGGGTCCATGTTTAGAACTACCAAGTTAAAACATTAGGTAACCCTTCCTCACCATGGGCATAAATCCATGATCAAACCCTGACCAAGTGTTCAACATTTTGGTAGGAGTAAATAGTTACATGTTTTTGTCCCAAAATGAACAGGTACTTTCATTCTAAAGATATTTCCTCACAAAAAAGGTATGGATATTTACACATGAACAACTGATTAAGAATCCAGGTTAAACTCTTGAAATTCCTGTATGACAATTGCTATTAAAAATGGTGGCACAGAATGGGATTCTTGGCCCCTGAAGGAACCATCTATTTGTCTTGTAGGCAACGCCTCTCTAGATCTGCCAATGCCGCAGGGACGTTTCCTTAGCAACCAAGAGGTGTGGTTATAGTCGTTCACAAATACGATACTGTTAACAAAGTTCCTGGTAAATATCACTAGCTATATGGTTAAAGGTGCCATTAGGGGAGATACGGGGTGTCATCATCTTTGCTTCATTGTGGTGTGAAATTCCAATGCAGCTGTCAAATTGTGATGCGTGGAAAGGTCATCATGATCACAATCTGTTCTGCTTGCTGGAGCTAAAGATAAACTCCATGTACTTTTATTCCCCCTCCACCCCCTCCCCCCTCCACCCCCTCGGTACCCTGGTACTACATGTATGTATCCCTCAGTCAGCCCCCACCCCAAAAAGTTTGGCCTATATTCTCAAGGGGTTTTAAGCATTAACCTAGCCTTAATAGTACCCAAACCATAATTTACCAATTCAAATGGTCCTGGATCCGGAGGGGCAAATGAAGGTAAAATGCATGAACAAAGATTGTTAATTCTTTCACTTTCAGTTATTCCTTCTGGGAAAAAATATGACATAAATAAAGAGTTTTCTTGGTTTATATAGGGAGAAGTTCTTATACGTATCTTTCCACATGTTTATGTAAGGAGATGATTGTATCCAAAGCGGAAGTATAGATTTATCTTTTTCACCTGAGCTGAAAGTCTGAAACCATGATCCAAGTATAATAGAGTTCAACAACTTCCGCTCAGACCAAAATCAAATTTGTGAGGTCACAACTAGGTCAGGTACTGGTGTAAACATTGATCTTTCTTTTTCTTCAAACCAAGCGATTACTAATGTTTCATTAGAGTGACGTTAGTCAGGATCGAGTTTAAAGGGCTTGTTAGAATTTTAAAGGGTTTTAAAGTAACAAAAGGGTGACTTTGGTAATGATGAAGTACAGCAGCAGAAACAAAAAATCAATTATTTCAAATCAAAATGGATGAATGGTTCAATGAACCCGATGTGGCAACCATAAAGTTTCCAGTACCTTCCCCCATTGTTTTCAAACATGGTACAAGGGGATTGAAAATCTGTTGATCAACTGAGGAAGTGAAATTTGCTTGGGCACCGATCAACCAATTATAGATGAAATGCTAAAGTAAAATTCAATTATGTGGAGTATCAGATGAGGGCATTTCTAGTTTTTCTACCTTAAAAATATTTACAGTAGATTTGTCTTTTGTCACATTTGTGTGGAGCGAAAAAGTTTAAATCCCAGCTGTTTTCTGCTCCATTTATCTTGTAAAGGCTACCCGCATCTCAATTTTGCAGTTGACTATTTTTTATCTTTTAAGAGCAAGAAAGGCATTATTTCTCATGTTAAAGTAGTCGAGTTAATGTCCTTCTGCCTCTGAGCAGATATTATGATGAAGCAATTGCTGTTTATAGATCGATCGTGTGGCTCTTTTGATGAAGTTCTTATATATGTGTGTCCAGTATTGTCGTCTTTCATTTACGAGGCAGTTTCAAGTTGGCAACAAATAAAGAAGGTGACCTTATGAAGAGATTGCTATTGTCTGTTTATAGAAAAGCACTTGATCCGAAACAGAACTCACATATTGCAATGTTTTATGAGGGTGTTATAGGCAATTGAGGTATGGGAAAATGGAGGGGATACCATCTGTAAAATAAAACTAATATAAACTATTTTCTTTTCATATGGTTTGGAAACATCCTTACATGTAGTCATTTCAAGTATATTGAAAGAATGTTTTAAAATAAAATAAATGTGTTTATAAAACATTCAGAAAAAGAGAAGCATTTGAACATCTTCAGTACAACCCTATGTACATCATTGTCTTGTATCGTGACTGCCTCTCATGAAATGTTAATTATTTAAAATACAGTACAAACCCCAGCACAAACAGTATATCACAGTATTATTCTTTACCTAAAGTGTACAACTTATTTATTTTGTTCTGTTTTCCCAAAAGAATCCATTTTTCTAGAGTGTTGATTTTTAAAATTCTTAACATTTTTCTTAAGTTTAATTAAGTGCTTTTTAAAATAAGATTTCCAGAAGTTTTCAGAGCTCCACTCCCATTATTAAAAAAAATAAAAAAATTGATGCTCTACCACCCTCACCCCACTCCACATATCTCCATCCCTGCCCTGTATGAACCTGTACTGAAAACAACCCTGCCTTATAGTTGATCCCCGACTGAATTCCAATAATAAACTCAGAAAGGTAAGATTTCAGGGGTGACATTTCCTTTACTACTGGCTATCAATCTTCCCAAGAATCAATATGAAGGTGCTGACCTGGCGCTCATTCTGGTGCTTTTAAGGAAAGCCAGTATCTATTACTTGCGTCCACCATCCCTTTTGCAAAAATGGTATTGCTTTGGCTGAGGTAGACCTAGATGGAACTGGTGTGAAGTTCACAGCAGTCTGTTGGAAACTCTCTTTCTCCCCTTCCCCCTTCTGTCTTTCTGTCTGTCTGTATGTCTATCTGTCTATCTGCCTCTCTCTCTCTCTCTCTCTCTCACTCTCACCTATCTCCATCCCTCGCTCTCCCCACCCTCTCTCCACCTGCCCTCCATCCTTCCTACATGTAGCTCCCTCCCTCTCTCCCTCCTGCTCTCACCATCTCTCTCACTCTCAATTTTCTCAGTCTGCAAATGTTTGTCGACCTGTCTGTCAGTCTCTCTTTCACTACCTGTCTTCACCATTCAGCCCCCCCCCCCCTCCTGTCTCCCCTCCAAAAAAGAATCTGCACCAATCTGAAAAACCTTGCACCTTTGTGATATCAGCCATCCGTTTCCACTACAGAGTACCCATACAAATCATTGTTACTGATTGTGCAATCAAATGCGGTATCGGCTATACTACATAACCCCTTCCGTTATTAAAAATCTTTATGCTCCCAAACGGGTCGGGATCCCGAAATACATCCCCAGTAATGTTCATGTTATCATGGAACTCGACATTTCAATTCACTTTTCTCTCCATCTACCTCGATTTATTCCCCCGGCCATCGAGTCTACATGGAGTCTATTTTTGGTGGTGGAACCGTGCTAAAGTGATGTATTGCCTAGTTCAGTGTACTCTTCGAATCTTCCAATGGTTTCTTTCGAACCAGCTGCCCCGTAGCCCTAGGCGAGAATCACTGATAATTTCATTTCTGGAATCGGTAGAGTGTATAATGCGCCCTACCCTGAACTCAAAAGATGGGTATAATTACCTGAACAAGATAACAGAGCAGCAAGAAAAAAAAGAATGAAAAGAGATTTAAATCATTTATGGACTTTTAGTACACAGGATTGCCATTATACTCTTGTCTGTCCCTAACTCTTTATATGATATGCCACCAAGATGACATACTGTTCCTCTGGCACACTGCATTTCTCAAAGGGTTGTTTTTATCTAAGCTTTCAGTATTGTGTCATGTATTTCATTTCTCTAGTTATTACCCTTGCTAATTGAAGCAATAGAAGAAGATATAATATTAATCCTTTCTTTTTGCTCTATTTATCTTCTTTGTGGTCCATCTTCGTGCATCTTTCTATCTTCATATCCGTTTTTGTTTTGTAAGTTTACCATGAAATACCACAAACAAGTGGTTGTTTGTTCGTAATACATATTAAGGTTATCTTTCCACTTGAGTTGGATGACTGTAAACCACTATTTACAGATCTTAATAGATGATACCTGATTTGAAGAATAAAGCATGGATATGACTAATAGGGTGAATACAAAAACCTTACAGTGTAGTTTGTGGCTTGGAAACTGTTCAGAAAGTCAGTTTATCTCAGAAATTCTAGTTCCCTTGTGACAAATGCTTCAGAGAATACAAAGACTGAAGTCATTGTACATTTTTATTACCTCGGTTCCATCGAATATGACATATTGTGAAGTAAATAATGAGAGCATCAAAGTTGAACAGAGTGTTATTGAGGAAGTGAGCTGGATATTTTTCGTGATATTTGTTAAAAAACTTCCACAAAAGAAATGGATTGTGAATCTAGTCTCCCATTAGTTTTGCATATTGAGTCTGTGATCTTTGTTCATGCTTAGCATTGGAAACTGTGATGCAAAATTTAAAAGAGGTCATCACAGTGCTAATGGTAATAACAAACTTGTATCAATATTGTAAACAGCAGATATGCAATACAATATTTGTTTTAACTTTTAAGTGAGTTGTGCTTTTATTCTAAATTATGCTCAGTGAATGGTTTTGTCTACAGGCCTACCAGTAAATGGTATTTCGTTACAGCGGATACAGTTATTCATTTAGTTAAACTATAGTAAATCATAAAGCTTTCATTTTAAGAAATTCTTTGATTTTTGTATACATTTACTTATTTCCTTGCAACTCTAAAGCATAAAAGTAGAAAATGAACTTTTTCTGTATGAAACATAACTTTTAGTCTGATAATCACTCACTCTCTGGGGTATTATTTGATGTGGCTTTCTCTTGATATGAGTTATTTTGTCCCACTTGCATAAATCTTTCATCAATAATTCCCTTTGGAGAAACTAGATCTGGTCAAACTGAAAGACAGAAGCCCTAAAGTTAAACTGTTTCATATGTGCACTGTATTTATTTTTTTCCATGCCATATAAGTCTAGTTAATAAATCTTCAAAAAACATTTTCATACTGAATTTTAAAGCGATAATGCTTTTTGCCTCAAAATTGGTACTCCAGTCTCCCCTAGAATTTCTCAATTTAAATGGAAGGGCAGTGCATACAGACCCTACAAATTTCAGTATAGACTCCCTGATTGTGTGGTTCCCTTCCCAAAGGTATAAGGTATTTCCCAAAGTTAGCATGTTGGCAAAGCCTTTAACAAAAATAAAACCTTAGCCTTAGCCAACTTTGACAATCTTTTGCATCACCTTCGGTATTGAAATTATCTTTGAGTTGATTTCTTGATTTGTTGTTGTTGCAATCTTATGGTGTGTTTCTCAGTATGGTTTGTTAGAGCAATGTTTGAGGGTCTAGTATGGAACCTTAGCCTTCACCTCATGTTATCATATCCTGTAACAAGGGGGCTAACTTCCTATGTGTAATATGATAAACCCACAACAACAAGGGCCATTAAGGGGGTAAGAAACCCCTGATCAAAACCAGCAAGAAAATGACTTTCTTGACATGATTCTGTATGTGATTCAGTTTGGTGTCAATATGGGTTTTAGTTGAAGGATTTCTTATAAAATGTGTAACATACTTTGAAATGCGTCGATTGACCTTTTTGTATAGCCACATATATCAATATAACAAGTTAACAAAATAAAGGAAAAGATAAGAAGAGAAAAATCTCATCACCCCCACCATTCATCCCCCGAAAAGTAAAAATAAATAGTAAAAATATATTCTTAGACATGTGTACTAAAGTAGGACATTTTGATTTTAAAAGGGCCGGGGGCCCCCTGTGACCCCCTCCCCCAGCCCCCCATCAGCCAGTATATCAATTGCCAACTTAACTCTCAATGTCATTTCTTTTTCTGTTGTTACCTACAGAAACAAGACACAGCCGATACCAGCAGCGTTCGAGGAAGCCCAGAAACCAGTGACTCCCAAACGGGTGACATCCCAGAGTCTGAGGGCACAGAACCCCGACAGGTTCAAGACCCAGCCGGTCACACCCAATGAACTCAAACAGATCAGACAGATGATGGACCCGGTACAGACCACCAGCTCTATCAAAGATAGGTAAGTCTATCAGAGAACCTGGGGGGGGGGGGGGGGGGGGTTGTTTCACAAAGACCCTAAGTTGAACTTATCGCTAAGTTGGACTTAACAATTATGGAAAGCCACTAGCATCCATGAAATTATTTTGTAAAAGTTATTTTAAAAGGCATAAAATGTTGATGCAAATCATTCATATTTTCTATTATCAAGGAGATTTCATGGTCTTGATATGGAATTTATGAAAACTCTAAAATACTTAAATTTTTGCTTTTGAATATATTGCATTTTAAGGCTACTAATGGCTCTCCATAACCTTTAAGTCAAACTTAGAGATAAGCTTAACTTAGGATCTTTGTGAAATACTCCCTGGTACTTTTAAAGACAAGTAGATCCTGAAAGTCTACTTGAATAAGAACAATGTACTGACTGCCAGCTATATCAGACAAAGGGGAGTCTGTTGGTTAGATATGTCTCATCGTTGAAGCAGGTTTTAAACCCTTATGCACAGGTAATTAAAGTGTCAGAGTAGTCCAGAATCTTGAAGGTTTTATTTTATTTTGTGATCTCTCACCTGCCTGCTACAAGCTAAAGATATTTGTGAGGGATTGGTATACCCAGTGCAAATATTTATTTTTGAAACTGTCAAAACTGCTGCAATTAATGCTAGTGCCCTGCTGGACAGATTTATGAATATCATGTTCTGCAAAATTGTCTAGAACTAAGAAGGCTCAGATATATTTGTTCATGTATTAGGTCATGTAAAAATGTGGGGTCTGCTCGCTATTTATAAGGACCGCTATATGAAAGACAGCTTTTCATTTAGTCACGCATTGTAGATAGCGGTCCTTATTACCCATACTTCTTCAGTTGGTTATGAATTTAAATGAAATACTAGAGAAGTTATTTCATTGGTTTACATTCTGATACCAAAAATAACTTTCATTGGTTGGGGTTATCATAACATGTAGTTTGGGCTTCTACCAACCTGAACACCTTTACAGTCTCTTTCTCTCTCTCTCTCTCTCTCTCTCTCTCTCTCTCTCTCTACCTGAAACACCTGTATTAGATTTTCTGTACATGCTAAAGGTGAATAGTAAAGTATAAATATATAACTTGGAGTTCATTTACATTGCCAATTTGCCCTCTGGGTGGCACAGTAAGTGGTAAGGATCATTAGGCGCATTTATTACGATTTATGCCTCTCAAAAGGAAATTTGATCACGGATGGGACAGCCCAATTATTTTGGTAAAATTGGTATATAGAGTGAATAATATATTGCTTCTGCTTCAAGCATCCAGGTGGGTCTATTGAGGTCTATTATAGTAAATTGTGTAGGTAATGTCTGGTACCTGGGACATTGTAAAGCACTTTTTATTCTTATATTTGTGTTATGTGGCTCTTGAATCAGGCATGTATACAGATCAATACCTTATCGACTTATGACGTTCAAGTACTTCTACCAAAATTGTGTACTTTTGCCAAAAGTACAAACATTTCAAGGACAAATGTTGATATTTGCAGCAAACATTACCTTATTCTTGGAATTGCTGACTATACTTCCTCAAAATGTAGCATTTCAACATACCATGTCTGCCTTTTCCTGTAAATTCAGCCCAAATTATTTCAGGTTCTAGTAATCACTGGGTCAACCAAAAGGTAGATTTGATCAAATGTATTTGATATTTTCTTGTATTAAAGCTGTAAACATTTATGATTCATGAAGTCCCATTACTCTGATTTTTGAATTTTCATTTCTGTTTATAGATGATATTGTCATAGTTATTCATTTACATGTACTTGCCCAGAGGTTGTGTGTCCGGACAGTTGATTTAAATCAGTGATTTTAAGAAGTTAACATGCAATATTTTATCAATCTTTTAAGACTTAATTATCTTAAACAATTTTATAAAAGGCAAATAGTAATGATGGTTAGTGCTATATATTTTTTTTTCAATCTGAAGGCAAAAGAGAAGGCTTTATGTTTGTTAAGTGTCCAGACACTCAACCCCCGATCAAAAATTTAATTTGACTCTCGTGTCTATACAGGTTAAAGGCCCTACAGAAGAATGGCGAGGAAGGGTGGAAGCAGAGAATCAGCAAATACGAGGATTCACCCCAATCGGGTCTGAAGGAAAGACTAAACTCTCTCAATCACAACAGCAAATTTGAGAAGAATAACGAGGTAATTATGATCCAAGTCCTGTGCATTGCTACTGGTGTAAGTGACATTAATTTGTTTGTCTGTTTGTTGGTTGGTTTGTTTGTTTGTTTGTATGTTTGTTTTTACAAGTGAACTTTGTTCTCGAGTAGGAATTATAGGGTTCTAAGTAGGGTTAGAGTGTTAAACTTTTAGAACTCCAGAACTAATTCATGACGATTACTGAGGTAATGAAACCAGTCCCATACGTTGCTTTTTGCGTAAGTAATCTCAAGTGAACTTTGTTTTAGGATATTGGTTAGGGTTATGATTAAAAAGCTCGACCATAATATCAAATTCCAATAGAGTAATATACAGGGTGATGAACCCAGTCCCAGATTCAACAGTTGCAGTTTACCAGATCGATTGAATGAGACTAGCTAGTCCATGGGTGATTAGCTCTAGTCAATAGGAAAGAATGCTAGTCCTATAGAACTGTTTGTCACAGATTGAATAACATCATCCAACTTTTATACCAGAAGTCATCAAAATGAATGGTTTCTATGACTTCTGTATATGAATGAAATATAAACAGGGAAGGAGTAAACAGACCATAACAATCCGATAGGCTTGTAGTTGTAATCCTACGATGTATATCCTTTGATGTATATCCTTGACAATTTTAACAACAATTCCACCTTTTTTAAGGATGGTGGTGATAAAACCCATACATTTATCTTTCCATTGCAGGATACATTGTATGATATACATGTTTATACCGTAGCTGTCGAGATTAGTTAGAACATGAATTATGAACTAGATGAACCAAAGTCAGAAAACTATAAAAACTTATGCGCGGTATAAATTCAAAGATGGTTGATGAATACATGTAGTTACAGTGTATTAGTGTCTTTCAAATAATGTTACATAATTCATTAAATCTAGTGATATTAGTAATAATATTCCGCTTTTATATAGCGCTGAATACATCTATGATGTCGATCTCTTAGCGTTTTACAGATATACTATTGCCTTGGTCGTTGGGGTCAGTACTTGCCCGCATTTTTGCTATTGTTTTGATTATTCTATATTCATTTGTAGGCTGATGACTTACCAAACAACCAGGGTAGTATATCAGAGAGGTTACAAGCCCTCAAAGAAGATGGAACCGCCTGGAGAAAGAGGATAGAAGAGAAGGATGTTGATAACTTCACCGTCAGCGGGAAACTGAAGCAAGCGGGTAAAGTGAGCGCCGAGGAAGCAGAGACGAAACCACAGACCAAACTCAAGAGAGCTGGTAGCAATCGCAAACCCAGACCTGGGTCTTTTAGGAGTGAGTACCTGACATTTTAGAATGGTTCAATTATCTGGAACTGGGTTGTCTTGTTTTAAAAAAGACATCTGCAGAAGACCAGAAGTTTTTAGCATCTCCAATGTATTTTTCTTTTGAATCTTGGTAAGAATTTCTTCTTTCTGTATCATTTTATGGCCTTTTTCATTCTCTTACCCATCATATTTTATGTTCTTCCCATTATTTCATACTCAAGGTTTCTCCTAATACCTCTCTTATTCTTACACATTTTCCTTCGATTTTTCCATTCTTTACTTACTCTCAATGTTAATTACCTCATCCTTCCTTATCATATATATTACTCCTCCAAATTTCGTAACAAAAAAATTGTTCTAAGCAAGCAATTTGTTATATGTGAAATTACCATTTGGCATTAATGGTTATATATTATCAAAAGACAATTTTGTAATTTTTTACTGTTTTTATATTTTTTAATGTCCATGTTTGATTTTTCCCCTTCAATACAGTAACAATCAAGAGAACAGATAGCGATAACAGTATCAACAGTGATTCACAATCATGTAAGTTGTTTATATGAATGAAATTTATTTATCCTTGCTTTATTATGAGATCAATCATTCAATACAATTGGATTTGTTGCATTCCTTAACTTCTTGTTCTACCAGAGCTCTGCAAACATTACAAGAAGCATGCAGCAGTGGGTGAGCGTGTAGAAACACTGAAATAAGAAAATAGTAATGTGACATCAACACAAAGTAAGGCATGTTTCTATAGATATCATTAAGTTCAAACCACAATAATATGATAAAATGTAAACTTAGGCTCGATTTTAATTCTTTCTGATGACTTTTTTCACTAATAATCATGACTATATTGAAAAAATTTCAGAGCACTGTAACTTGACACACAAATTCAAGTACAATTATGAAGTATCAAAACCATTGTGTATATATGCATCAAGTTTTTTTTACTGATTTTAAATGAGGTGTATTGAGTGTCTTTGTTTTTCAGATTATTAGGACGATATCAAATGGTATCCTTTATTAAGTTTTAATGATTAATTTTGGTACAATTGGCTTCCATTTTTTCTCTTCTACAGCGAGACATGAGAATGGAAATGAAATTTCGAGCAGCGGCCTAACAACGACCACCACTGAATCCGAAGACTCCGAGCCAGACTTCAGAGTCATCAGGACGACGGTGACGGTGATGAAGCCGGACGATGAGGGCTTCACGGACTTCTATGCAGACTCATCCAAGTTCATGGATGAGACGATCACGCCGACGTCAACATCGACGACATCAGCGACCTCCAAGAGCATCACCAAGAAGGTGGAGAAGAAGGAAACGTTAAAGCTTACGGTGTCCGACTTTGATGCTTTAACAGAAGGCACTGGACACAGGTAAATCTTCTTTGGATTTTTATCTTATTTGTCTATGTTTTCACTGTTAACCTGATGCAATCCTGTAGTAACCCATCTTTTGCTTTAGCTTTACATGTATCTTAATTGTCATTGTAGAGCTGGAGTTGCAATTGGGGTTTTAGGTTTGTATAGCATTAGGGTTTAGATTTTGGTTTTGGTTAAGTTTACAACTTAGATAGACTTTTCGTCCGGGGTTAAAATTAGGAATTTAATTTGTTTAAAAAGATTGACATCAAAGTTTTGCAAAACATGGCATGCCGTCAAATATCTAGGTCTGTGCACATTTCTTTTCTAGTGGTCAAGGAATTACGCTGATCACATTTTGCAGAAGCAATTTTTCAATCAGCTTGAAAGTGAAGAAGTGCATTTCATATTTAGCCATATATGCTATTGAAGCTTTCATTTTCTTAAACAACCTGTCTATCAATCTTGTGTTATATTTCCTGTTTTTCATACTCTTGTCCTTCCCAATCCAAATCAAGGTCTGACTGCAGTTTGTTATAGTGTGTAGTTTTAGTTCAATTCTATGAAGTCATCAGTAACAACTTTTTTAAAAATAAACTTTACAGAGCCCTCTTTAAATAAGTATTTATAATCAGAACTCTTCTCATTCTAATATTTTCTTTGATTGCTTTCAGCCTTGGTATGGCCTCAGCACACAGAAGATCTCTAAGGCCACAGAGGCGGACCAGACCTTCCGCTAACCCCCTGAGAACGATGAAGACCAGGCCTAACATCGTGTCTGAATACACAGAGGAGAGGATAGAACTGGCCGAGGTTCCAGAGACAAAGAAGCCAAAGTCTGATTGTAAGTTAAAGGAATCGTTTAACAATGTTAAATCTAAGATGCATGGCCCTACGTGTCATCAGTGTCTGTGATATGGTGTAGTATTGAAGCCCTAATAAAAATTGTGCTTCAAAATGATCATGAAGTGCCTCAAAAAATTAAAAATCTTTGAGTGACCAGATTTACCTTACTCGTTTTTCCCAATAGGCTGTAGTGTTATGAAAACCGTGTTATGAAAATTTGATTTCGATTTCCAATCATAAATATTTTGATTATCAGACAAGCGATCAGCTTGTAAAAGTCATGGGGTTCCTGACTGACCTAAAGGTTAATTATCATTGCAGCATGAGCTTAGTTTTCAAAAAAAGATGTACACCCACACGTTCCTTACCTGCAGTTTACCTTTTCTTTTCTCCTTTGCAGCACGTAAAGAAAATGCCAGTAAAGCTGCTAGTAAAGCTGCAAGGGCGGGTCTAGCGAGCAAAGAGGACATCGCACAAGGAAAGACAAAGCTCACAACAGTCAAAGATGTACGGGAAATGGGCGGTAATTTATCAGAGCTATTACCCTACAAAGAGATCATGCTTATTCATGTCAAAGGTGAGTAAATAGTTCCACAGTTTAATTTTTGTTAGGGTCTTTTTCTGTCTGGGTTTCAAGACTTTGATCAAATATGATCTTCCTGTTCTCTGTTCCATGTTACAGAGAGTGGAATAAACTAAAAATGTTTACATGTATCTTAATGTGAAGGAAAGAAGTTTCCTCTTCCTTACTGGCAAATCTTTAATTAAATGAAGACCATCAATACTTGATTGCTTTTTATCACTTTGTTAAGGCATCCTTTGCGGTTTAAAGGTAATACAAAGTTTTGGGAAATTTTGAAAATTGGGTGGATAGTGAATCTTTACAATTTTGATATATTTGGATGCCTCTGTGGATGTATTATAAGCACTAAAAAAATTAACCCCTAAAACACTTCTGTTTTCGAGAAAAATTGAATATAAAAATTTACCGGTGCTCCCGGTAAATTTTGATAAATTTCAAATTGCGCCAAAGGCCGTACAATGGTTGCTGCGACCATGAAAATCTCAGAATATGTAGTTGTGATATAAAATTTCCAAACGGGAATAGCTAATCGGTCGATTTAGTCAAGAAACATTGTTTCATAGCTAAATTGGTATCTTGACCTTGAGAGGGAGCTATACAACATAAAAGGTTTATTATTTATAATTTCATAACTTTAGACTCGATTTCAACCGGGACAACGATCAATTAATATTGTAGGAACGAATATGCTTCCACTATGTTAATTTGAACCAAATTCATGACCCCATACCAAAACTTTGTAATACCTTTAAGGGATTGAGCAAAATATGCAAGTGTTTATAATTTCAAGCAGTTTGGAGAATTGATCAATTATACAAGGATGCTTTTTTTAAAGCAATTTGGAGGATTAAAAAGTATGCAAGGTGCTTATCTTTTGTGTGTCAAGATAAGTGTAATTACAATTCAATTCAAATTTTATTCAACACTCTTCATAAAACATTTAAAACATACAAATACAGAATGGAATGATAAAAAACAAGATAGTGATAACAAGTAACAATGGCAATTTATGAGAGCATTTGGGATAGGCAGAAAGGAGGGATTCCTTATATGAAAGCCCTTTTTTAAAACACACACAGGAAAAGAGGAAACAAGAACAAAAGAACAGAACAAAAAAACATGCTAAAATATTTGGGAGTATACACTCAAAGGTTATCTTGTCCTTGGTGGTTTACAGGTCGGAGGTTTGTCCAAGTACGATTAGTGGAACCGAAGATGACATCTCTCAACAGCGGGGATTGTTTCATCTTGGTCACGGCTGCTGAGATCTTCCTCTGGATAGGGGAGTATGCCAACGTCATTGAGAAATCCAAGGTGAGAAGCTAGGGGAAAGGGAGGATCAGATTACAGGATTAGGTAACTAGGGCAGGAGGGGTACTGGGTTAATCATTTCTGTGCTGAAGGCAGCTTATCTCACCCAAGAAAGAATCTGTTATATTTATTTAAAGTTGGACTGCACTACTTGTAGCTACCTGCGCCCTCTATATAGCAAACAATGCCCAATCGGTGACCATTGGTCCTACATGGTCCTCTTTTTCTTATGTTAATTGAGAGCTGATTTAATGAGATAACCACCTGTCAGTGACCACGCAGGGAGGTCTAATCTCTCCTGTCCAAACTAGTGTAGACAGGCTTAAGGTTTCCAATAAAAATGTGCATGTACTTGTTAGGTACATATTTATTGTGGAGGTTGACCTATTGAAAATATTCAAAGCCAAATTCAACAATGAAATAAATCTCTAACACCTCATATTTTACAAGGAATAAATTATTTAAGAATATTGAGTGGCACAGGAGTTGTTCATTCGTAGCTGAATTAGCTTGAGAGAGATTGGAAGGATCGATTTAGGTTCTGTTAACCTCAACCAACTTGGAGATTAAAGTTACCATAAACTTATAGTTTTGTGTGTATCAGTTACACTGAAGTTTTATTTATAAGGGAATGTCTGAAGCCGTCATACTCTATTTCTGGAAGGGTTTTGTTAGTGAATACGCAATGAGTATGAACATGATCACTAATACATAATCCACGTGCAAGGCAAAGGCAGATGACATGTCATATAATGTATTACGTCACTTTTTACAGGCCACGGAGATCGCCGCCCATATACAGCAGAAACGTGATCTAGGATGTAAAGCGCCCTCTGTGACGGAGATCAAAGAAACCAAACGGAAGACAAGTCATTCCAGGGGATGGAAAAGGTTCGCAGAGTTACTAGGAGGAGAGACCAAATATAAAGGTGAGCTAATGGGGTAGTTAAAAGTATGTTGGTATGTTTGCAATCATTTTTTTTTTTTATCAGTAATTCATTATTTAGCAAAAAAATCATACAAATTGAGGTAAGGAAATTGAACTTTTTACTCAGTTAGGATAGTTTACATAGAAATACACTGCATGTACCTGTGTACAGCATGACATCGATGCTAAATACATGATAAAATACATCCCAAAGTATTAACCAGTCGACTACTAACTTCTCTCTTCCCCATAGGCTTAGCACAGGGATCACCCACTTCCCGTAGGCAATGAGTTAAAAGAGGAAATTGTGAGATCATCTCAATTTGCTAGAATCAAGCTATACATTTCTTTTTAATGCACCACATTTTTTACAATACAACTTCTTTTTTAGTTACTGTCCAACACCCCTAAAAAAGGGTCAAATGGGCAGGTAAGGTTAAAGTATTGTGTATTGTTCATAAAACAGAAAGAGGGATAGGGGGAGAGAGATAGAGAGAGAGAGAGAGAGAGAGAGAGTTCATGGCTTACCAAACCATTTTTTTAAATGAAAGGTGGTTTATGGACTGCTACATACATCTTGAACTACATCTGCACCCTGTCTTTTTTAACCTTTCTCACTCTTTTCTTTGCTCAGATGTTGGTGCTCCAGATGAGGATGAAATGCATGAGATCTACATCACAGAGACCAACATGGTTTATAGGGTAGAAGGAGACAGTCTGGAGCCCTATGAGGCTTACTGGGCAGCACCAGGGAAGTACAACATGCTGGATTCCAATGAGGTTAGTATCATCATGGTGATGCTAGTGATGATGATGATGATGATGATGATGATAGTGGTGGTGATAGTGGTGGTGACAATGATGAGGATGGTGTTGGTAGTGGTGATGGGGAGGAGGAAGAAAAGGAGGATAATGATGCTTGCGATGGTGGTGGTGGTGATGATAATAATAATAATAATAATAATAATAATAATAATAATAATGATAAGGATGGTGAGGAGGAGGAGGAGGAGGAGGAGGAGGAGGAGGAGGAGGAGGAGGAGGAGGAGGAGGAGGAGGAGGAGGAGGAGGAGGAGGAGGAGGAGGAGGAGGAGGAGGAGGAGGAGGAGGAGGAGGAGGAGGAGGAGGAGGAGGAGGAGGAGGAGGAGGAGGAGGAGGAGGAGGAGGAGGAGGAGGAGGAGGAGGAGGAGGAGGAGGAGGATGGATGCTGATTAAGATCAAGATTAAGGTGAGAGGTGAAGGGAACATTGAAGACCATCCTTGTTGACAATCAAGATGCATTTGTATTTAACAGTACTTATGATACATATAATATCATTTTTGTCAACGATAGAAAATAAAACATAAATGAATGTGTCTTGTCTTTGATCTAATGGTAGCACAGAGCCAGTAGTAGATTCCACCTCCTAATCGAAATACCACTTTTCTCTCTTATCAGGTGTTTGTCTTTGACTTTGGAAGTGAGATCTATATATGGAGGGGTAAGGCTGCATCCAAGAGGAAAAGGAAAGCAGCCGCCCAGCTTGCCCAGTTGCTACGGGAACGAGGATTTGACTACTCCGACTACGATGTGAACCCCATCAATCCTAATGATACCAAGAACATGATGAAGAATGAGAGACCCGACTGGACGCTCATCGGGAAGGTATGTCATCGAATTGAAGAAAGATATTGTTGAATAATGATCATACATTGTCATCTTGAGAGAATTTGTCTAAAAGATATCAGGAAAAGTAGACCACACATTACATACAAATAATTGTGAATTGTGAGGTTTAACATTTTCAAAATCGTAACAAAGTCGATTATTCTTACTTTGACATAAGAACGAAAGGAATTATAAAGCTCACTAAACATTTTTTGCTATAACAAGAACCCAGCCATTTCTTTACGGAGAAAATAATGTATCATTCTGGACAGTAAATTCATCTATAAATACAGTTATGACAGAAAGAACATTGGGACACAAATATGATTGTAGCTGCATCTACGGAATGTATTTGTAGGTTAAGAATGAGATATAAGAGATGGTAAATTCTGTGAAACTTAGGAATCATTTGAACTCCAATTTATATATGAGTATTTCACAAGTACTAACATGCTCATACATATGGAAAATTACACTTTTGTATTCAAATTTTATTGAATCTGCAGGCTACACAGCACATGGAGACAATTCTCTTCCGGCACAAGTTCATTGACTGGCCGAGGGAGACCGACTCTTCCAAGAAAAACGGGCAGGAGGACGACCAAAAGGTATGGAACTAACTCCTCGATCGTTAAGAATCTGGGCCCTGTTTCACAAAAATCATCAATAATTCTGGAATCTAGCTTTAAAAATGACGACTCAGAACGCTCAGAAAAACAGCCCAGTTTCGAAGCTGTAATGCGCAAAAGCATATGACGTCAATGCAGGAGACTATCATATAACTTTAAGAAAAAAAAGACATTTATCCGAAAAATAATATGCACTTGATAATCCCAGTACGTTTCATTTAAGAATTATAAAGATTGTATGATCCTTAGTTGTACGAAAAATCGGACATGCCTGCAATGACGTCAAATGCGTCGTCAAGCCACGTGACCGTATTACCTTTTTTCGAGGAGCGTAGCCCAGCATGCGTGAGATCTGTGAAAAATGGATGGTTGTTATCATTTTTTGGTCAATTTATAGATTTTCTGAAAAATCAGAGACTGGAAAATTAATAAGTAGAGGTGTATTCATGTTTTGAAAGGCTATGTTAGTTGGGTTAAAGTGGCCCTTTAAAGAGACAACTTGGTAATTGCTATGTAAGTTTTATCGAACAATTTTGAACTGATCGTGTTTAAAGCAGTGTGTTTTATATCTTTTTTCCCACTCTTTGTTTTGTGTGTGTTTGAAATCAAACTTTATAGTGAATATCGTGTATTTGTAATCGACTTAAGTATATGACTTTCTTCTTGTTTCCCCTTACATATAGCTTACACTTCCTTTTTATCCCCATACTCTTTTCTTTCTCTTTCTCTTTCTTCCGAGCAGTCAGACCCAATATCTGAGCTTGTTCCGTTCGATGCCAAACTCATGATCCAACCCAGCAGAGAAAAATCTGATCTTATACTGGAAGGTACCAATCTAGGCAGAGGGGATGGTAAGTTATCCGTTGTAGAGGGACAGTGCATGTTAGTGTGATTGTTTTTATTTGCTGTGAAAAGGAATGTTGTCTTTGTTTTTTTTGTGCAACCTTGGATTGAAAAAAAAAACACCCACCCTTATAAGGCTTAATTTTGATTATTTTAATTGGAAAGTTTCCAAAAAAGTTGGTGT
This sequence comes from Strongylocentrotus droebachiensis, assembly GCA_035222895.1. Taxonomy (NCBI): domain Eukaryota; kingdom Metazoa; phylum Echinodermata; class Echinoidea; order Camarodonta; family Strongylocentrotidae; genus Strongylocentrotus; species Strongylocentrotus droebachiensis. Next base: position 230,749 of record JAVYIG010000625.1, read on the forward strand.
TATAGTAAACACATGATATTGATTTTATATTCAATGAATGTTTTCAAAAAGTGTATACAATGGAAACATCTTTTTTCTTTTCTATTGAATGCCGAAGAATATGAAGGATTTGATGATATTTTGTGGTGGCAAAATATGCTTTCAATGACAATTATGCCTTGGAATAGTTGCTGGAATTGTTTATATTTCAAAAAAATTGTTTCAACCAGGCCTATTCAGTGGATTACCCTTAGTTTTGGTTTGTCAAAAAGTGACATTTTTCAAAGTATATCTTCAGAAACCTAGTTCATTTTGTATCCAAAAGATTTTCCATGTTACACAATTTGATGTGAATTCCTTTTATAAAAAAATGATACAAAAGTGAAACACCTGTAATAATGAAAATTGGTCGGTGAGATTTGTAAAAATTGCCATGATTATAACTTGTAGTAATGAATCATGGCAAATTCCTTTGACATAGACATTTGATGATGTTTTCCAAAGAACTGTTGATTGTTTTGTAATATATCTACCACTGTTAGCCTAAATCTTGACCTTATTGTTACTTGTATCGTGTACATGTACCAAGGTAACATTTATATAACATGAAATAAAGATGTATTGGAAGTTTATAAGATACTATTTCCTTTTACTGTTCAGCATTGATTAAATATTACAATGTATTTGTCATAACACAACGTTTGATTGAAGCTGTACTGTACTAATGATAATCAAGGTAGTAGAAATTTGTAATGGGAATAATAGCTGTTTCATTAGCTGTTTTTCTTTTTTAGAGTGGAGAAAGTATTTAAAAGTGGTCAAATATGAAATTTATATGTATGAATATCTTGTTTACGGTACTGGAACCGAATGAGATTTTTAAAGCCAAAATGGTTGAAACATTCGCAATACACATGTATGTTGAATTATGTACAGATATTCAAGTGGCTATACAAGGAATCACATTTTTAAGGAAGGATTAACTGTGTGTTTTAATTATTTTTCAATAACAGTTTCTTTTCTATGTGTGTTATACATCTTAATATTTTTTCAGATATTTGACTGTGATATAAACCAGCTCTCACATGTACAAGTGAAAGAAGAAAAAAATCAGCATCAAGATAAATGATACGCTGCATATTTAAGATATATATATTTTTTTCTCTTATCCTCAAGCGAGGTTTTTATTTCAATAATTTAAATACATAATAGGCTAAAAATATTTAAGATATAAAGTTTGATTGGGCATTGCTCCAAAAAGATATGAAGAAATTATTCATGTCAGAATGTTATTAAGATAATTTTGCAAACACAAAGAAAGTAATGTTATCATAAATGATAAATAAATACTATTGATTAGAGGACCGAATTCAGGATTCGTTTGAAGGATATCTCATAAAACTGATTTAGAAAGAGATTTTCTTTCATAAATCAGCTGTTTTTGTGAGAGCTGGTTTCTTCTGACACTATTCAATTTCTACTAATGATACTCTTTTCTTCTCTACAAAAAAAAATCTTACTATTCGTCTTGACACCACTGTGATTCTTTGGGATTATGTTAATGGCACGAAATTCAAATCTTGATTTAAAATGACGATGTAACCATCTCACTTTGTGGATTGATTGCATTTATTGCATCAGGACTGGCTACTTCAAATGATAGTGAGATTGAAATACCAGGTGATTTTTTACTAATTATTCTCTAATTTTTTACCTCAGTTTCACATCATCTATCTCATTCTATCTTTCCACGATGCACATCTATTTTTTAGATTCATGTAGTAGTTACTTTGCTTTCTCCATTTAAAGTACGATCAGTACTTCTTTACTTTCAATTTCAAGCTAAAGTTTGTCCTTTTGTTTTGTTTACATCTGTTTCACTACATCTGTTTCACCTACCGTAGAAACTTAAACTGTTAAAGTGGAACATTTGATAAAATTGTAAAAGAGCAACTTTCCCAAGCTTCAGTATTGGGCAAAATGAGGACAACTTTAATGAGATTAGTGTCCTACGACATGTACATGCTTTTTGTGGATAATTAGCATCATAATATCAATATATTCCACTTTTACAGGTGCTATTTGCTGTTTTATTTTCAATTCTCTCACTTGCTAATTTCACTTCAATACAGCTTTTTCTTGTTCATTTTCCTTTTGCAATTTGGTTTACGGTATGCTATTTTTTTTTCTTTTCTTAACAGCTGATTTCACATGTAATGTTACATGTATATGTCTCTTCTGACAGTATGACATGTATCTTGTTTATTCTGAATTATGTCCTTATTTGTAAATTTTTTTCAGTAGATGATTAGATTCATGTTTAAGGTACATATGAAGTATTTGGTACTTGTATTTGGTACTCCGTCATTCTGTCTCAATTATGTGATTTAATTAATGCATTGATTGTACCAAAAAAAATGTTTTAATTTCTGGAATGTGTACTTGTAAAGTTACCTTATGAATTTAGCATCTTCCGATGTAGATTCAATTTATGTACTTTCTATCTCAGATCTTTTTTCTCCTAAAGGCAGTGCTTGGAATTTAGCTTTACTAGACCTGCGGCAATACGTTTAAAAATACAAGCTTAATGCATAAACTGCTTTTTGTTTCTTCAATGTTCTCACATCTTCAACTTTTTTGTGAAATGAATAAAATTCCTTAATCATTTTTGAGATGGACTATTAATTGCATATCGTGGGCAGATTGGGTTATGCTGGAAGATTCTGTTTTGTAAGACCAATTGATTTTCTAAAGTTTATGTTTTTTTAAATTATAAAATATTCATGTACATGTATATTATAAATTATTGTGGCATCTGTATGTACTGTAACAGAAATATAATATAATGCGTAAATATATGTATCAAAATTGGTTCTATTGAATTTCTATATGTTATGTATGCAATGCATGCATACTTTAGACTCTTCAGAGTATTCCAGTGCGCCAGTAGTCACTTTGTGTAGTTTTAGCGAGAATGGAAAGATGTTTTGTGGTACTTTGTAGGTTATATAGTCTGCATGAGATTGTGATTATTCTGGATAGTATGAAGTTAATCTGTACAAGGTATGCCTTTGCTGTTAATTAAGCCTACCCTTAGCTGCACATTTACTAAGCCACATTGCTCCAAAGTAAGACCAGACTGTCCCAATCAATGATTAGTTTGTGATATATCAAATGAAATTATATAGAATTTCTGTCAGTTGTCTGGTTACAGAAGCTGTTATCAAACTTGTCTTATTCTCATTTGCCATTTAGTTTTTAATATCCATGTTATAGTTATAAGTGTACAAGTATTTTCATCAGTAGAATTGTATGCACATAGAAACATTTAATTGGAACAAGTCTTGTTTCACTTTACCCAGCTGGAAATTTCTGATGAATTTTCGTGAAAGTTCAATTCTAAATGTTTTATTTCTATAAAATCTCAGAGAAGGAAGAAGGAATTGCAAGTTTTGCTTTTAATTTATTTCCAACCCCCCCTTTTTTTTTTTAAATGGTTATTTTGTGCAATCATTTGCTAATTTTTAGCTCCACAACATTTTGCACTTCAATATCATTATATTGTTTATATGATTTTGTGTTCAGCATGTATTTTGTCATGGGAGACATCCTAAAATCTAAGTTTGCTTCATTTCTTTTTTGAAGGACTTACATTGCGATTGTCCACACCCAGTTTTGATTTATCCATTTAGCAATACCATAATTGACTTTTGCATTAGCAGTGTTTCTGCAGCAATCATGCAATCCATTTGCAAATGATTTGAGTTGCCCAAATGATCTCATTAATTTCATGAAGACATTTTATCAATAACATTTAATGCCTTATTTATGTGAAATTATCTTGATTACATTTTTTGATAATTGAAATGAATTCCTGCAGATGTATCTCAATATGTGAAGAAAACAATTATTTTGTAATAATTCTACTGCATGCACTTTGAAATATATTATCTCCTGATATGATTTGAGGTACAGAGAATAAAAATCACTAATATCTATGAAATCGTTATCGATTCGCTTCTAAATTGTCTTTTACCTAAATGTCTTATAACAATTTAACAACCAGCATGGATTCAAACCAAAATTATAAAAGACAAATATATACATCTAAATATATATATGTTAAATAACTTAGGTAAAAATCTGCACCAATTCAGTAAAAACAGTGCTTTCATAACAATGAAATTCATACAAATACATGTATATTCCTCTGTATTGATCAATATTTAATGGAGTTTCAAACTGTGTTCATATTTGCAGCATTCTTCAGCAAGATTGACAGGAAAGGGCAGAGGATCAACACAATATCGGTGGTTGTATGGCATGTCCTAGAGTATGAACACACCGTAGTACCAGAGGAGAGCTTTGGGCAGTTCCATGAAGGGGATACGTACGTTATCAGGTGGCTGTACAACGTTGAAAACACAGGTAAGTGTGCATAGGAACACAATATCTGTACATTTTTTAAGAAGATACATTTGGCCAGTTTCATGAAGGAGATATATAAGATGTACCTTATCAGGTGGCTGTATAAAATCCAAATAAGAAAAAGAAAAAGAAATAGAAAAAAGGAATAGAAACATTTTATCTCTAGTTGTACAATATTTTGATTAAAATACACTGTAGTTTACTATTCCAAATAAAGATTTTGTTTCGTATTACATAAAATATATATAACTGAAGCAAATTCATCCTTGTATTTGTCAAGGTTGACAATATGGATAACAAAATAATTTCCATCCAAACACTAGAAAATATTTGTGATGCAGTAATGGGAGAAATCATGAAAGCTGAGCTAAAACTGGGGTAACGATTTTATACGGCATTTTGTGTCCTCAGCAATACAGAGTCCATGATCATTATCATCATAAGTGAGAATAGACGAATGTTAAACTAAAATACCATGTTGTATGATCTTTTCTTCGTTGGTAGGTATGAAAAGCTTGAAGGGTACCGCCTCAAAGTGGGGAGGATCCCAGGGGCGCGAGAGGTGCGCCTACTTCTTCTGGCAGGGGCAGCAGAGCACCATCAACGAGAAGGGGGCGTCGGCCCTGATGACGGTGGAGCTGGACGAGGAGAGGGGTCCTCAGAAGCAGGTGGTCGAGGGCAAGGAACCAGCGGCTTTCTTCCAGCTCTTCAGGGGCAGGATGGTGGTCCACGTGGGCAAGAGAGAAGATGAGGAAACCAATACTAAAGGTAGGTACCAATGAATGAGAGACCGGTATAATATATTTGGGTCAAAGCGAAGGTTAAATGTGGGCCTTCTCAATTTTAGAGGGTTAAAAGTTAATAATATGAGAAGGTCTTGTACGATACAACTGATAAAGTTCATGTTTGACAATTTATAAGATTGTTATTTATTGATGGAACCCAAAAGATTATCATATGATGATACCACTGATGGGACTTATGCCTTGCAGTAATGGATCATCATGAAAATGTTTTATACCTTCTCATGTGATTATCTTTGCCAGAGGGAGTGGCCTATCGTATGTTTTAGGGGGCTTCTTATTAATCTCAAATGTCAGGTAAATGTAATAGTAGTAGATGCATTTAATCCTAAATGGGTTTTGTATCGGGTTTAAGCCATACATGTTCATTTGTAAAGATCTTAATCTTAATCTTAATTGCAACATCTTGAATTGACTGCATCTAGTACTTCTTAAAGATTGTTATAACACTGTTCATCTCTGTTTGTGCAGGTCCCTTCAGGTTATACTGCGTGAGAGGGGAACACACCAAAGAGACCAGTCTGATGGAAGTCCCGGCTAAGATGAGGAGTCTCCGGTCAAGGACCTCGTTCGTCCTTCTCAACCTTAGCGGAGTCCATAACAAGAAGGCTAGTATACATCTCTGGCACGGTGCCAAGGTCTCCAAGGCAACCAAAGAATGCGCTCAGCATGCCGCTGCTGCACTCAAAGAAAAGTGAGTATAATCTACCCGTTCAACTTTAATTGGTTAGCATGTGATGCTATAAATGGGGGGGGGGGGGGAATAAAACAATATAAAAAGAATTAAAAGAATAAAACCCACATTAAAACAAAATCCATAAGCATAGTCTGCTTCACATTCCTTTATCTTATACCTAGGCACCATTATTGCTGTCAACTGATTTGTTGTTGTGGCGTTCACACTGCAAGGACGCTATAAGAGCACATAAAGTAAACATTGTTTGAATTTTCAAACTATGCAAAGTCTTCTTATTTTTCTAATAATTCTACAAATGAACTTATTTTACAGGTAGATTTTAAACACAATTTATCTGTTGAAATGATTGTCACATGGGATGTAGTATATGAAACAAATATTGACTGCTGATTTTCAGTCCACTGCTGCAAATAGAGCTCTCTTAGAACTTCCAGCAGTATTATGCTTTTCAACTTCATCTTGGGGAATAATGGTTTCAAGATTGCCTTGGGCAATCTATTTATCCATGCCACTTGTGAAAGTTAAAATCTGTGTACTATATACTTCATTTAAGTATTCTTCATATAAGTATTATCTATGCTCTGTATATTCTAATGAACCTTGATTTATTTTTCTCTCTTGTTCTTATTTTTCTCACCAAGTCTTCCACTAGAGGCAGGTGTATCGACCGAGTGCAGTGTGACGTTAGAAGAGATGGAGGAAGGCAAGGAATCAGCTGCCTTCTCAAAGGCTATGGGCAAAGATAGAAATACATATGATAGTGCAATAAATGGTTAGTCTTTCCTGCCTCTCTCCCTTCAACCACTTGCCTGCCCTCTTTTATCTCTGTACATCATTTTAATATCCAAATATGTTGTAAACTGTTTAAAGCAATTTTGTTAAACACTGTGAACTGAACAAAGAAAGTAAACAATGAGGTCTTAAGAAAAAAAGGAATTTAATACAAATAAAGCCTACTGTACATACATGTATTGGTAATTAAGAGATTTATATATTTTTTTGTGGGGGGGGGGGGGCTTATGTAAAGTTGTTTTTATAAGATTACAGTGTGTAACATTTCAGAGAGCCAGGCACTTCTTTAGTGCAACTCTGGATAATCTTTTACATCAAGGCCCAGAAATACTTTATTTGTAAAGCTTACTTTATCATGCTCCTGTTTCCCAACTCAACAAAACTAAATACAAAAATTAGTCTAGATAGTCTAGGTAGAATTTACAAAAATAACTATCAAGGTAAAAAAATAAAATGTGTTAAGTTAATGGAATGGGAACTAGTAGAATCAAAAGTGTAAACCATGCCTCAAATTCTGTTTTGCCTTCATAGATCCTCTCAAGTACGAGTATACACCAAGACTCTTCCAGCTGACCAGCGGATCAGGGGTGTTTGTATCCAACGAGATCCTCTACCCTGCAAGGTCGACAGAGTACCCCTCTCCATACCCCTTCCTCCAGTCAGACCTGTATAGTGGGGATCAGCCAGGTAGGTGTCATGATGAAAATAATATACCTATAGAAGTATCGACTGCTTTGAGAGACTGGCTGTTTTATATGCTCTCAGGAACTAGCACCTCCTGCCATGACCCCTCGTCATGGCAGGAGGTGCGCGCGTTCCAATAATAAAGCAGTCGATATGTCTTTTATATGCCAAATTGAAACGAAAATCTATCAAAAATCTTATCCTTTTATTGAGTAAAGATTGGTCAAAACATCACAGAAAATATGAGACACTGTCTGTAATCTTTGCTTGAAAAATGACTGAAATTTTGAGTCATTTGGGAATCGCAGAGAAAAAGCACTGAATGGTGTCCCCGTTCGCACAAAGAACCCCTGTTCTGCTAGGGTACCCATTTTTGTTCTCAGGGCGTTCAAAGAATTCCTTCCCACCTGTACCCATTTAACACCTGGGTGAAGAGTGGAAAATGTAGATTAATGTCTTGCCAAAGGACAGTAGTGCCGCAGCGGAACTTGAGCCTCAAACCATGATATATATGGAGGTGGAGATGTTGATGATAAGCTGGATGATGAGGGGGAAGTGGATGATGGACAATGGCAGAGATAATAATGATGATTATGATGATGATTATAACACAATTGAGATTGCAGTGATATAGAAGATGATTTGATGGCATTCGGTCGCTTTCCTGTGGAGAAAAGATGATTTAGAAACTACTTAACAGTGGTTATTAGAATGATGTTTCTTTGAATTATATATCAGCAAACCAATAGAGAAAAGATAAAAAAATGCGAAGAGGCAGTGTGAAAAGTCAAATTCGTAGCTAGGACCAGTTTAGTTTGCGTAAATGTAGACTAGTACAAATATTTATAGTATAATTGTTTCAGAAATGTATGTCCGAGTTTATATTGAATGATAACATTACATAGGTATATCATCTGTTTTCATTTTCTTTTGTTTTTGATGCAGATCTCTATGCCTTAGACAACCACTATGAGATCTACCTCTGGCAAGGTTGGTGGCCTGCTGATCATGAGTCTGCTTCAGGGACGACCAAGACCGGCTCGGCGAAGATCAGATGGGACATTGATAGGAAGCTAGCCATGGAGACCATCATGGCCTACTGCAAAGGTGGGTAGCTTCACTCTCTGTCACTATCCGTCATTAAAATGTCACACTTAAAAATATTACAAAATTGAGGAGAAATTATACAATTCCATGTGAAATACTGACAGTAATAACATTAACAGTGAATAAGACATCATGATTGGAAACTTTTTTGCAAATTTCTATACTGAAACACGATTGTATGCTTGTTTCATTGGGAGTTACGCATTTACATAACACTTTGAAGATTCTTGATTTTATAATAATGTATGTTGATTTGATTGCAATAAGGATGAGGGGAATTTTTTTTGAACATGTCTTACAAGATTAAGATTTCAAGAAATTTTGTTTTAATGATCGCGTCTGATTGTTTTAATTGCAGAAAAGAGGCCAAAGAACCCACCCAAGGCTTACCTGGTCTATGCGGGACTTGAACCTCTAACCTTCACCAACCTGTTTCCTTTCTGGGAAGTCAGAGAAGATGTCATGAAGCTCAACAAAGAGGTGGGTTCAATGCACTATTTAATCCTCCCCACCCTTAAAAGAAAGGAAAGGTAGTGGAAGTGAAAAGAACAAATGTTTTGTACAGAGATGAATTTGTTCTTTGATCAAACAATTAGCTACATATCAGTTTAATGGTTGATGGTGTACGTGCACACTGATAAATAACATACATGTGTATATTTAGAGAAATGTGACTACATTGCATAAAAAAGCATACCTCCCTCTGCACCCCCCTCCCATTTCACTGTCTCCTCCATCTTCCTTGCGTCCCTCCCTTACTCACCCCCTCCTTTCTTCTTCCTCCTCTCCACCCCCTTACCTTCTCCGTCCCCAATTGTTATTTAAAGAATGTACCAGCTGGTTACCTCAGAGCATACACATGATTTAGAGAGAGGGTCTGCGATTGTATTTTAAGCTAACTAATAGATTCATGACTTGTAATACATTAAAATAACCAGAGCATTAAAGGGAATTATCCCCAGAGAAATTAAGAGTTGAAGGTCATGGTTTTGACCTTCTAAACACCCAAGAGTGTTTGTTTCATAATTGTGATATTTATGACTACTCACAGCTAAAGCATAGTTCAATAAATTAGTTCTTGAACAATGTGCATAATTATGCCTTATTGTTGGAAATGGGCGCAAAATCCTTTACATGTACAGTGTACTTCTTTTCCCCTACATTTTTAGTTTGTCGCCATATGATCACAAAGACAAGCTAAAAAAGTCAGACCAAGGCAATTTCAATAGCCTTGTCCCTCAATTTTTGAAATATGCTAATATTACCATGACATATTACATAATATAATCCAAACAGTCTTTGCAATTACTTCTTCTTCCTTGTTTAACAGTAGTGCTAAACAAAACTTTCTTTAGAGGTTGACTTTCCAAGCATTGTCACTGTTACACGGCTGAATGTGATTATATCTGCTTTGTATGACAGGCCTGATAATTTCCTGATTTTTTCCAGATTTTTTTTCTTCCTGATTTTATTCCCTATTTTCCTGATTTTATCCTAATTTTCTCTATTTTTCCCTATTTTACCCTATTTTCCCCATTTCCCCCCAATTTTCTTACTCAAAAGGGGGGAATGTTTTTATACATCATTTTCCCCCCAAATCCTCTTTTCTTTTTTTTTTACTCAAGGGGGGCGTGGTTTAGTGCTCACTATCACCACTGGTATGAGCACATTCAAATAGTACCCATATCTTAGCCAAGTTTATTCTTTATTCATTTATCTTTCTATTTTTCATGATTGTTTTTCAGAGCGGTAAGAAGAGTGGCAAGGCTATCTTGGTCAAGGACATCCTGGCCAAGCTGACCAAGGCTACCTACAGCTTGGAGGAGATCAACAAGAGACCGTTACCTGAGGGTGTCGATCCTCTCAAGCTCGAGACGTATCTCTCAGATTCAGATTTCCAGGTCAGTATCTTCCCTGGTACACTTCATAATACCGGTAGACTAGTTACATGTACTCATTTATTTAGATATACATGTAGGTCTACAGCTTTGTGCAAACATTGTAGGTTTTTCCCCCCTGAGGCCGTATTAACAAAAACTTGATTCACACATATGGAATGGAATAATCTCTAAGATTCTTGAATCCACCATGACTGTCACTGGATAAATTGTTGCCTTATTGGGCAAACTTTAAGCAATTTTTTTTGTCTTTCTAAGAACTCTGGTAACTGATTGGTTGGCAAGCCTTCAAGGGCTCTTACCAGAACCCCAGGAAGAAAAAAAAATGATCCAATTGTTGAGTTTTAAACAATCTCTGCTGATAGAATCACCTTGGATACATTGGTTGATGCTATGCCAGGCCAGCTTTGGGCAAGCCTTGTAGATTCTCCCATAAACCTTTGTAAAAAACTGATATTGATCCATATCAAAGTATTTTTTTAATTATCTCTGTGGATTAAATGTTATGTATTTGTTACTATGTCTGGTCAACATTGAGCAGGTTGTTAAGTTCTCTTTCCATTACCCTTAGGGGCAAACTAATTCATCAAAATTTCAATTTATTATTTGCTTAGAAGCAAAATCAATTTTTATCTGATTTTGGGCCATTATTCTTGTTTCATTGTCAGAGTGTCCTGAGTATGACCAAAGATGAGTTCTACAAACTGCCAATGTGGAAACAGAAGAACCTCAAGAAGATCAACGCCCTCTTCTAAACAGAAAAACCTAGGCAGGACTGAAAATAATTCTCATACATTTACAAACCAAGCAGTGTAATGACAAATGGACTTGGGTGAAGACTAGTGCTGCTGTGTTCTGACAAACCAAACTGAATGGACTTGGTCAGAGTTTATTTTGAATAGTTTGTATGGAGTGAAATATTGTGAGTTTTGGAAAGGATTTGTGACTATGTGGAGAGGAATTTGATCGTTTCCACATCCCCTAAAGAGGAGAACATCAGATGGAATCAGAGAAGTGACTGCCATTTTGGAATGCAATGAGTGGTGCAGCAAAGAATCCCCATCCCCAGTAAATCCAGCAAAGAATACAGCACTCACAACATACCTGCAACTATTGTTCTCTGTAATCTCAAGATTTTAATCGTAATATTTTATATTCATTGTTTTGTTTGGACGATTAATTTGTTTAGACCTTCCCATGATGAATTTTCACTGAAGTTAATGTCTTCCATTTTAATTACTGAAATTGATTTCAACTGTGACTTATTATTTATATACAAATCATTAAGCAATAAACCTTATGAATAATTTCAGATTGTGTTTTAGATGAGTAGATGGCACTAATATCAATATATCCAGATAAGTTTTGAACAATTTAGACCTTGCTTAGACAAATATGATTTAACTCCTTGATCGATATGTAAACAATAGTGACTGATTTTGAACATTTTGTTTGGGAAGATGAATATTTTGAACGAGAAAGACGGAAAAGGAGTTCTATAAAAGCTCTGAAAGAAGAAATTATGTTAAAAGTGACTACTTTTTGGTATAAGATCCTGTTAATATATAGAACTTGAAGAACAAAAAATTGTCACTGTAGAAGACTTGCTGTGCATTGGTGATGTTGGTGGTGGGGGTGTGGGATAGTTGTGAATTATGGAGCACCCAAGACGAAAGATGGGACAGACGGAAGGGGACAAATTTCTTGTGTGTGATGAGAAAGGATAAAGGGAAGGGAAGCTGAAAGATTTTGATAATCTGAGTGTTTGTTGTTTGAAAGTGAAGTGATAAAGAAATGGAACAAATGAAACAGAAACAGATCAAATGAATTTTGCAATTGTGAAGAGGTGATATTCTAGATGTACGAGCAATCGAGGCAGGGTCTTGATGAAGAGAGGATTGTTTTATATCTGTCTGCCAATAACGAACACCTTGTATAACAAAAAACAAAACAAAGAACTATAAAATATAAAAACTCAAAGAAATTATATACTCTATTATGTGTAATGTTGGGCTCCATTACACTGTATAGAATGACTCCAAGACAACTGTAAATATACATGGTCTGGACTTTTTTAGAATGTGTATTGTGCAAGCATTGGAATCAACTTGGATATTCACAACCATCATTCGCTCTATTTTGTCTTTGTGAGAAAAAAAGAAACCATATTTTCTTGTGCATGAATATCTGTATATTCATAATCAGAATCTTCTATCACTATCCTTATCATCACTGTCATAAAGGAATAATGTGTACTTACTAAATATGATATTTGTCTACCTTTACATGAGAAAGAAGAAAATGGATTAGATTTGTTTGTGATGGTGGTGGTGGTGCTTTTTATATCAATTGTATAGATGACTTGATGTGGCTATTCTCCTATTGCCTGAGTAAGAAAGAATGTTTTATTGTAACCTAAAGTGCAATCTGGCTTCGTATGGGTGCTTCGTTACTTTGTGAAATGTAAGGAAGAGATACAGACGTCCTCAAAATACAATATAAACAATCTTTAGTAGCAGTTTATGTCTGAAGTATATCAGAGACTAGAATTTCTTTCTTTTTATAATCTTAATAATGATTATGGTGTGCTTCCTCCTTGGAAAAAACAATTTTGTGGATTTTTTGTTGTCATTGTTGTAAATATATTATATTACAGATTAGTTGCTGTTGATGCAAAACACATGCAGTGAATTTTTTTTGGTGATATGACGGTACAAGACATTCTATTTGGGGGACATGAAATTAATATCAATCATTGGCAGTTCTTCCACATATGAAGCAAGAAACAAAAATTGGATAAGAATGTAATTTCATTGACCACATGAAATGTTATGATTGTAAAAGGGTATCATAAATTGTCCCGATTCTATGAAATTGTATCGTAAAAGAATGCATCTTTATCTCCCCACACAAAATGAAGGAAAGTGACACTAAATCGCAAAGGAATTCAAGTTACATTTTATCCTATTTGTCCAGTAACAATCTACTTTTAATAAGTGCGGACAGAGAAATTTGGGTATACATCAGCAATTACAATTTCCTAGTTAGAAATTGACCTGAATGGCAAATGTGGAATTGATATGAATGAACCTTGTTTCTGTCACATATCCTTTAAATTAAGACAATTCGCTAGTGCAAAATAGTGCTGTATTCACATTTTATCAAGTGACAACTGCAGGAATGTTCCATTATTTATAATTGCATTTTTAAGTAAGTTCACAGATGTGACTTGTCGAATGATGTAATGAAAGACAATATCTCAAGAACAATTCTGAATGCATATAGAAATATATATTATCTTATAGCATATTGTAGATGAATTTTCTATTCCTTTTTATTACAAAATCATTAAATTTATTACAAAATTATTAATTGTTAAAATACATGAAATAATTACTTGATATTTGTATAAAATGTGTGTATATGTACCTTTTATCATAGCCTTTTGACGTAGTACCACTGCCTATGATGACTATAAAAGTAGCATGAAACTTATCTATAGCACCCCTCTGATGCTATTTTTTGACCAATGGCAAATCAATTTTATTTATGTATTTATTTTAATGTCAACGATTAGCTTATTTATTTTGAACTTTTATGGTATATCTGTGTCATATACAGCATAGATCATCTCTTTGGAAGAAGAAGGGCATTAACTTGTATACTTTAACACAGAGTAAACGCCCTTCTGGCTTTCAGCAGATGAGATATTAATGAGGGCACTGCTGATGAATTATTCTATCATAATGATTGTCATCTGAGCCAAATATTTGATGATAGCTTTAAATTACTGAGAGATTGTGACTTTATGAACAGAACAAACTGAATCAGATCTTCTAGTAATCTTTTTATCATGCATCGATGAAATGTTTTATACAAGATCATGCCTTGTCTCAATTATTACTGCTTATGTAAATTAGCTGGTCTTATCTGAAGACTTTCAAAGGTTTTTTGTTGTTGTGTGTAATGAATATATCTTGAGTTGTGCTATCTCTCGTATAGGGGGAGAAGGATGGAGTATGTTTGTATTTACGAATAAAGCAATGTTTGTATTTTCTTGAATATTTTCCTTTGTCAGGAATGATGCATTTTTAGTAGGGCTTCTACTTGTATAGAGTTGTCTTCTTTCAATAAAAACTAGGAATTGTCTTTGGAAAAGAAATGTTCAATTTGTGATCTCTTTCAGGTAGAATCTTAAGACGTAACGACTGTCCTCCACCTTCCATTGTTCGTTCATTCTTTCAGAGAAACATAAGAGGAAATAATAAGAGGAGATACGAAAATGATTGAAAGATTGAGTGGACCAAGAGAAAGGATCGAAGTGTGAGAAAAAGAAAGCATGAGTTTGAAGAAACAAGAAGTTGATAGAATGAGTGTGCGATCAACGGCAGTCAAAAAGGGGGAAGATGAGAAAACAGTTTTGGAAAAAGAAATAAATAATTTTTTTTTTTCTTCTGTTTTTATTGTTATTTCTGAAAAATTAAAGTAAAAGCAACAATATAATATATAATATCATCTTAAAACTACAAAACAGGCACCCGCTCATAATGCACCCATAAATATACGCACACACACACACTCACACCCACATACTTTCCCAGGGGGCATGTTTACATTACAAAAAGTCAATGAAGATGTTAATGACAACAGAGCTTTGCAAGACTACTACTAAATTTCAGTTAAACTTGATAGACCATTTCTTAAAATGGACTTGTAAATTATTTTTCTTTTGGGCAATTTTATATTCTATTTTTTGTTTGAACTGTACCATTGAAACAAAAGCTTCGAAAATAAGTTCTTTTCCCTGAAACCTACAGGAGTAAATGTAATATTTTAAACATAAACAGAGAGAATTTATATAAGAGTGTTTGTCCCTTGACTGTATCCCAAACAAATAATTAAATTTTGACAGAGTCAGATTATAACTGTGATCAGTGCCAGTGTTAATCTTATCCACCAATTTTTCCCACAGTGGTACAACTTTTCTACAGTCACAAAACAACTGATCTAAAGTTTCTGGAAAATCTGAACAAAAATAACAATTAGTAGACTCCTTTCTCCCAATCTTGAACAAAAAGGCATTAAAACCAATATCATTATGGACAATTTTGAAATAAAAACTCCTTAACTGAGTTTCAATTAAGCAACAAAAGTTACTCGTATGAATAAATGATAATTTTTAACTCTTCAGTTCTGAGGCAAGTTGTGATCATAAGAAAGTTTATAAAGACATACTACCAGCTTTGGCTCTCAATGGTTGTTTTTTGTTTGTTTAATGTGTTTGTTCATTTTCTATTTTGCCCTAGTTTTGCCTACCCTCCTGCGCAACTTATGTATTGCCGGCCATGAGGGAAGTCGTAATTCTGTTTCAATAGTCCAGCTGATTATTTAGCGTGCTCCCAGCGTGACCGTAAATTACGGTATACACGCACCGAATTCTGACGGTACAATGCCACGAGACATTCAGCGAGCTCCAATACAAGAAACTAGCTCAGTAACAAATTTCAGATTTGCCCTTGGTGGTTGTACATAGAAAAGAAGTATAGTCAGTATCTTGATGATTAAGGGGCTATTATTAATGCAAAATTATCTTCAAGGGTAAAGAGACAATGAATATCAAAATATGGATATATTATAGCTAATTAGATAGATGGATAGTTTCTATCCGTCCCTTTCATTTTGAAGCTAAGGACTTTACTTTGTTAGAGAGTTTGATAATCTCTTACCAATCATGTCGACAAATTTTTTCCCTCACTCCCATCCAATATTTCCAACCACACTAGTTATCCCCTCCCTGGTTCGCGTCCTGCTCTATTCTTGAAGTTTTACTATCACTGTTATTTTTTACTTGGTTGACCTCATATGTCCCTGTTTAGAAGTTATAATATATGATCTAGAGTCGCCGGCCTCACGAATGTTTCTTCAACTGACAAATGTTTCATTCTGAGAGTATATTTTACCACGGAAGCTCTAATCGTTCAAGTAGCTCTTCCTGCTTTGATACTTTCTCATCCGTAGACTGTTAAAATCAATGATTGTGCAAGAACTGTGTATGTGGACATAATTGTTTATTCGTCTTTGTAATAGGAATGTCTTCGTACCAGTTCGGAATCGGCTTATGTGGAAATGCTAAACTCTTCCTGAGGATTTCTTTCCTTTTCAAATGTCTGTTCTGCTGGAACATCACAGAGTAGGCTTGTCACTGTTGAATATCAAACCTCTGTTTACGTCATATTGTTCAAATGGATGATTGACGCAAGCTCCTATCTTTATGACGAGCAGCGTACTGTGAAGTGGTGACGAAACGGGTGACGAAAGTGTCCTTATTTGTAAGCTTCAGTTTCAAAACCAGGCCCCAATCAACATTTTGAACCATTTCCCTAGTGTATATTCCTTCATGTACACTATATTTGTTTTCCCTGTTACACATGAAACGTTCCTTCCGATTATTACCTCGCCATTCAAGGCGCAGGAAAATGTAAATTATTAGATTTGCACAAAACAATGAATTGGTGAAAAACAATCATTAATCCCACATTGCATCTAGGCGTTAGTGTTAATTCACCGTTTACTATGGCATGAATTCTCCTGAAACGAACGACTCTTGAAACTCTTGTGCAACTTGAACTACAATCTTATGCCCACTGCACGCGAGGCGTCTTTATCATGACGTAGGACTGCGTCATTCATTGACCTGATGATGAGCGCAGGTAATGACGCACTCGCAATGACGCCAAGTGTACAACGGGCATTTTAAGCGTAATCTCGCATGTCGAGTGTTGTGCATGATACAAACCAAACTCAAATGATTTCTATACCAGCTGCACCTTCATCAATACAATATGTCAGTTATCTTCAAGTTAGTCATCACTGTCGCAACCGTGTGTCTCTTCTATCGCGTCTACCGTTGCGTCAGGAGATGGCTGCGTCTGTATCGCCGCGCCAATTACATGAACCAAAATGTTCCGTCCGTCGAGCCTCACTGGTTATGGGGCAATGTTTTCGACAATCCAGGAATTTTCCAAGCTGGACTCGACTGGCACATCAAAGCAGTCTCGAGATGCAGACGGATGCTCGTGTACTGGGGGTTCTGGACGCCTTGTTTGATTGTGAATCACCCGGATACGATGAAGGATGTCTTGAAGAGCTCGACTATTTCTCGGCGGGTGAGATTTGTTCTTCCCACAATGTCTGTTCGTAGTTCTACTTTCAGAATCATTAATCACATAGGCTTACATTGAAGAAGGGGAGAAGAAGAATGCATGAGAGGAGTAATGAGGTAATGAGTAAAATCAAAAATATGATCCTGAAATGAAGAGGCCGAAGGATGATTAGAACAGAGAAGAGGTGAGGAGGCAAGGAGAGGAAAATGATAGAAATGGGAATATAAAGCTTCATAGGAGAAAATTAAAAGGAATATGAAAGAGAATTAAAACGATTACAAACTGATATGCATATGTTCAATTAATGCATAAAACTATACTCTTTTAAGACATTACAAACAGACAGGGTTTTTTCTAAGACGATAAGAATTTGCCTTTCCTTGAATGCTTTTGTTCGAGTATGTACTATCTTTGCGATAAATGTCCGCTTGTAACTTTTCTTCTCTTGTTTCTGGTTTTACAGCCGGCTGGCAGGACTGGCTACCATATTTTAGGGGAATGGCTTGGGCAGGGTATAGCTACATCTGATGGGCCCCATTGGAGACGGAATCGTAAAATCGTTACGCCATTTTTCCAGTCAAACTGTGTCAGGAAACATCACGTGCCAGTCATCAATAAGGTATGAGAAGACGACACCTCATTAAAAGTGGAAGTCTACATGTTGCTATTTTTTAAAGAAGGTCAGTGAAAATGGATATATTCACTTAGAAAAAATATTGGAACCATGAAAATGGAGCGAGGGTGCCGAAATAGGTGATGTTGTATTTGATTTGATTTATTGGTTTCTGCATCTTTTTTTTCTTCATCATACATTTTCATGAACATAATATGGTTTGATACAATATTTCATATGTATGTATACAGAAAATATACAGAAAAAAATGTTAAAAGACGCCATACTCGGAATTTGTTATTGATACTGTTGCACACGAAAACCTTTTATTTTTAAATCTTGGGGTCACTGACATGTGTCGCATGGTAACATTTTGCTGGATATTGGTTTTGATTCGTTTTTTTTGTACTGCTGAATTTAATAATGATCTGTTTCACTTTCATCTGTTGGCCTGTTGATAAAGCAAGCTTCTTTGAATAACAGATGGATGATAGCAGTTGAAGATGTCTCTCTGATTTGTCGTTTCTATCATTTTTTCGTATTTGATTAAATTTTCCTCATGTTTTTTCTGCAGACGACAGATATTGTTTTGCAA
Source organism: Strongylocentrotus droebachiensis (assembly GCA_035222895.1). Classification (NCBI taxonomy): domain Eukaryota; kingdom Metazoa; phylum Echinodermata; class Echinoidea; order Camarodonta; family Strongylocentrotidae; genus Strongylocentrotus; species Strongylocentrotus droebachiensis. The sequence continues at coordinate 249,508 of JAVYIG010000625.1, forward strand.
AAGCTGTCAATCAAAGCTGACTCTGCCACGCCCTTCGACATAAGTCACCTGATGTTCAATCTATCAGGTGACATCATCTACCGCGTGGCCCTTTCTCATGAGCTGGGGTGTCAGGAAGGGGGTTCCCCAGTTCTTAAGTCACTCAATATTCTAACGGAAATCGGGACTTCCAGGTGAGTTAATAACAAAGACAAACAAATGAACAAACGAATCAATAAAATCGAAGAAGATAAAATAGATGAACAGTCATTGTTTTTATAGTACCAGTCTTCCTTGGACATGAAGAATATCTGATCTAGGTTTGTCTTTTAAGGAGAAACTAAAATAAACTGAACGCATTATCATTCAAAGGCATGTGGAAGCCGCTTTATATCTTAATACGCAACTGATGAACTTCAACATAATGCTGTTGTACTAACTTTAAAGTAGTCCGTCATCAACGAAACTCAAAGATTACCTGCAAAGTGGTTACGAAGTCGTTGTTGTAGGCCTTCTCTAACATGGCTTTAATGCTTATTGTTCATTAACTTTATATCTATAAGAAATATTTTTATTTCATTTTCAAAGGATCTTGAATCCAATCATGGCGAACGATTTCATCTTCCGGATGACGTCACAATACAACATGTGGAAAGAAGCGCTAGAAGTTGTGAATAGTCTTTCTGAAAAACTCATACGAGAACGGAAGCGAATGCACGAAGAAACATCATGTGAGGTAATACAATTAATATCGGGAGCTTACTCTCCTTACCAACCCCTTTCCCTGTTTTTGTTCCTCATATAGTTTTAACTATTAGGAAACCTTTTTATCTTTAAATAATGCATTCACAATTCTTTTCAGAAAATTGTTAATTGTAACAAAGAAATGCTTTAATGCACATATTTTCTGAACATGCTGAACCGAGACAAAGAATATTCGGATCAATTATGCTTTTCGCAAGAAAGGTGTGTAGTTTTGTATTAACGGTCTTAATATTATTATATTTTGGCTATGTTTGTTTGAAGAACATGTATGTACGGTTATGTTTGAGAAGAGTATTTATGTATGACACGAGTTTTAACATTTGTTTCAATCTAGACTGCGACGAAGTCACGTGACCTGCTTGATACACTAATTCTCTCAACCTATTCTGATGATCAAAGATTATCGCATCGAGAGATTCGAGATGAGGTAATTGTCAATAAAATATGCTCGACATTATTATTTTAATCATTTTATGTCTAAGAAATTTTAACTAGTGTGAGTGCGCAACTTGCTGGATAGATCATGAAATTAATTCTTTTTTGTAAGTAATAGGAAAAGTAGACTACGTTTTTTTATTCCGTTTTCTATCAGTTTTTATTTTCATTCATTAAACATAATTGGTTATAATCAGGGGATTCTTGTAAAGTGCGTATCATTATGATACAACGTCTTTTTGCGCTTACAAATGGCTATGGGAACTATTAACCCAGCCTTAGGTTCGGCACCCATGTATATTATCTTGAATCGTTCAAGATTATTTTTTCCTGGTGCTGGCGGATTTGATTAAGATTAACTACACCTAAACAGTCTGGAGTGTCGAGTCCTTCTATCCACCTACATTAAGAGCCTTGTGGAATTGTGAGTGTTATACTATATCAATTGACCCATTTTCTTTATATCATTTGCATCATCACAAATACTTCCCGGAATATTATCTAAGGTGCAGCAACCTCAAATGCAAGCTGTGACCTATTTGTTGAGCTATGAAAAACCCTTAAAGAGGGGGTACTAGAGGGGGTTGAAATTAATAATACACCGGCCCTCGCTTGAATAATGTATTTTAAGAATGTGCATACGTTTACTTATATAAATATTATATGTGTTAATTTCGGTATGATCCCCCCAACTATATTCACATTTTTTTCTTTAACTTTCTCTTGCTACCCCTTATTCCACTTTCTCTCCCTGTATGTCTTTTCCCTGTCCCCCTCTTTATCTACCCCTCTCTATTCTTTCTTCACTCTCCCTCTTTATACTCCATCCCTCTATCTTTCTCCCTCTCCCCTCTCTCCCCATCCCTCCCCTAACTCTCATACGCCTTTTTTGACCTCTCTAAACTTCGATCTTACCTTGCTGTTCCCTTTCCAATGTTAATAATCCCTCTGATCTTTATCTGTGATCGGGTAGTGGTACATTTTTTTTTCTAATAATTTTGAAATTAAAAAATAATCCTTCCATGGTACCATTCCGAGTGATTCTTTTTACCCCTCACCGGGAAAATCTCCTGCCCTTAAAACATGACAATATCATATTCTCTTGTAAATTTACCCAACCCGTTCAGGTGAATACGTGCATTTTCGGCGGAGTGGATACCACTGGTAGCGCCCTCACGTGGTTCTTCATGGACATGGCCAAGCATCCTGAACATCAGACGAAGGTCCAGAAGGAGATAGACGATGCACTGGGTAATCAGCCAGAGGACTACATTGACAGGTATACCTTGATAGCATCATAACGATGGATACATAACAGTCATGATTATCATGGTTGTAGGACACCATTCTCGTGTGACAATTGCTCCGCGGTCAATGTCGTAAATTTCATGTCGACCCTTGACCCATGCAAACACCTTACAAACCCGTTTTACCCCCTTTAACCCTTAAACCTCTTGAACTCTTTAAACCCTAACCCTAACCCAGGACCTAGATCCAAACCTGATCACGACGTTAACCCCTTGGCCTATAATCTTTGACGACGTCGTTGCCAGAACAAACGTTAGTGGGTCACTGTTGTTAATGTCTGGGTGTACCAATATAATTCTACCAGGGCCCCGTTTCACAAAGATCCTAAGTTGAACTTGGACTTAACATTTATGGAAATCCATTAGCATCTATGAATTTTTTGTTGTAGTTTTTTTTTTTAAAGGCATAGAATGTTGATTCAAATATTTCACGTTTTCTATTATCAAGGAGATTTCATGTTCTTGATGTGGAATTTATAAAAATTCTAAAATACTTGAATTTTCGCTTTTGAATATATTTTATTTTAAGGCTACAAATGGATCTCCATAATTTTTAAGTCCAACTTAGAGTTAATTTCAACTTAGGATCTTTGTGAAACAGCCCCAGCTTACCTTTATGTGTTGCTCTCATTGATCGCTCTTGATTGCTCATCTTGGCAATGGCGTAGCGTGGGTTCCGCTCCTGATGGGGGCACTGGTGACATGGGAGGGGAGAATAAGGGGCACCGGGTTAATAGCCACATGACATAATATCAAGACCATTAGAGAGAGGGTGCTCAAGGGATCTAATGATCTTTTGTGTATGTCTCCATGCTCTTCCCCTTTCTCCTTTTTTTGGAGATGGGGAGGGGGTATTCTTTTGAGACGCGTGTCACCATTAGTGCCCCCGTAGCTAAGCCACTGCATCTACGCAAAAATATTGAAATATAAATTAAAATACACATCTTTTTATTAGCACCATATTATCTGAATGTATATAGTACAACGGTTGGTTTATAAAAACTAAGATATTACGGACACCCCCCCCCCCCCGATGGAAATGAAGAGGAGGGGTAAAGAACAAAGAAGGAGAAAAGTGTCTGATCCCTGAAATGGAATGCATTTGAAAATTAGAGGTGGAAATGAAAATTATGTCGAATTTATTACATCATTATGGCATTAGTTTTAAGACCCACAGGAAATAACGTCCATGCTTTTATTTATGTTAAAGCTATATTGCTCGTGCATGACCAAACATGATAAAACGTGACTTGTTCTTTACGCTGTAATTATGGTTCGCTGGCACAATTTAAAAGATGAAAAGGAACAAGGTTGCTTAAGATACCGTGTGATATAAAATACGTGACATTTAGATCTGAGGCTTTATGATATAAAATAAATGTCTTTGTATGGGACATGACAATTCAGAACATATTGTCAACATTGTTCTGTATTTTGGAAGTGCATGTAAATAATTTCCACATGCCCCTCCAAATTACATTTTCGACATTGTTATTATTATTATCTTTATTACACATGTTAAACGCTGTGTACGTGATGATATCTATGAGAGTGGTCAAAAAGAAAATTAAATTGACGTAATATGTTATGAAGAGCAAATGATTCGTGAAAAAATGACGGAAATATTATGAGGCAAGATTACATGAGGTGGACTCAGTTTCTCGCGATGAAACAGCAGTCAGACTTATTTCAAGATAAAGAAAATAGCAGAAATTCAATGGAAAAGGATCGCATTGATACGAGAAAGTGTATAATTTGTTCGATTAGTTAGTTATGTTTCCACCGCATTTAATTAGATGTGTGTGTGTGCGTGCACGCGCGTGTGATGTATGCGCGTGTGTCTGGTGTGTGTGCGTACGCGTACGTACATATTATTTGTAGGTACACGAATATATAGCGCACTTCAGATGACGAAGAGTGTCGAGTTTTCAGTGAATCAGCAACAACAAAAAATGTATTCACAGGTTACAAGCCAATAGATTTTTCTTCGGTTTGAGAGAGAGTCGCTTCCCGTATATTTCATTGTTCCATCATGTGTGTCTGCTAGAAATGGAAGGGAAATACCTGAATTATGCCCCTTCCCCTTTTTACCTTATTTTTAAGACGGACTAAAGAAAACAGACCGATGCTTGTTGTTATTAGTAATTTTGATTAATTTAGTAAATAAAAATAACAAATAGTATGTTTTAAGTAAATGTTCAGTTAAATGTACGTTGATTGTAATATTATATTATTTGTGACTAGTTTATGTCTTTCCAATGTTTCAGCTACGATCAGCACACGTTTCCCTACCTGATGCAGTGTATCCGTGAATCCCTCCGTCTACATGCCATGCTCATGCCAGCCAGGGGCCTGATCGAGCCGCTAGTCATCGAGGGCATCACCATCCCTCCCAAAACAGGCATCATGATCGATTTCTACCAACTCCACCACAATCCCGACATCTGGGGTGAAGACCACATGGAGTATCGTCCCGAGCGCTTCGACCAGGGAAACGTAGCCCAGCGCGAACCGCTGGCATTTCTTCCGTTTTCCGTAGGTCCCCACCAGTGTATCGGACAGCGCATCGCCATGCAGGAACTCGAGATTATCGGCATTCGGGTTCTAAGGCGATTTGGTCTAGGTCTTGTCAAGGAAGCTAAGACGAAGTTCCGCATTGTCGGTAAACCAGCTAGTGAAGTACTTTTGACTATTAAACATAGACATAATCCTTCGAATGTGTAGTCACTAGCTTACAGGGTTTAGACCCTTACCCCCTAAAAATGATAACAACTAAAAGGTGCATGCCTTTAGGGCTTACATTGTTTTAGGTAGCTGAAAGTTCTAAAAGCATGGGCATCAGAACTATTTTGTTTGTGTGGGTGTGAGTGTGCGTTGCGCGCATGTGTGTGAGATTGGGGTCGTCTATCAAAAAGAAATGCGCACTTCCTTAATTCCTCCTACCCGATTGCGATCGGATTTGTGATTTTAAAAATCTAAACATGCAAAATATCCCTGCTTAAGAGTCTTGATGGCTAGAGGGATAGTGATTAAACAAGCAAGTTGGCTTCATCGAAATGTGATGTGACGTCACTGCGATTTTGTAGCCTATCGGGCCCATAAACCGAAAGGCCCATAAGACCACGCATTACAATTCTACTTTACACGTTACTATATAATAATTTTATAAGGAAACTTACTCATATTATGCTGTATGCTTTTATTTTCAGATATTTCACATTTATATCTAAAACCATATCCCAATTTGATCGTAGAGTTTGCGATGGGATTTATACCTTCAATTATTATAAAAAAAACGATACTCGAAACTTTCTAGCTCTAGCAAATCAGAAAAAAGAGCAAAAAAGAAAAATAATTATTTCGTTTCGTGAAGCCCTCATTGATAAAAGGAAAAATATATCAGGCACTTCTGGATAATTCGAATATAATTCTCAGTCAGAGACAGTAATTGGCTTATGCATGCTGATTTAAGAATTATAGATTAGAGAAAAGGGAAACACGTTTTGGTAATCATTTAAGACTAGCTCAATATCTCTAATCGGTAATTCGTATGTTGTCTACATCTCAGTTCTTGGAGTTGAATTTATATCACCTGTCAATGATTTAGTAGAAATGCCACTTGATCGCTTTCAAAATCTTGAACAACAGTCATGATTAGTTGATTAATATTTCAATTGACTTTCACTATTCTGCCTGTAAACAAATAATGTATGTCAAAATTTCATCACATGCAGGGTTTATCATGAAGAGCATTATTATAACATGTACACCACCGTTAGTCATTGCAAAGACAATGAGAGCTGTTTTAATTAGGAATTACGATAATGTGTAATAAGCGTTAACCAGGCGCCATTAAGTGCTTTCTAGATGAATTCATCACGTGACCAAGGTCAACGCACTGATATACCATACGGATACCTACTTATGTGTACTGTCATGCAATATGATATGTTTATATACATACACAGTAGCCTTTTATATTTAAAGCTTCCTTTTGTTATAAAAATAAAAAATAAATAAAACGATACGTACAGAATTAAAGACATAGCCCGATATAGAAATTTGTAAGGTAAAATGAAACAGGGGTTTTTCAAATTTATTTACGAATGAATGTTGTTATAAATCGACATTGTATCACATTATTTTTCAGTAAATTTGTGGTTGCTGTTTTCTGTTTTACACTTTATAATAACAAATCGTTGCGGTTTCCGTTTAAAGTTTCACTTTCCTTCCATTGTAGTTAATCATATAATTACAAGAAATGTAGGTTGAAAGATTGTTAACACTTATTTGTTTTTGAAGAAACTTTTGGCAATGTATTTTCCGTAGTCTCCAATTTGGGGGAGAAGAGGGGGAATGGAAAATAGAACGGCTGTTATGATAATGTGATATATTATGATATAAGATAAAATATGGGCTGTCCTATCTTTTAGATAAGACAACGCTCACTTTCTTTGTAATCCCACGTTCGTTTGGTTTAATCAAGTTTAATCTATCAGAAGCGTGAACATTATTTCTCCCTAAGTCCCATCCTGTCATAAGGGTGTCTGAACAAATACAAGCTTCGGGTCAAAATGTCTTCCTCTCTGTCGACTAACATCTAAATAAAAGAGAAGTATCCACCCTAAATACCCAGAGAGATTGCTTGTTATTACACCTTCTTCGCCTTGTTTCGACTTTTTCCCTCGTACAGTAGCCGAGGGGTTCATAGCAAGAGGAAACATAAACCAGCCAAGTTACTTACCTCAGTTCTCTCCGCTCAGATTATTCTGTAGGAGATCACCGGTTGTTATTTCAGTCATATTTCACGATACGGCGAGACTGTACAATTTGCAGTCAGCTGTTTAGCCCATTCCAAACCCGTGCTCGCTAATTGCAGCATAATCACCCAATAAAAACGCAATTCTGCCGAGCAAATTGTAGACCCTTCAACATGAGTTTGATGGTGAAGCCATGTTTGATTTTCCTCTGTCCCACATTAAACATTTGATTTCGTCATGTTTCGACACTATTTTGCCACGTGTTTCGAATTTATTTCATGTGATGTTGCAACAACGCGGCTTTCGGACCATGCCCCGCCTCGCATACCCATTCCAAAAATCAATTTTTATCAGTCAACAGAGTATGTTGTATGGGCATACGTCATACAAAATAAGATACATTCATAGAAACACCTGTGAGGCAATTCAACTGATAACTGGCATAGTGCTAGAGGTCAACTTCAATTATCATGGGGCCACGTTTCAGGAAAAATAACATTTTGTCAATGTAGCTTTACACTTATGTATTCTTCAACTGCCATTGCACTGAAAATGCTAATGAAAACGTTTTTCAAGGTTTTATCAAGGTATTTTTTGAGCTAAATGACATCTTTTTGATAATATAAGAAAGACATTAAATTCTCAGAGAAAGCTTGCGGATTCTGTATGAAGAGGGGGCACAATTTTAAAATATTTCTGACAAGCAATAAACATAGTGATCTCATTTGTGGGTTTTGTGTGAAAGTAGTAAAACAAATCCTTTAAAAACAAGAAATTTTGGGCATTTTACTTTTACTTTCGAGATCAAAAAATATTAGGGGATCAGAAGAATAAATATTTGTGTGGTTAAGGTATACCAGATTTATTTTCTATAAAGGGGGAGCATGGGCCACATAATCCCCTTAAATATGTTTTTGGTATTATTGTAATTTGCATGTTAAATTCTATGAATATAAGTAACACCATGCTATCATGTTATTTTAATATTGTATGATTTTATGACTATATGCACGGCCCTACGGAAGAACAGTCCGCGGGCTGAGGTAGGCCTCCGTGTTTAAATAATAAATGAAATGAAATGAAATGAAATCATGTTCATGAATTAACTAAGTTTTTTTTGTTTGAAAAAAGTAAAACAATAATATTAGTTTTCTACAGAGATGGAAATTCTTTTGATTATGCTATTCATTATTACACTCCTGAATCTACAATAAAATGTGGGCAATTGGGTAAAAGTATGTGTGTGTATTTGCTGAGAGTGACCTGTTTAACAACATCTTAATACGATCACATCCAAAGGCGTTTTGCCAATTCTAAATCCTTTTTTCAGGAGAGGGGGGGGGGGGGGTTCTAGGCACGATTGACACTGTTTAAGAGAAAAAGAAAAAAGCAATCTGTCGGACAAAACGTCCCCGGCGTACTAGTATGTTGTGAGACAAAACAAGGGCCAAATAACCTGTAGCAAATAGTCCTGAGTCACTATGATGATTTAAACTTTATGGACGGGAGGCAGAGCGAGAGAGAGAGAGTGCGCTGGACAGTGGGAGAATGCTACACGATTGTTAGTATGCACTCAATCCTAACATTGTTAATATCCAGCTTTAGCGTCTTAATGCTGAATATAAATTTAACATGTTTAATATGTGTGTGTCCGACACTTTGAAGATACAGTACAGAAAGCGTCATCGCAATCTTCCCCTCTTCACCCCCCAAATTTAGACAAATTAATGTGCAAATAGCCTATACACTGGTACAAAACTCAGCCAGTCTTGAAAAGATGAAACAACTTAATGTGATTTTCCGTATATCCCATGTCTCACCTATATCTTTGATGTTTCTATTCTTCAAGTGAAAAAGCGCCACTGTGTTGAAGCATCGGTTGGCCCCATTGTATTCATTGTGTCCGAATGCAACTGATATTTAATGCACCACTGGACAGATGTGGCGTCAAGAAGGCGGCGCCAATTCTTCAACGGTAACAATGTAAATGTCGCACAGGCACTTTATGCAAGTGATTTGATTAAAATTATTTGATTAAAATTAATGTAATACATGTCGGCTTTTCCGTTTATAGAATGTATACGTGTGTGTATACGTATATGTATTCAATCAGTCTTGCAATAGTGGCCACCTTTCTATAAAGGCCACCTGTCTACAATGGGTACTTTTTGTGTTTTCCTTGGGTGACAATATAGATATATATATGTGTTTGTGTATGTGTGCGTTAGTGTGTGTGTGTGTGTACGTGTGTGTGTGTGTGTGTGTGTGTGTGCGTGTAAGGAATAACCTCTACAAAGGACTTGGCAACTCCCGTGGAGATAATTACAATGCAAAAGGAAAGGAGAAAATAGTGGTTGCTTAGCTGAAATCAAAGTTCCCCTATGCTGTCCTCTCTTTCGGTTTTTTGCTAATATTTTTAAATATGCCCCCGACAAAGAAATGGATTAATGAAGGTTGAATTTGTGTTAATATGTCGGTCGATTGAAGCCACTGGCCCGTCTCCGTGGTCTAGTGGTAAAGGCATTGGCTTTCTAAGCCTGTAACCCGTGTTAGATTCCCGGCGGAGACGTTTTTTTCAACCTTTGCCAACATTTCCAAAAGGGAGTACAGTAATCGGAATCTTTGATTTAAGCTACGCAACCATTATTCTCTCAGTTCCTGTTACATTGTACTTATTTCCACTATAGATGCAAAAGCTGTTGTATAGGTTATATTGCTTTACATTTATATATTGTTATGAATATACATATATATGTGTGGGTGTGTATGTGCTTGTGTGGTGTAATTGTATGTGTGGTATGAATTAAATCAGGACTCTCGTCAATTAATTAGTTAGTTTGATTCGAATCGAGTGTAAGTTATCCAATTAAATTAAGTGGAGTTTCGATTGATTGGAGTATAACTTGAAACTTATTAAATAAAAAAAGATAATAACAAAGATGATAATAATGATTAAAACAAAATGATAATATTAACAATAACGTTTATCCCGGAAAGCCTCATGATCATCGATGCTGTTCATTCTGATGGCCATACAAAAATTGCCAGGTCCCCATTTACACCTGGGTAAAAAGTGGCAAATTGGAACCCTCAACCCTTGGATTAACTAGTCGAGTGAATGAACCAATACCACGAAACATAAAGGCGAGATCCGAAATGATGGTTCGTTGTACATGTAGTTATACGTTGTAAAAATAGGAAATTCATCATCCCACTTTTTTAAAGGTGCTTCATTCATACCTTCAATTCATTTATTGTTCAATTCACCAGGTTTAAGAGGGTTTATCCTTTCCCCCTTCTATTTCCCTTTAGTCCTTTACAAGAAACACACAGTGACACGAAGTATTGTAAATAAACGATGTCTTTTTCAATTTATTTGTGGGAAACTCTATGGTTCTATGAATATACAGCATCTTATGAAATATACAACCATTTACAATGTTTGATCCTCAGTAGGCTTAACTAGCAGCAGATTGTCTTGCATTTGCTTTGCTGCATGTGATACAATTATACATGAACAGGCGTGATCAGTTTTAAATCGAATTCCAGTAAGGTAATTTATCCAATGGATGGGCAATGAAAATACAAATATTCTTTTTGCATTAATGCGTTCTTATTATCGTGATGTAATATTTGCAGCAATACTTTGGAAGGTAGAAATGAGTGTTATCAAATATTTCTCCGGACACGATCATAAACAAAAATTAATAGAGATATAGAGACAAAGAGACCAGAGACCTAGTTTTCATTGATCCGATTAATTTTAAAGTAAGGAGGCAATAAGAACCTCTTCCCCCTTTTTTTCCTTGTCAATTCTGTTGTTGTTCATATCTTGTTGTATTACTGAATGCATTTAATTTTATGTTTTCCTGGTTTGGTGTAGCAGATTTACAATTGTAATGTATATTAATCACCGTGTGAAACGTATAGGCCCGTTCTCGTCTTCTATTAATCACCATATTTAAACTCAAACTATATCAGCTATTTCAGCAAAATTCATCTTCCCACAACATAAAACTTAATCCTATATAGAAAATTAAATGATCTAATTTCAGATAGAACAGAATTGTAAACATTGAATAGGGATTTCAGGTTTAACTATGTTCTAAACTCTCACCATTTACAACTCTGCGACAGGCCTAATTCTTATGGTGTACGATCTACTATGTTGGTCGGTCTACTTTGTATCATAAGAAACTAGATGATGTAATTTTCTTCAATTTTATCGCCAACGCCTGCATTTTATCTTATCTAGATATATCTATATTGAAAATAAATGCCTATCTATTTGTTATAGGTAACCTAGAAATGAAATGCATGGTGGGTAAAACATGATTAACTTGAATATATGTTTAAGATGACATATATTGGTCTGTACATATTAGACTATGTCAGGCTAAGGCCAATAAAAGGACCAAAAACAAGACCGTAATTGTGTTGGAATTCAACGTGCTTAACACGGTCATGATCTTGCTCTCGCAGACCTGTAGTAAATTAATTTTTTCGCCATTATTTTGTAAGTAACTTTCGCTTTTATTTATTACATTGTCAACATTTAAATGACAAAAAACTCTTAATTATTATTTTATAAAGTCTCGGGGGGGGGGCATGCATTTATATAGCTTGTCCTATGTCTCAATTGATCCGTGTATCCTTTATTTCACTAATAATTTAACGAATTTATTACATTGGTCTATATCATTTTTTTGCTGAAATAAAGGGGTATAACATACATGTACATGTATAAATTAAAAAAAAAAAAAATCAAATTGAATAACGATCATATCATTCTCGGAACGTAGGGTATTGTCATGTTGTTGGGAGCAAGACAAAAGAAAAAACAAATACACGTTTCAAAAGTACAGTACATAACATGTCGCATTTTAGCATTTTAAGTCATCTCTACTATCAGGTGCACTCAAGATATTAAACAATATTTTACATATTACTTACATTTTATAAAAATTATGATAATTGATAATCTTATCCTAGTTCATGACAATTATATTACTCTAAATTAATACTACGCATACGTAACCATGACAGTAAATGTAAGTTAATTACAAATATTACTCATAGTGATACAAAGAGATGAACTCATTTATTTTATTATATGATACATTGGCTGCAATGAACAGCAATGAAATAAAAATAAAGAATTCATTGCTTCTAATCCAGTGACCGTACATAAACGTTATTCTTATCCTATACTACGTGGTTTAATTGAAAAGCGGAGCATTTGACATGTTTTAAAAGATAGATAGCTTAATATAGACGTTTACACAATAGATGTGGTAGATGATTTAATTATAGGGAGAACAAATTTGATGAATAGAATAGTGAAAATAGAAAGTACTTGTGGACGTTTAAGTGCAGTATACAGTGATCCTGCAAGGGTAGTGAAAATTACCCCAAAAGAAAAGAAATATTAAATATAAGTAATTACAATATCTTTTGATTTCACAAGGCCTTTTTCTTTGCACTCTCTCCTTCAACGATATCTACTGTTCATCAATCCGTGTGTTCGAAGAGGTCAGCAAAGTCGGTAAACCTTTGCCTGGCCGGAAGTAGGTTGCCCTCTGGCGGTGACCTCCGGCTAAAGATGGACCATCCATAGTCTGTCTTGTCTTTGCTTTTATCTGCTAGAGACGCGAGGAGTCGCTGACGGGTTTGCGGCCTTGGTTTCAGCTCGAATGCGTCTTCCAATGTCTGACGTAGGTCGTCGTAACCCTCGCGACCAAGGGGCGTGGCCGTGACTACCAGAAGAAGTGTGCATGCGCAGTAGAGGATGGCTACGACCACGTGTGACTTCATATTGGTGGTAGAGTCCCTGAAAAGTATTAAAAAAAACCACAAATTGATAATCTGTTAGTATACCAGTCTTTATAAGATCTTTTTTTTCTGACAGTGCCTTTTCAAAAATCTAAACCTGCTCGAGTCGCCATTTTCTGACGTACGACTGCGTCAGCGACTGGCGCCGTCATTGATGCGCCATTTTAGAGCGAAGTTATACAAACAAAAAAATACAAATGAACAGTACACGTAATGCGATGAATTACCGGCTTTTCTATTAAAAATGGTTTTACAGTGCGTCATTAACTCGGAAGATGGATCAGTTTACGATTATGCAGTTCTAATTTTCACATATTGTACCATCTACAGTGCAGTTGGCAGCTACCCATTTATACACATTGTTATAAGGAAAAGCATTCAAGCGAATAGTCCATGACCACCGCAAACACCTCCAACTGCTCGATCTCAAGTCGTGTAGAATATTAATTTACATTTATTTGTTTATCGAGAACCTGCAAATAAAAGGAGAAAAACAACGACAAACTTGAGCTTTGAAGCATGAAACAAAATCCGCTGCGAAACAATCTTCTATAGATGTGAAATAAGTCATGGTCCTATTACTTTTCACCACAAGCACTCTACACTAAAACTTACGCCTGAACAAGCGATTAAAGTGGGGGAAATGCAAAATAGAAATATAAGGGATGGAGAGAGAGAGAGAGAGAGAGATGGAGAGAGAGAGAGATTCGCCACCTACCATAGTTTGTTTACAAAACATCTGGAAAAATCCACCATTCCTGAATCCCACACGTTAATATTGATATTAAATAAATCATTGTATATAACTGTGATCAACACTTTTATGTCCCATTTTACACTTTTGGTCATAATCTGAAAATTGTCAGATTATCGTCCACACCAAATGACCAGTGTTACAGGTATGGATAACCTCATCCGTAAATATTTTTTCCTTTTCCAGGTTTGTTTTTTAGGGGGGGGGGCATTCTTTTTTTTAATTCAATCAACATTTACATGTAAGAGGGACACATTTCTTGTTTGCGTTCATGAATTTGATTGAAGAAAATGAGTTAACATGTATTTGTAGTACCTCCCGATTTCTATTTTTATGCTTTTTCTACCTGTCAAAAAACGCATGTGTAAACTTGTGTAAAGTTACTGGAATTATGCATATATCCAGGAGGTAAGTGTCAATTCATACATGTACATGTTAACGCAAGTTTCACAGAAAGGGTTAGTACGAGGTCGAACTTCAAGAAAGACGTCTTTACATCCAGTTATGTCCGATTCTGATTCTCGAAATTGGAAATGACTTGGGAGTGTTTTAACCTCTATATCCACAGGCTACAAGAAAATCAATGAATTTTAACCAAGCTTATTGACTCCTACATCCCCCAAAAATGATATAAGAAAACAATGGAATCCAGGTTCTCGTATTTGTCTATCAGAAGAGTCGGTTGGTAGAGGAGGAGAAGAAAAAAAGGGCCAGTCACATATTGTTTAAATCTCTCCGTATTTCAATCCGAAGTGCATTCAGTGTGCACAGCAGGCGCGGTTCTAGAATAATTTTTTGTTTTGGGAGGTGGGTAAAGGAGTGCGTTGGTACAATTGGGGCCCTTGGGGGCTCTGGGTTTTTGCATTTATTTTGGACATGTGCCTCACTGAAAATTTATTTATAATTAATATAAATTTTAGCGACTTGAAGAAATGGGGGGAGGGGGTATTGAACTTTTTAAGGGTTTGAGCCGTTCCTGGTATGCAGAGAAATATTTCAAGTTGCACGGGCGATATGGACATACTGCTATGACGTTTGGACGAATGGGGACGGACCCTCCTGTGAGAGTGAAAAGTGCAGTGGGTTCCAAGAGGCCTGGAAATCGTATGTAATCGAATGAAGATAGGGGATGGGCTGGAGCCGAGTGACATGTCAATGATTTACCTCCGGCAACCTCCCAGATCAAGTCACCGTCTTATTCAATTAACGCTCGAAGCCGACTCCAGAGCGACCTTAAACGCTACCGTGGAAGTAGCTGAGGGGTACGGAGGAATCCCATATAAGATCCAATTCATTAGGGGGGCATTTTCCAAAGACACACCACTAATCAAGAGGGGTATGATGAAATATGACGTGGCGATCAACACTGTTGTATCAACATGTTCTGTCAACAGTTAGGACACCCTCTGATGTACTCATCACACTTCCGGTATGTTGGTGTTACATTCTTAAATGAAGCACATTGCAACATGGGCTATTGACATATACTACCGTAGGCCAGATTCTGCCTGTTTATATGGACAAGTTTAAAGTAATTTTCTCAGCTCTGCACATGCTCACAAACGAATTTCATTCTTTCATACAATACCTCCACATTACCTTTCTTTTCCTGGTGATGCTACAACAAGTCTGGCATAGCAACTCAAATTTTGGTATTGCATGGTCTATTGTAAAGTGGTGGTCAGTTCCAGTGAAGCTACATACTACTGTCTCTGGTTAGCTCACTTATGATTGACAGATGATGCCACAAGATGAATAAAATCTGAAGCTTTTTCTTAGGTTTGGGCTTAGCAGATCTGAGAAAATTACTTAACAAATATTTAAAAATCTATGAAACATATTAAGATGTTTAAATAGCAACATATGAGTTGTATGCAGTCTTGCGCATCCACATGAATCAATTTATATTTGGATTTCCCCCGACCTTTAAAATAATACTTATGAGTCTGGGCGTTAGTAGAAATTGTCCACATAAGGTATTTTTGGAACAGTCTGACACCTGAGGATGACTCGATTGTTTCGGAGTTACTGAATGTGGATGATTATAGGCTTAATGATGTAAATATATGCTATCCCCAGTTCGTTAAATAATAATAACAAAAAGGATACTTGCTATTTGATGAACCACTTCCATCCCAAGTTGCATAGATCTAAAGTTAGGTCGGGACAATTCTCGCTACCCCAAATAGCGATTCTGCCGAGATCCGGGGAAAATCCTGAAATCCGCATTGCATTATGGGATAGCTTTTCGACATTACAGCTTCCTGTGCAGGCGTTCGTGATCACAACCCTCTCTTTCACGGTAGAGTTTAACGGCCTTTTGTGCTAAAGTCACTAATTCTGCCCGAAGCTTTCCATTGCATATTATAATCTGTACCAATTACACTGATTGGCATCGATTTTAGCGTGCGTGAAAACTCTGCACAGCGAACACAGGCGCAAGCGCCAGCGGGATGGGACTCTATACCGGAAGTTGTAGTGACGACCCGAGAGAGTGAAAATTACCTCGTCTCGCGAATTTCGAGATTTTCGTACCTATTTAGGGTAGCGAGAATTAAACGAACGGTGATTATATAATGCTAATTGCTGATCATTATCGCTTTTTAAAGACCGGTTACGTTGGCCTATTTTTTGTTATTTTCATAACTTTAGGGGGCTGCAGCCTCAGCCCCGGCTTACTCCCCCAAACATTCTTTCCAGCACGACACACACTTAAAATTTGTAGACAGACTAATTCATTCAACGTTTCCAATTAGGCCTACGTGTCTTAAAACTCCCAAAATCCAGGCATGAATGTATAACGAATAAAATCATTATTCTTCTTCAGGTAAAAGAAAAAAAGAAAAAAGTAACATCCCAAGAAAAAATATTTTAAGGGGCAGTCTAGCCACTTAGCATTAGTGTGTCAAGTGAAACCTGAGAGAGCGTTGGATATTCCATGTTCGCATGCATAAGCTTCAAAGTGCTTTAGTCATTTCGTTTCGTTGGTTACGTTGTGGCTGTATAAAGTCCGTGGATTCACATCAGCGGAAAACAAGAAGGTTTAATGTTTCGTGATGATTTCCCTGAAAATCAAAGCAAGAGAGAATCAAGAATTGTTCCGCCTGACTATTGCTGCATACTGTGAAATGATGAGAGCTGGCAAACGGTTTGAACAAATGTGCTTGTACTTCCCCTCTTTTCTAGCCAATTAACTCTATGTGACGCAACCGTTAGCAATTCGAATTAATTGGTAACAACAGGAATGTGGGAATCAATTGATATCGCATATGGGCAGGAAACATTTTACGGACAGAAATCGAAGCCGAATTGTAAATTTGTAAAGATGGTTATTCGTTTATCAACTCACCCATTGCCCTTTAAAGTAAGAGGGGAGGAGAAGGAAGAGATTGAAATAACTCTCAACAGAAGACATTATCGGCTAGAAATTAAGAATTTATTTAATTAAGAACCCTTACACTACATATTTTCCTCATATTTTTCAGTTTTAGTCAATCAAGACAAAGCTATTACAATGCTTAACACGGAATTACTCTTCTCTACTTAAATGAGTCCGAAACAAATGAAAGTGAAAAATTATGTAGATATCGGTGACTATGTATTCGCACATTTTCGAAATAGTTATA
Organism: Strongylocentrotus droebachiensis; assembly: GCA_035222895.1. Lineage (NCBI taxonomy): Eukaryota > Metazoa > Echinodermata > Echinoidea > Camarodonta > Strongylocentrotidae > Strongylocentrotus > Strongylocentrotus droebachiensis. The sequence goes on from JAVYIG010000625.1 coordinate 266,966, forward strand.
CATGCTCTATCTCTCACCATTTTAATATGCTACAAGTCGCGGTTTTGTTTACTAGTAATTTTGAAACATTCGCAAATTTGAGCGAGCAAGAGTAAATCCTTTTTATATTTGTGTATCTACTTGATTTCGACACTCCAAAGAATTCAAATGTCATGGAAACTTCAACTCTTCCCCCACCATTTAAGAAATATTATTATCAAATTATCCAATAAACAAAGAATCGCTAACAATGCAAACGTATGCTAGCAATCCTTTCGACCCTTTGATTACATTAAACAGCAATATTTTTTTCTAATAACCCCGATAAAAATGTTTTTCCTATACATAAAACGATCCAGACTTAATTTTAATAAAAATTGGTAAAGATGAAGAAAAAAAAAAGAAAGGACAAATTAATGTTGCATGGAATTTTATATGCTTAATATCGAATAAGCCTACTTGCAGGATTGAGTGATAGTTTAGAGCTTTACGTTCCCCTTTTGAGCCACTTTGTTTCAATATCCGTGTTGTTCTGTTAACAAATTCAGATAGTTTAATTGTACTAAACATATGTCCGAAAGATCCTTCCCCTTGCGACTCACTGTTCGTCATGCCACTTCACAAAGTTTCAATCTTGGCCGAGCGAACACCTTTATGGCATAATATTCTCGACGTAAAGGATGATCTTATATCGTCAAAGATTAATTTTTTGGTCGCTGGAATATCGGTGATCGGTCTTTTTCGCTGGACAACAACGTCATCAGTGTTTACTTTTCTTCTTTACACAACCCGATACACGAGCTAAAAATCAATGACCATGTCGACAAAACGCCCTTCATCGTGTCACGTGAAACCCGTCTCGTGCAGGAAGCCAATTTGTGTGTTGTTTGTCGTCTGCAATAACGCCTCGGACAAACAATCGCGCGCACCCTATCGATTACTAAACAAAATGTTCCCGAATTTTCCCGAAGGGGCGAGTGTTTGTCTTCAACCCCATCTGTCTTCACCCACAATTTTGTATGGGGGGGGGGGGGGGTGGACATCAGTATGAAATGTGGTTATTAATGTAGTCTGTATTTTTTGTTCTCGGGATTAAAAGAATTCTTTAAATTTACTTATTTATGAAGATTGATTTTATGGGAAATAAAGCGGGGCTTGCATGCACGGTGAAAATTTAGTATCGTAAATTTTCTTTTTCAGCACTACTTTTACAACAAATTGTGTCTGCTGTAAAATCAGCTTTATTCCCGAGATGTGAGCAGAATGACACTTTAAGGTGATACCACAAGCATTCGATTTTGAGCCAAGAAATTTGGCTTTGAAATGATCCATGCGATACGACGACAATAGAGAAATAATTAAACACCTGGTAAAATCAGTCCCGAAATTGGAATTCAATTAAATCAAACGAAAAAATTATTTATTCACTCGATCCATATTAGAAATCAACTTTTCACCATTCCGTCTGAAGATCCGAATTCGATCAGTGAATTAGATGCTCCAAAGATGAAAAGAAAACTTTTAAACATGTATATTCTTAAACAAACACTATTAAATTAAATGTTGGCCTAGTTCAATGAATATTTCGATCATTATCGTAAGATGCCCTTGCATTTTGGAAATTTTTTCCATGACATAATGCTTCTTCATACTTTCCTAAAAATATTTCTAGTAGTTGATAATTACAGGATAAGGATAAGTATTATAACTTAACCTTTACTGCGGTATAAACCATGTTTCTTTACTCCATGTATTAGTAACATAAATAAATGGATTATTATAATCTAGATTTTGCTCAAGTCGTATATGCAAGCGAATGAGAAATATTATGATTGAAAACGCCAACTTTCCCTTCGGGAAGAAAAAAACTGTGTTGCGAAGACTTAATGAAAAAAAAAATAGCTTCTATAATTTCGGATTATTTCAAACATTCCCGATTAGCACCGAATATTTATTGCTCATTAGCGCTGTTCTTGATACATAGATCTACTTGGATAATTATCGATGACGTAGAATGAAATATCACCGTAAACGGTAGCGTCGTTAAAAGGGCACCGTGACGGGACCACGTCCCCACCCATCAAATGGTGACAACATTGAATCATAGAAAGAGGGGGAGGAGGTTAAGAGAAATGGAAGTGAAACGAAGATTGTAGGACCCCTCCCAAATCTGCCCCTAATCGGTTGCCTATCATATTCGCATTTCGTATACAAGACCAGTTCCCCTCACTATCATGTCGGTACCCCCGTCAATGGCTGAACCCATGCTCAACACTCTCCTTAACATTGCCGGTTTAGACACACTATCGCGACAATATGTTATATTCTGCAAAGTCTCAGTTTCCAAATTACACAGAACTTAGTCCATTCATGTCATTGTACTTTAATGATACTTTGAAAATCAAAAGTAAGTTTCCGAGACCGATTTGGAGGTCTCATGGTGAGTAATCATCTTTTAAACGAAGCCACCTTACAAAATTATGTACACCTTATAATAAATATAAATCGAGGGTTGAAACTGGGATCGTCCTCGTTATACTTTAAACAAATGTATCAAAGCAACTCAAATAATGTAACAAGAAAACTACGATCCCCTATAGCATTGCCATTGTATTTTGTAAAGAGGATAAATGGCAACATTGGCATGGTAATATTAATAATATTCTGCTTTTATATGGCGCTTTTTTAGCATTGATGTTGCAATACTGAATTTATTCTCCATTTACCAATGTTTGGGCATCCTATCATGGTAGTAGGTTCATGATCCTACGCAGAATGTCGTCACCGTGCATAACCCTACCACGTGATCATGTTACCAAACAGAAAGGCTGAAATCTACGTGCGCTTGACCGCTGGGTGCAACAATTTTAAGCTTTCGGTGTATCTGTGGGCTCATATTGGATTAGGTGTGTTCGATTTCACTAAATGAAATTTACAATGCCACAATGAACCTTGCCCATACGAACTCTATAGGTAAAGAACCTTTATCATGCTTCAAGCTTTTGGGTTTAATTATACCGTAAGAGCGGGATTGTTTTGTGTACTGACGTGTGGCTCGAAAAATTAATTACGTCATATGAATATCTTCGAATTACTCACAGGTAATTTATCATTTAAAGCTAGACTATCGTCCTGATGATGGACTGATAAATATAAATAGGTCAGAATTAGGAGAGCTGGATTACTCTTTTCCAATTCATCTTTAACATTTAGGATTAAGCAGTTTCTCGCCTCCTAAACTATTTCAGCCTTCTTATTGTCTGTTAAAAACACAAAACAAAACAGAACAGAAAAATATTTTCCTTGATTGAACAAATACCTGTCCCACTTTTCACAATTGGCCTATTTAAAACATGATGATATCGTGACCGTATACTGGATGTTGATTGATCTTGTGAGACCTGAAATGGATGTGCCTCTCTGATATAAACATCACGATAGAGTCTAGTCCTTGGCGGTAGGCGATTATAATCTTCAACATTTAGGATTAAAAGGTTTCTCCCCCTCTAAACCATCTAAGCCGTCTGATGGTCTGTTAAAAAACACAAAACAAAACAAAAAAGAACAATATTTTCTAGATTGAAAAATTACCTGTCCCATTTTTCACAATTGCCTATTTAACACTGATAATATCGTGACCATAGATTTTACATTTCAGTAAAAGAGGAGTCATTTCGGAAAATGATCCCGCTTAAATTATAAATCTGGAAATTGTTTGTTCGGACACAAACCTTTTCTAAAGACCTTTTATGAGCCTTTTTGTCCACATAAAGCAAAAAAATGAAAATAAAATCCTTAAAATGATGTTTGTTCTATGTTAAGGTTTTCATTAAGGAGACAATGAGACATCATCATTATCATTAGCATCTTCATCATAACCATCATCAGGGGCGGTGATTTCTTTCATGACCGGGGGGGGGGGGGGGATAGATGCGAGGGAAGAGGAAGGGAAAACAATTTTTCTACAATATTAACTTGTATATTTTGAAGGATATTATTAGACGAGGGAGCATAGCAACCGAGCGAGAAGAGGGTGGTTGAGGTGGGTTGCGGTCTTTAGTCAGTATTTGCTTTACATTTGTTGTTGTTACACTTTTTAAAATTTTCCGGGGGAGGGGGGACAATCCCGTCCCCCCCCCCCCCCAGGATCGTCGCCTCTGGCTATCATCATCTTATATCCAGATTAAGCTCCACCAATTCAAGCAAATTACATTCACTGAGAGCAAATTGTGGATGTAGACACTGAATATGGTTGTGCATTTTCGTTTGCATTATCTGGCGTGAGTCCAAAATGTCGCTTCTAAAAGTATACTTGTGAAAGAATCCCTTGTATTGTTTTCTCTCCTTCTAACTTGATAAAAAAAAACACTTCAAGCTTTGAGAGCCTCCAGAAGTCTTATAGTAGATTCACACTACGTACAAACACCGTCCAAGGTCACTGACACTTATTCAATTCAACACTGCTACGTGATATCCTTAATCAATATCGCTGAATGCTTCATGGGTTTACTGAATGTGATATTCTAATTGCTTTAGTCCTTGAAAGTGTGTATACGGCTTATCTGTAGTCGTACAGGGCTGTCGCCGTGTACTAATAGCTAAAGTACAGCCTGAAGTAAGCGAATGGGTTCATGTAGCTTTCTTGAGGCAACATTGAACGAATCAATGATCTGTATCAGATGAGCATTGATTGTGTTCGTCAGGACATCCATAGGTGTCCAAAGTGCACGTACTGTCAGCCATTGTGACATCATAGGCAGCTCACTTTAAAAAAAACCCACTTTCAATTGATAAAAAAGGATATTGTACATCATTGTTTTGCCATGCCCTCTACTCTTATTTTTTTATAATTCTTTGCTTGGTCAATAATTGTGATGAGGATTGCCAGAGCCTATATGATTATTTTGTTTACGTTTTCCATACAGATACTTTGCACTTTCAATGTAATTTTATTTAGTTCTGTGCTGACGTCTTTATCAATCAATATCGTAGAATGCTTCATGGGTTTTCTGAATGTGAAATTCTAATTGCTTTACTCCTTGAAAGTGTGTAAACGGCTGATCGGTAGTCCTACAGGGGTGTCGCGGTGTATTACTACCTAAAGTACAGCCTATAGCGAATGAGTTCATGTAGCCTTCTTGAACATTGAACTGATTAATTATCCGTATCAGATGAGCATTGATTGTGTTCGTCAGGGATATCAAGTGTTGACACAAGTGCACGTACTGTCAGCCATTGCGACATCATAGGCAGCTCACTTAAAAAAAAAAGACTTTTCATTGATAAAAAAAGGATATAATTGTACATCGTAGTATTTGCCATGTTTATCTGTACTTATAATTCTTTATAATTCTATATGCTTGGTTAATTGTGAAGAAGATTGCCAGAGCCTACATGATTACTATACTTTTACTTTCCAAAGAGATTATTTGCACGTTCAATGCTATTTTATTTAGCTCTGCGCCGACGTTTCCATCAATCAATATCGTAGAATGTTCTACGAGTTCAATGAATTTGATTTTTGGGTTGCTTTAATTTTCTATTGCAAGTGTGCATGTGTATATATCAAGGAAATGCATAACTACTAAATATGAAATGAGCTGATAACTCGGTACTCACTAATACGACTCTGTTCGGTAAACGTCATCGATGTGTTTAAATGGCGTACCCTATGCCCACAGAACTGTCGCCAATAGCGTACTTTAACGATTTAAGTACAGACTCATGTAAATGAGTTTGTATGATCGTCTCGAGGCTAGATTGGTCTGATCAATGCTTGGCATCAGATGGGCATTGATTGTGTTCGTCAGAACATCCATAGTTGACCTAGGTACACCTCCTGTCAGACGCATTGACTAAAGAAACGATTGTTCATTGACAGAGTTCGTCAAACATGGCCCGTCCTCCAGTGGCTTATTAGGGACTTTTAGAATGAGTGAACGAGAACACGACGAACGCCGACTGATCATGCGTGTCAACGTAGTTAACTGCCCATGTTGGCTACAATTAGAAATCTTTTAGATTGCACTCGACGATATGCATGCAGGAAGTAACACAATAAACATCACGGACAAAGAAAGAGGACATTCCTCATTCTACCCTCAACAAAAGAACATCCCTTCACTGCTAATATGTAAATATGTGTAGAACAGGTGCATGTGACACCTGTTCTACACATTTCAGCATGTAAAGGCGCTTTATAAATGTCAATATGTATGTATGTATTGCATGTACTAGATTTAGGAAAATCAAGGTTGACGCATTCTTGATCGCCGACTGAGACCACGTGACGCAGGCGCAGTGCCTTAAAATGACGTCACACGTTGCAGTCAAAGCTCTTGACGTGCATTTCTAAAAGTCCCTATTGAGAACTTCCAGAACGAGATCAATGCTCATGAAACGGGGGGGGGGGGAGGGGGGAGACTAGAAATAATTACAGTATTTAAGAGAGAACTACTACTAATTTGCATCACGTATCCTTAATTTACCAAATTTAGAAGTGTCAATATCTATCTATTGAGTGTATAGGGTATATTAAAACTTACAATGTGGAACCATCGAATACAGTTTTGCAAGTCTGTATGTCAAAAAGCACTCACTATAGGTTTGTTACCTAAGAAAGGACCTAGACTTTCCAGGCAGGACTCCTCTAAAGGTCTAAAGGTCTAAAGGTTATCATGGACCTAACTATCCCACGGGATGTCAACCATAGACTTCCCCGTTTTTGTAGTGGTTAGTCTATTTAGTGATTGTCTGTCCTACGAAGGTCTTACTCTTACTCTGCCCACGTTATTTACCCACGAGACGAACACGTTTTACTAAAAAGGTGTCGAAGAATTGACCATGATTGTGATCACAGATGATATAACATTTCGTAGACTAGGATGATGAATTCCTACACAGGGTTGATGTCTTCTACAAGCGTCACTACCGTCTTAGATTTAATTAATTCCATGAAAGACCTTGCAGAAGCATTGCGATGATTGTAGTGCACTGCTACCCGACTGCCAAAAATGAGACTAATTGCCAACACACACAAGTAATTTCGTGTCAAAACATAACAATCAATCGGTTGAAATCGGCAAAAAGCAACAATTCATGAGTTCGCCAGAAGATGGAACATTTCTGTCCTTGTCTTCTGATGATGAAGTTTCTCCTGTGTTCTACCTAGAGGGGTACGGTGACAGGTTTTATCTGATAATTGGTCGTTAAGTGGATGTCGAGGGGAAGGAAAGGTATGGTCGTTGCCGGTAGGGTACCCGACCCGAGCTATACAAGATGTAATTAGTATGCTTTACTTGGTTGGAACAGCTGCTTGCTGTGACACGTTAACGAGGGATTCCTACTTTATCATTTTCCTTTCCAGGATATTACCTGTCCCCTTTTAAAGATATCATTCTCAACGTTCGTGGTCTTCTACATGTTCAGAAAACGAGAAAGATATGCTTTTTCCTACTATTCGCAACCCCTACTTTATTCTGGAAAACAAGATAACAAATATATATGACAAAAATATATCGACTAACTATTTAATAATTATATAATAATTTATGTGGTCTAATGGAAAGGTCATCGGGCTGAGAATCACAAGGTATGTGGTTAAGCAGTGTCGTATCGAGAAATAACGGCTTCTTCTTCTTCCTGTTGGCGCCCGGGGCAAACAATTAAATTTTGGTTCGAATAAGATAGATAGATAGTTTATTGGTTTCCACAATATCTCATTTTACAAAGAGTGTAACAACATATTGAAAATGATTATAATATACATGTACATAGAATACCGGTACATACTATTCAGAATATTGTCCTTGAGTTGAACTTAAGAGATATAGTGGCGGAGTTTTTGGAAAAGCAGAGTTTGTTGTGGATTGGCTCCTTAAACTACTAATGACATAATTAACTAAAGTTAGGTTTATAAAATACAAATACACGCTAAAACAGGTAAAGGGCGATTACAGGGATACATGAACAGGTACTCACAATTAACTACAAAAAACAAGGGAAATGGAAGGGAATATATCTGCAGCTTATAAAACAATAGTACAATGTAGTTTATTCTCAATATGAGTATAATATGAACATAGTTGGCATGGCCATACCGTTATTTACTAATTGTAATCAACAAAAGTATACAGCTTGGAGACAAAAAAATAGTCAGGAATCAGGAATGACAATATGTATTCAAATGATAACATTTAAGTTTTCTCCTGAAACCCACCGCTTTCCCACCCAACGCCCATACGGATCTGCAAAAGGAGACACGCGAGAGTGCAAACTTAAGTAACCTTCATATCCGTCAAAACCCATATAAAAGCGGCAGAGGTTCAAATTGTGAAGGAGGAGTTATATTCATATGTATTCAGTCAAAGTGGAGCAAAATTTACGAAAACTCTGGAGAAATAAAATCGAGTAGTTTCACCAGCGAGTGACTTTAAATTCACATCAAGGTAACAAGGTAACCAAAACTTCAGATTCCTCTGAAATAATTAGTATTTGCACATAGCGTTTTATACACTCCAGCATATTATATTGGGGTGCAACATTATAACAAGAAGCTGATAAAATTCGTGATTATAAATATTACACACTTGCTTTATTAAGCATCTGAACACAGAAACTCGCACGTTTGTCCTAATGATAAAATCTAACTAGATGTGGTAGAAACCCACAATTTTCTTTATTTTGGGGGACAGAGGGGGAGGAGAGTGTTAAAGGAAGGGGGGGAGGTATTGCAGTACAGACATGAAGAAACATTATATACAAGCTGATTTTTAGCATGTATATTCAATTAGGACCACATCGTAACGCCCACGATAAATTTATCATACAGAAAAATGATATGCTATGAAAAGTTGCAACCAAATACCACTCATCTGACCATACTCATGTAAAATTCATAACAATCATCAGACAACAGCAGAACAACATCAGATATGCTCTCGGAAGGTATACTTCATAATGGATTTCTTGGTATACTGATTTATATTTCGAATTTGACTGATATTCGATCACTTCTTATCAGACGGTTCGTTTCAAGTTTAATATCCTTGCTTATAGACTGTCTCTACACGTTTTGTGTGTAGTTTGATATCTAACCAATCGAAATTTCCATCAAGGGTTTTGATGGTCCTTCGTCATAGTCTAGCTAGAAATCGAGAGAGGCGTAGGTTTTTCCCAACAACCACCACGAGAGTGCCGTCGAACTGATGATTTTTGTCTTGTTGTTTGGATTATTTAATGATACTAATGGTGGCAGTCACAGGGATACAAAGCGCACTGGGTGGATAAAGTGCCTGTTGCCCCGATAATTTTAAAAGAAAGCAGCAGGGTAGTTATCTTTATGATTGTTTTAATAGTATTTTTTTCTCCACAAAATGCCCCCCCCCCCCCTCCCGGAGAAAAAATATATATAATAATAACAATAAATAAATAAATAAATACAAATAGAATAAAATAAAATAAATACAAATGAAATAAAAATGGATTAACGGTGTACCAACAGCGGATTTCAATATAATATAACGTCAATTATGTTCTCACGAGAAAGTTGAGGGACTTCAGCCACTGTCCTTCCCTCCCCAGTCTCCGGCAAAATATTACCAGTACTCATATGACGATATGAGGTTTCCAAATGCAATCAAACACATTCTATTCCACTGGAAGTGTATAGTACATTGCAGACAGGAGAAAACAAATTTTCAATCGACGTTCATTGCTAAAAAAAATCATAGCAACGGCTCTTTATTAAGTTGTCATATGAACCAAAAGTATCGCAAGTATTGCAAGCATCGCCCATTAATTTGACCCGCAGTGGTCGGCAAAATAATAAGGAACTATTTGATAATAGAAGGGCCTCGGAATAGCTGCTAGAAATGCCACTTTAGAAACTGAAGCAGTTTCTCTCTTTTTCATCATATTTTAATTTAAATATTTTTGACGGATCGAAATGATTCCATTGGCAAGTTTGGTGAAGCCCGTAGGCAACCGAAAACAAAATCGTTACAATATCGACAAGTCTAAATTTATGAAAAAATGAATAATATTATGAATAAGTATGAACTCATGACTTGCTGGGTATAGGGTTGAAGTAAATAATTGATGCAGAGCAATTTTCGCAGGAGCAATCGTTCTATACATCCGTTGCACACATCCTATTAAGCGTAATCAATCACACACGCGTCTGGCACTAAATTCTGCCACCTGTGTTTTATCTTGCACATAATTGAGGTATAAATCCAGTTTATTGCAGAGATTCAAATCAGGTCATGATGTCACAGTTTTTATTCACTTTTATAAATCGGAAAATCAATTAAGAAAATGCCGATGACGCTTGTGTGATCTACTTTTTATCGCCAAGGGAAAATAGGGCCACCTTGGCAGGTGAAAAGCTTAAACCGTTCATTGATTTACAAAATAAAATAGAAATGGGGAAAAAATATGATATAAATGTTAATGAATGCCTTGAGGGGCATTGATCTCTTGTTACCAGGATAATTAAAATAACAGTAGGTGCAATTATACGATACAAATACTCACATACTCAAACGACCATAATTACCCGGGTAATGAATTAATTAGTTTTGTCTACATTTTCAGTGCGTAATAATTTTGTATATATTCTTAATGAAGGCCAACAGGGGCTTTGTGGAAAACAGTTTTGTAACTTATAATGCTATCTTGTAAAAAAAAAAAATACACAAAAATACAAAACTATATACCAAATAAACTACAGATATAATAATATCAATGGTTATAATGATATTGACAATAATAATTACAATAATAATAATAATAATAATAATGAGAACAATAATAATGATAAACCCTCGATAACAGCATTGATTCATAATTATTCTCATACACACACACACACACACACACACAATCACACTCGCACACCCACACACGCATAATCAAAGATTCTTAAAAAATTGCGACGTAATCATAGGATATCGAGATTTCCTTCACAGGCAATAAACAAATCTTAGTAGACAATAGTTCATTCGGACTCTCTAGACAAACGGTTTCCAACAACAAGTTTATTGTAAGCGCATATTCTCCGCTAGACTTTAATGTTAATTAAATTTGACTGAGAGAAGTCTAGTTGTGAACATGATTAGCTAGCTCTTGTCACCAAGAGAGCATTTATCAATAGTTAGGCATTTGTAAAACAAATCTAGAAAGTCCTTCACAGATTTTCTATCATCGTGTTGCTACATTGCTACAAAATCTGATTTGAATTCATGCGAATCAGAAATTTGCTTTCCTCATTCTCGCTTACATGAGGCAGAAAGATCTGAACATCCAAGCAATAGAATGTATTACTTTCTATTTTTAACCGGGAAGCTCTGGGACTGCAATGATTTTTTTTAATACGTTTGACAAGCGATTAGTGACCATTTTGCAACTTGTCTGCCCGAGATACAGATCTCTGGCTCGTGTTTATTACATGCGATAAATTTGTTGACTTATTGGACTTACTGATGCCATTAGTACGACAAATTGGAAGAGGTCCGCGAATCCATATGAACTATATTCCCTAAATGGCTTTGGGGCAAGTGTTTTAAACGTCAATAAGGATGTAATAAAGTTACAATTACGTCCAATTGATATTACTTGATATATTTGGTATTTAGAAAATTGAAATTGCGGAAAAACACGACAAAAGCGTGTCGTACAATGGGCAAATGATATCAGACATATGATTTGTCATGCAACTAACAAAATGCACGACTAGAATGTATGCAACAAGATTCATTTTATTCGTTGAATCATGGACAAAGTGACGTAAATGACATTCTATTTTAACTGCCAAATATATCATAGTTAACAGGTACTTATTTTTGAGCTGACATTGCAAAGATTTTTTTTTATTAAAGAAAATACATTTTAAGAAGTTTTATTCAGAACAGTTTTATGATACCTAAATTACTCGTTATTTTTGTATGTATTAGGTCAAGGTTATACGCATATCAATCGTTGATGGCAGGCCGTATGACCTATGACCCTGCTTTCCCGCCTCGTCAGGTAATTAGGACTTATTTCGGAATTGTGTTTTGATTTATGAAATATAATAAAATTTATATACCTCACTTAAGAAATCCAGCCATCTGATTGGTCGAAATTGCATTAATAAACTTTAACTATTCCTGTAAAATTCCCGGTAAAATCCCAAACCCATGTAATAGTTCTAAAATAATAGTTCTAAAATCCCAGTTACCATGGTTACCGGGAAAATAGTTCAGTTTTTGTGAAATACCCATAGGTTCACATGTTAAAAACTGGTTTGAACGATCGAGGATACCGTACGTGTGCGAAGAATTGGTCGGTGATTTCAAACCGAAGGCAAAAATGGCTGAAGAAACTCTCCCAAGATTTCAACTTTTTGATAATGATCAAATGCAAGACTTGCTGACAGCAGGGACATGCTAGACAGAGCACCAAAAAGGGTAGGTTAAATTCTCCATAATTTTTTTTCTCAAAAGTCTAGGCCTAGATTCTAGTAAGTAGCCCAATAAACAAAATCACGTGAAAATCACGTCAATATCAAGGTATCGACTTGAGGAGAGTTACGTTCTACAAACACCGGACATTTACGTAAATGTGTTAATACGTTTATTGCACTAGGTAACTTGAAACACACGTACACTAAATCACGCAATTGTCACTGCAATATCACCATTATAATAACGTGATTATTCCTACCTTGGAGACCATGGTTTGTAAACCTAATACTCCCGTGTTTGTTTGGTTATGAAATTACATCTTGATAAACGAAATTATCGCGCCACAAAAAAACGTGAAGCGTTAGTGATAGTTTTAGTCAAAATATCTGCGTGAAATTCACGTGAATATTACGAGGCTAACTTGAGATGAATCATGTTCTTCATTCACGTGAAATTTACGTCGAAGAGGAAATATGTTACTGTAACCCGCGTTCAACCCAATAATAACGCAAATGTTACACAATAAATGAACCAAAATAATGACGTTCTCATCCCGTTTCTGAACATCGTGTCTTGGATCTTCCATAATTACGTCCAGGCGCGCCGGAAGCAGTTTGGGATTAGAGGGGATTGGGGGGGGGGGGGCGGGGTGCAAACATGCCAGAAGAGAAAGCTAGTTGCAACTGGTCCAGTTGATGAACCAGTTAATGCCAACTGGTAACCCTGGAAATTGAAATGGGCTAAATGATCCAGTTGATCCAGGCCAGTTAGAAATCAACTGGTCTAGCTGAGCCATTAGAACCATTTGGTAAAACTTCCAACCAGTTGAACAGCAACAACACTTCAATACTGGTACGTCTGTATTTCCAATGTAAAGGCATTGGTAATAAGTAGACTTACATAATTTAATTAATCGTTATTTTTTCATATACTTGTATTTTATTGAAATTATTTAGTGCATAGTTAATGTTTCCCTTATTCATGTTTAACTGAATGTAATTTATACGAAGTAGCGAAATGTCCTAATAACTGGTAATTTATATATGTAGTATTTTCGAAAAAAATTGCAAATAACTAAATCATCAGAAATTAAGAAATATGCTGTAAATTCTGATAAATTGTTTAAAAAACAAAGATCTGCACGCACCCCATATTCAATATGCAAATTAATTGGTGTCAGCTGGTTCAACTGGAAATATGCCAACGGTCAGTCATCGACTGGTGCAACTGGAAATATGCACACTCCAGTAATCAACTGGTGCAATGAAAATATGCCAACAGTCATTTATCAACTGGTGAACAAGGAAATATGCCAACAGTCACGGGATTATCACCACGGAACTTAAATGGTAACTGTGAAACCATCAAGACACCCAATAATAACTCATTTTCACACCTGGAAAACACGTTTGCCCAGCTTAGATTAATAATCCGTTTGAGTCACGAGATCATCACCGCGGAACTGCTGGCAACTTTGACTACCATTTAAATCGGTGTTTTAAGACACCTAATAATTACTAATTTTTCACACCTAAATATCACGGATTCACAGCTTAGATTAGTAATCAGTTTTGGCTACGTGATCATCACCAAGAAAGTTATGGTAACTTTGAAACCATTTAAAAAGGTGTTTTAAGACACCTAATAATTACTAATTTTTTCACACCTAAAAGTCACGTATGCCCAGCTTAGATTAATAATCCGTTTGAGTCACGAGATCATCACCGCGGAACTGCTGGCAATTTTGACTCCAATTTCAATAGGTGTTTTAAGACACCTAATAATTACTAATTTTCACACCTAAATATCACGTATTCACAGCTTAGATTAGTAATCAGTTTTAACTACGTGATCATCACCAAGAAAGTTATGGTAACTTTGAAACCATTTAAAAAGGTGTTTTAAGACACCTAATAATTACCAATTTTTCACACCTAAAAGTCACGTATGCCCAGCTTAGATTAATAATCCGTTTGAGTCACGAGATCATCACCGCGGAACTTACGGCAACTTTGACTACCATTTAAAAAGGTGTTTTAAGACACCTAATAATTACTTATTTTCACACCTAAATATCACGTATTCACAGCTTAGATTAGTAATCAGCGTGAGCCACGTGATCATAACCAAGAAATGTATGGTAACTTTGAAACCATTTAAAGAGGTGTGTAAGACACCTCAGAATTACTAATTTAATATAACCAGAGATTCACGGACAGAACAATAAGACGATTAGCCGGTGTAAGTAACGTGATTATTACCATCAACCTTGGATGACCTGTGAAACCAATCGATAAAGGTGCTTACAAGACCAAATAATTACGTATTTATCACCACCATCGGTTAACGGACAAAAAACTTGTTGCTTGGTCAAGTGGTTATTTGGTCACAAACACTTGATTTACAGAGGTAAGTGGAATCACGTTACTCCAGTCGCGTGATAAATTGGTGGTTTTTAGGTTAGATGAAAACGTGAACAGGAGTACCTTTTTTGTTTAAATGAAGGCACGTTTCGATAACGTTTAAATCTAGTTCAAAAGGCACCATACTTTAAAATCACTTAAAATACACTCCCAAAAGAGGTTACTTTTTAGTGTTTTGTTTATTGGGAGGTCTAGTAGTGTTAAAATCCTTCCCGTAGAGATTGCACGGGATTCAGATTGTACACATCCCTATGCATTGGCGTGGCGCACTCGATGGCCTTGCATTGCACTATGCATTGGCATTGCAAACTAATATTGCTCGTGATTCTGAAGGTGATACTCAATAAGTGAGGTGTCATATGAAAGCGCAGGTTCTTCTCCATATTCCCCACAGGGCCGGCCCACCCCCAAAATTGTAAAAATATCTTGCTTAGACTAGAATCTAGATCTAGTCTACACTCAAAGATGCACTCATTAAAAACAACCGTGCAGATAAACTACAGAAAGGCCAAGGTGGTGTCATAAGTTGACTCTTTTATTTTCGGCATATAAAAGTATTAATGACTGCTTTAATATTCTAGAAATAGTTGTTTTTATACGCTCTCGGAAAGGTTACAATTGGGCTATTGCCCTCGTCACGCCTCGGCCAATAGCACAATTATAACCTTCCCTTTAGCGTATAAAAACAACTATTTCTCTCAAAGCAGTCATTAATACTATATTAATATTGTAGTGATTTAAGGTTTGACATAAGTATGGGGAACATGCATACATGAACCAAAAAAAATTGTCTTGAGAAAGTGTGATTGTAGATATAAATTTACGTTATGACTTGTGTAATATCACTAGACTACACAAATGTATGGTGTTTATAGTCTACGCAAGTTGGGAGAATAGCCCGGCCTGACCCGGGGCCGTTGAAGTCCGGCGCGTGTTGATAATGCATAATTTGAATACCTGGACACTGCTAACGTTAAATCTCACATATTTGACATGCATGACATGTTCATAATTTCTGCAAAGTTCTACAGGATTTGATGTTGGCTACAAATGAGACAGAGTACCTTTAAGAGATAAATATATTTTTGCTGTTGTTTTTTTCTCTCAATTTTTTTCTTGTTTTGGTTATAATTGACACCGACTCTGCCTTCTCTTCTCTTTGGCGGTGAGGCCGGTGGATGAAGAGTGGATGATCCCTCTATGAAAGTTACCAAAGCGTGTCAATCAATTTAATGCCTTCATGAGTGATTATTTGATCTATCTCTGTCTGATGGGTACCCCTTCTCACTCCCAAGTCATTTCCTCTGCCCATCTTCACGGTGAATATGTCATTCATAAAATTAATATTGATGATAAAGATTGTGATGATAAATGGCGATAAAGAACAAAAAACAACACCCATTCATGAACGCAAAAACTTTAAAGAAATCAACCTTGTGCAAAAGCCTTGCTCATCACTTTTTGAAATGTGCAAACTTGACAATGACATTTCGTAATCCGAATGGGATTTATATAGTTAATATCATAGAATACTGAATTTGTACTAAAGTTGATTTCTTAAAAGTCTTTGCGATTGTGTTTATAGCGAAACACGTAACTGATTTCGATGAACACTTTGCACTGTGATATATTTTGTTTTGGGACTAAGTTTTTTTACTGCGGTAATATCTAACCGCACTTCTAATATTATCCGAGAGGAAGCGTCCCATCCTTCTTTCTATAACAGATCTTTTTTTTTTTTGGGGGGGGGGGGGGGACAGCCCCTCTGCCTTCTGGATCAGCCCGTGTAATTTTTTCAGAATGCTAACTTTTGTTATTTATGACAATTCGAATACTATTTTATTTAAAGAAAGAGAGGGAGAACTTTCTTCATTCGAAGAGAACACATGGGTCGAAAAAGAGGCCATGGAAAAAGCAGTATTTGTCAAGTGACGGGAAAAGTATCACATAGGGACGAATCGTTAGCAAAAAGAAGGAAAGTGGCCACATAATAGAGACCAGTATAGATTGAATTCGATCATGAACTATGGTCTGTTCTCACTGACGGGGAAGCGCAACTCCAAAACAACATGAAACGCATGCCAAACGCTGTTTAATGGAACATACCGGTAACCTGACATTTGATCCGGGCTTTATTAATTATGTAATATACGCTAGGGGTTGTAATTTGGTTTTAGGTAGGTTTTATTTGTAGGGTTAGGGTTTGCTTTGAAGTTATGGTTTCATGAGGTATAGTTTGGTCCAGGGCTGAAGTTGGGCAATCGGTAAGTGTAAGAAATTGACCGCAGAGCAAGTGTCGGAAATGAGTCGTAGAGCGAAGAGAACCTACTTATGTGTTACAGATATCGTGTCACCACAATCGCAAGACGCAACGCACAAAATGTATCAGTGGGAACGTTCTATTAAGGTCTTGAGGCAGGAGGGAGAGGGTGTTATGAAGATGCCTCGATCTATGTAACGCGAGATGGGCAGGGAATCGATGGGGTTGCCTCACTTTTGAAACCGAACTCTTGTTTCCTGAAATAATAGATGGTATCAGCCTTACAGATGATGGCGTGGCAATAGCCCGGAGCAGCCCGCATCATCCTCATTGATACCTTCTTATAATTGGTGTAGCTAAGATGGTGTCAGAGGATTGGAGGGACAGGACACTCTTCTACCACCTCTCTACCAAGAAGCCATAGTCCACGGTTGATGCCCTTTGGCTTAAAGGTGGTGTAGTTTTTACGTGTCATAACCATGCATCCATGCCCTTGCACAATTGTTAACCAACTGTGGAACATACTGAGGTCAACGGATCTTTGGAGATACAAGTATAAAAAGAAATAGTGTAGCTCGAGATTATCTTCACAGGCTTAAGAAAATCACAATAGTTCCTATGAAAAGCATTTTTTCTGGTGTCTTTATATGTTAATTAAACCTGGACGACGAATAGCTGAATTTGTGACCCATATTAGTTCGATCTCGTCAACAGACAATTACGTATTAGCCTTTTTAGATCTCCAAAAGATTTTTAAATTTCTGTTATGGCTTGGACTTTTAATTTTTAAGCTGTTGAAAACACCAGACTTTAACTTCAAACACTTTGTATAAAGGTTAGTTTTTTTGTTGTTTTTTTCAAACTCATTCCAAGTCGATTAGTCGTCAAGGAAAAATCCTACCCCTTCAAAAACAATAAGTATCTAACAGATATTGCAGAGAACGCCAGGATGGTCATTCAACGAAGTCCCATTAGCTGAATATTTATCTTCCCTTTTTAGTCATCAAATAAGCATATAAATCTATCCCTGAATAACATAATAGGATCGCAATACTGTTTTGACGCGTCCATCAAAGGTGTAAGCTGAATGAGATCAATAAAAAATAAAAAAATAATATAAAAGAATTGTTCTTTAAAAAGGAAACTCGTGCTCTGTGAAGAGTTTCAGCTGAAATGAGTATCATAATCCACAATAAATATTTTAAAGGATTGTCTGATGGAGAAAAACATTAAAAAATAACTTAAGAAATACACAATTTGTGTTACAAATAATCCTAGCAATGCCCTAATGCTATCAATCTTTCTATGACGGTGAGTGGCATCGCACCCCGTCACAAATCGATCCTTCTATTGGTTACTTCCTGCATGATGAAGCGAATCGTCGACGTCGAGAAAAAAAACTCTCCAGGCCAGACTTTAACGAAGCACCGAATAATCCCTCAGCAAATGAATCTGAAAGCCTACCTACATGCTCAGGTATCCGAGTCTATCGCATCATTTTCATTTTCGAGAGTGACGTTGCCATGGGTTCGAAGCCTGTAAGCGCAAAATGTGTCACTGATCACTTAAAATAATAACGCATATCCCTCTCCGTTTCTTACATTTGCATAGCTTCTCAGATATCGAAACTGGGTTGATTATACTTGACCCAACAGGGGCGACTTTGGGTGTCACCAATATCCCAGCAGGCCTGTATCCCAGTGCAACAAGTTCAAACCGCCGAAAATTGTTATTACTTTATCTTACAGGCGAATAATGATTCCCCTAATGGAGCATTTCGGCGAGAGATATACAGTTAAGAACTAAATTATTCATATCCTTACCAAGTTTTGTAATTTGTTAAGTATGTGAAAAATTGATTTGTCTCGATTTTGTTTCTTAAAAATGTGACATATTAAAGCTCATATCTAGAAGTAATCAACAAAGGCCCTCATTCTTGAGTTACGAAAAAACGAAAAAAAAATGAATAATTTACTTAAATGTAAATGAGTATAATTACTAAGACTTCTCTCATATCTGCAATAATGATATCAGTGTGTTCTCATAGTGATTTTCCCCATGTTTATAAACATATACTCTTTCTGAGAATAGCTTAAAAGTGGGATATTTTTGCAGCAATATTGCAGCTTTAATCGGGAAACTCATGTTCACTCTGTTGGTTGGCAAACCAACACTAAACAAGCCAATGAGTTAGGGGACAATTTTATAAATTTGTTGAAGAACGTTTCAGTATCATGAGTATTTGTACCATTTAAAAATCCATATACACTCCATTGTGGTCGCCCTCAAAAAATGGACTAACAAAACAAACGAAATCCTCCGATTTACTTTATTTGAAGAGTACAACACTCAAGATACGGAAGGGACCTGTTTGGATAATCACCATACTTTGATCGTCATCTAAATTACCAATTTTCTTCATCTTCTTTTTTCATTCCGAAGTCTTGTTTAATAGTCTAACATCACATTGCCGCGGCTAGGTGTCATTTCAATGATATCAAGTATATTCATTCCAGATTGTTTTAAGTAAGCCCTCCAGTTGATCCCTTTCTTTGTTAACATTCCGAAAGTAAACCAACTTAGATGTTCTTACACATTAACCCTAAACATGGCAAAAGAAAAATGAGAGGGAAGAAAAGAAAAGAAAAGAAAAGGGAAAATGAATTTAGGAGTGAGGAAGACTAGGCATGGAGAGAAATTTAAATGAGCGAATGAATAATAAAATCAAAATAAGAGATAGAGGGAAGAGGGAGACGGAAGATCGGATAAGAATGAACAAGAAAAAACATAAAGAGCAGTACTATTCTTTTATTGTAATAAGGTAAGGTCTGGAGCATCTTGAATTGACAAGAAAGGTCGAGGAAAAAAGGAGTATAAAAAGAGAAAAGTTCTATGGTTGGATAGTCTGCAATAATTGCTTGAGAGAAGAGGAGAGGATTGAAAGACCAGATAATGGAGCAAATGATGAAGGCTAGACAAGGAGAGTTGTGGAACAACATGGTCGTCAATTTCGATAGATATGTCGCAGAGTGAGAGAAAGAGAGACAATAAGCTTCACCTGTTTCCCAGACTGATTTTTTTCAAGTTTTATTATGTAAGAATAAAACTCTCAATTTTGTGTTCAAGTATCCGCATACGAATATCAATCCAGCTTCGATACATCTAATGCCTCTTTTCTCCACATTTCTTCGAAAAGGTTGAGTGTGCATGACTAAGATACATTTGATAAGCTTTATTACTATTCCTCATCCCTAAAATACAAGTACATCATCATGACGTCACAATACATCCGACCTCTCCTCTGATATTCACATCTACCCACTTATAATTTTTTTCCTCTCTACTGAAATTTGAATGCCCTTGTTCGATCTTCAAGGACCACCATCTTCTCACATATACCTTCTTCGGAAGCCTAGATAACATTTCGTTACCATGGCAATTGTACCTGAAGTAATGCCGAGAAGATGACTGATCACATTACATTTGTAGGTCCAGGCTGAATGGAAAGGATGCCGTTGGACTTGAACACGTATCTAGTTCAGAAAATAATTAGTTGATCGATATTGTACCTCTTTTTTTCACTAATCAATCATAAAATACTATCTTGTTTACAGTTTGTTTGGAACAATAATTATTAGACCTAACTCATTTGCGGGATTGTGAACGATATCGATGTATTCACTCTTTTGATATGCATGGCTGTGTGGAAGATTGTGATTAAAGATTAAAGCCGGTAAATTATCAATGAATAAATGTAATCATATCAATTTGTAGATTTTTCTGTCATTTTATATATACAAATATTACATAAAAACTTACAGAGAACTCTACAAATTGTTAATAATACGTAGAATTATAGCATTACTCAAACAAAATAAATGACATTATATTTATAATGACATCTAATTTGTTTGAGTAATGCTATAGGTCTACGTAATAACACGTGTCGCCACTTGGTAGAGGGGAGAATGTCGCTTTGAAAAAGAAAAGAATAGTTAAAAACAAAGATTGTTTTCTCTCCCTCAATCTCTCTTGTTATTCACTTGATTAAACAAAAAATACAGAATGAGGTCAAGGTTTCTCACATCCAATGCACAAAGCCTTTTAAACAGAAACATTAATACGTAACGTGCAACAATGGAATTGTGTTAAGTTCGTGAGAAAATCGCACGATAACCAGTAAAGTGTAAATTATCATTTAAACGACTGTTGTACGCCACACCACACTTGTTGGGTCTCTGAGTTCTCCCCCTCCTATTTGGACACTAATCAAATTTGGATGAGAATTCCTCAGACGGTGACCTATTTTTCGCCGTCTTCTGACACTTTATCGATAACTTTCCGCGCCACCAATCTTTTATGCTGGTTGATCGAGTGCTTGATGGTCTTACATCATTCCAACGACCGCGCACGCGCGCAGAAGCGTCATCCTTTTCAGGTACTTGGCCCGCCATTGACAAGGTAAGGATGTGATTGGTAATGAGTAACATGTTTATGACAGATTACTGTAGTGAAAATTGTGTTTGTATTTACATGCTGCCAGAAAGCAAACTGCATGCGGCATCGTTAAAAAAAGAAGGGGAAAAGGAAAAAACTGGCAATATTGATCCGCAACATGGACTCTGATCTGAATATTGGTAGGAAGAATTCATAGGTAGCAATTATGGTGATGTATATTGTTATACGCATATTTCTTGTTATTGATTAAACCACACTATACATAATTATTGTCCCTGAAAGAAAAGAAAAAAGTTTGTTGGTAAATTGAATTACGCGAGAATTTTAAATTATTATTATGAAAAATTAGAGTCGGTCTCCCTCACTTAATTCCGTCTGTATTTAATCAGTTATGCTTAAATTATTGATCATTATTCTGGTGTCATACGAAAGAAGAGAGAACAATCTTGTGAGTATTTGTGTGTTCTATATTATGTAGCTTAATATTTCCATCTCTTGTATATACGATCCTTTCTTGGCATATTGTTAATGTATGTATTTTGTTGACTATTGGGCCCCGCTCACAAGCTTTGCAGCTAAAGGGGTACTAAAAACATATATTTTATGATGTAATCAAGTTAATATATGTTGATTAATGTACTATTACCAGTCTCTTTTGTTTTGTAAAAGATTATTTCATGTTTTGTGTGGTTTTCAATAAAATGAACTTGAACTTGAACTTTTTTAATGATGCGTATATTAACAAACAGATAAATTGAGATTATAGAGTAATTTGTCCGTAAATCTGAGTATCCCTTTTTCAGGGGCACCCCGTATAATGTTTGCTCTATGAGCCGAACTATCATCATTTGAAATTTAATAGTTTTTATATTCGCGGTTGTTTTAGAGCTGTGGTATATTATATTGGTGGGCATGGGATAATTCGATGTAATGATTCCTCAATTGCCAATTAAGTGCTATGGCATGTGTTTGTACATTCTCGACCTTGTACGTATATCTTGTCTGCTAACATTGCTTTCCTTAAAGGCATCGTTTAACAATGTTGAATCTGAGATGCACGACTCTACGTGTTATCAGTGTCTGTGATATGGTGTAATATTGAAACCCTACAAAAAATGCGCTTCAAAATGATCATGAAGTGCCTCACAAACCTTTGAGTGACCCGTTTTACCAGGCTCATTTTCCCAATAGACTGTAGTGTTATAAAAAACGTTAGAAAACGGTACCCAATCCCTTTTAAGGTTGTGTATCCCTTTTGCAGCCATTATTTTTTGTAGCGCCCTCTTTACTAAAACTCAATTATCCCTTTAAAAAAAGAGATTATATATCCTTTTCGATAATGGTACTCATTGAATTTTCATCAGAATCTATCGAAATTCTTTGTCCTTGATTATGTATTCATCCCGGAAGTTTAAGTCAAGGTCCCGTCATCATCAAATGTAGCTCCGGATTGACAGTACTGACTTTAAATTCGAAATAACAAACCAGACCTAGACAGATTGTTAGGCTTATGCCAGCTTTGAAATGCAAGGTTAAACGGGTTCGATACTTCCATATCTGCCCAAGATGGTAACGAAGATCTTAGCTGGAGGCTAGAGCGTCAATCGCATTATGATACACACAAATTAACGCAATTCTTAGAGCAGTTATGTCCCCAGTGGGCAGTGGCCGTTGCCTGGTATTCTTAGTATTGTTTTAATGTCGCCATCCAGACATTTGTTTTTCGCGATTGAATTTGGTCATTTGCGTAAACAGTTTTCTATGCCACTCTAAATCATTTCCTGTCACGTGATGCACAATCAATAGCCTATTAATCGGAAGTGCTTTAATAGGGTTAAAGAGATTTCGAACAGCATCCGTCGACACAAACAAATGTAGAATGTTCGGAATAGTGTGGGGTTTGGGGCGGGTGCATTACTTGACCAGAAATAGAAGTCAATGAATACAGGCTTGAATGGCATGTGAATAAACAACTTCTATTGTGGAGAAATGTTCAAAGATGACGCCCTGGAAATAAACACCAATGTAGTAGGGCCCGCCCGTCCAGTGAAAGCAGATAAATAAAATGTATAATAATAAATATAATGCATACACAGTTAGAACGGTGTTTAAAATATCACCGTTTAAAATAATGTTGTTTAAAAACGTAAACAACGTTGTTCAAAATCGAAAAATCAGTGCTCGATTGGCTTAAACAACCATTTATTAAAAAAACAAAAAGATTTAATTAAACAGAGTTGTTTAAAAAGTCCCGGGGGAAAAATCACGTGATAGATTTAACCAATCGTGACTTCGCGTTGACATTTTTTCGATATGCGATTGCAATTTTCGCGCACGCACACATGCGATATGCACATGCATAGCGCATGCAGCATGCAATGCTAGTGCTAGTGCAGTACAGTGCAGATGAAAATGGCGGAACAAGGTCAAGGCGACGACTTGGTTCTTCTCGGCTTCGCCGATGGGGTTTAGGTGAAGTTAAAGAGACAAATAATAATGTTGTCTGTCACTGTTATATGAACATGATGAACAAATGTTGAAGTTAATTGGCAACAAGCTCTACATGTTACAGTGTAATCTTTGTGATTATTGCAGGGGTGGTTCCAGTAGGTCATTTCAATTAAACAACCAGGTAATAACCATTAAACAGTTCTGTTTAAAACTTAAGCAACTCCTTTTAAACAACCCAGTTGTGCAGTAATATTGAATAAACAACAGTTGCTTAGTAATTTAAACATTATTGTTTAACATTTACACAACTTGCTTTAAACAACCGAGTTGTGCAATTTTATTACTAAACAACTGTTGTTTAAAAGTTTTTCTAATTTTTAAACAACTAAGTGTTCAAAACGTAAACAACCTTAAGTTGTTTAATTTTTAAACAACAGTTGAGCGATTCACCGGTTAACTTGGGGTTGTTTAAATTTTAAACAACTTGTTTAATTTTTTTCTAACAGTGTACATTCATTATGAACAACTAAATGGAAAAAGAATTGAATTAAAACGATCAATCGACAGACATTTATGAAAACGTCACCCCTCATTCGTATTATTAGGCTATGCAGCCCCGAGTCGAAGCTTATATACAGTTATCTTGATTAGATGTGGACGTACCGAACGAGTATAGAGGCGTGCATTTTTAGACTAGTCTGTCTAGGGTCATTGTACACATACCTCACTATATGATTTGCTTTGACCATCATAATGACTTGATGCATTCTGACAGTCATGTTTTATCCAAATGTCTGATTAGCCGATTCGATAGAGCAAATACCGACTGACATTTAAAGCCATTTGGTGACCTCTTAAACGTACAGCATCTACTGATTTCGCATCGAGACCTTATGAACAGCATTGAGATCTCCTCTGGAGAAGAGTAATCTTTTAGGAATGCCCTAGAAATTAGTAGATGTTCATACAGAACTGAATTCCCGAACGTTCACGAGGCATTACAATTGAAATTCATAACTTATTCATCATCCTTAAGAATAAAATTTAGCGGGTGAAGGATATACTTTTCCAATTATTCCCTGGCTATAAGCCACGTCGATTAGCAACATTTGTTCTCCATGTTTGCGCACACAGAGTTAAAGGGGAAGTCCACCCTGAAATTAAGTTAGTTTTAATAGGAGTAGAAAAATGAGAGAAACAAGTCAGTGAAAGTTTGAGCAAATTCCGATTAAAAATAAGGAAGTTAGGATTTTTTAAGTTGTGATCAATCAAACACAAATTGGCAACTCTATGACGTAAAATGCGAGCTCAACTTCCATTTGCTTAGTACTAAAAAAATCTAAAATTTTCATTTTCCCTCAAGAAAAATTTCAACCATACATGCACCCTAAATATAATAATTGCAAATATGTTTCTATACTCCCCCTGCAAGGAACAAATATATATTCCGTCATCAATAACGAAGAAAACACGATTTTATGGAATATTATGCACAAAGCAAATAGAGGAGAGCTCGTATAATAAGTCACAGAGTTGCCAATTTGTATTTGATTGATCACAACTTCAATAATTCATAACTTTCTTATTTTCATTCAGAATTTGCTCAAACTTTCACTCACCTGATTTTCTTATTATTCTGCCTCTATCGAAACAAACTTATTTTGGGGGTGGACTTTCCCTTTAATAATCATTTTTGTTTTGCTACGTCGTGTTCATTGATACAGTGCTAAAAAAAGGGCAAGAACCTACTCCCTTCCCTTCGCATGATATATTGGGATCTAGACGGTTTATTTAAAGATGTATGGTAGTACTCTCTCTCTCTAATTTAAATATTTCTTTCCGTTTCGGTAAATTACTATAGAATAAAGCGTCTTGAAGAAAATATGGTACTTTTCGGAAAGACTTAACAGTAGTCTGAAGGCAGATTCTTTTGCCTGTTCCTCATTTTGTACCTTTATATATATTTTAAAGGTTATATACATGTAAATGTAGCGCTTTGATGATAATTATACTCCAATAGACTTCTAAGTATAGTTCGATTTTTGATAATCTTAGTCTTCATGAACGTCATGAATGTCATAAAATGGACAAATGCAATGAAATAAATACTAACAATTGGTATGAATAGGTTTGCAGAAATATCTGTCTCATCTTATTCCAGGTTATGAATGATTTCCTGAAATATTTTGCCGGAAAACAAGTTTATATCTTTAAATAAACATTTGTTTCCTCTTGATGCGCATTGAGAGAAAAAATACACCCAGACACACAAAACAGTCGTACTGTGTTCCCCCACACCACTATTAAACATGCATAATATATTTTACATCCGTTCGCGGAGGAAATGATAAAAGAGCATTGCCATTTTAGAATGTTACATGGTTACGTGAACGAAGCGTAAAGATTGAAGGGGGGACGCTGAATTAAAGTCTCAAGTGTAAGTGAATTTAACGGCTTGCTGCTCCTGTCGTTGCAATACTGAGGGTGTCAGCTGAGTAAATATATAGGGACGCTTAGTGTCCCGCTCATGGTTTCATCGCAGGATTCAAGGCCCCGCTAGGTATTGGTGGAGATGGGATGACGAGGTTTTACTTTTCGGTTTCGTTTCAAGCCAGCCTACACGGGAAATTGATACGATAATATTAAAACATGCATGGCTCGAGTCTGTCTGGCAAAACAGTGCCTTTAAACAGGCTGTAGTCTTTAATCGCTAACAATTTTGGTGTTTACTGATTATGTTAGGGTCGGACATGACTAGCATCTATTCTATTTTCTAGGGCTAATTAACATTTGTTATCTTCCTTTTGTCACTACCTAAATTTTTTTTTTTTTTTTTTAAATCTTGAAAGGTTTCATTTGTCAGAAACTCAACATAAAAAAAACAAAATACGTGTCACATTTGTTTTGTATAAAATAATAGACAATAGTGCTGTTGTACACATTTATGATAGTAGTGATGTATATTATAATGCCTGGTATTGAATAAATATAAAGAATCGTATCAAATGCCAATTAATGAAGCTTTTTTTAAAGAGTATGCTTGTATCTCCGAATGTGATTGCTGGGAGTAGTCTTCCCAGCCTTCACAACATGATTGGAGGTGATGCATGGCTTTAAAATGCTACAAGTTGACAGAGGAGCGTTGGTATAGTACAGTGTGCTGTTTCGTGATTCTGTGAGGGGGCTGTATCTCCCTATGCACCTTTTCTTCAGGCTGTTGACTGGAAAGTGTCTCCCTTAGAGAACTGTTGTTGCATCTACTTTCATGTTATAATAGACATTCATCCATGTGAAAAATGGTAGTCAGCAATGGGACATTACCACCTTAATCAAATCAGAATGACTCGGTGGTGGATCTGAACGCCTACACGAGCATTGATTCAAACACTCTTTCATTTTCTTTCATTATTCCGTTTGAGAGGTTTATTAATATGTTTGCACAGGTTTGACATTCAAAGGTTATTTAAAGAAGAAATGACTGAAACGTATTAAACACAATAGGCTTATTGTTCAGAATCATTTAAGATATATAACCCTCGGATCCAACAACGCTTTAATTTCCCAATTGTAGAATTAAAATCAAAAAGCACAACTGTTAACTTGTAGCAGATTAATAGTTGATGATTATTTTTATTATCTTCTCAATATTTTCGTTTATCTTGTTAATGTATTGAATGTGATGGTTTGTACTATTTAAAGTTTAATAGCAATTATCATTAATAGTATTTTTTAAACAAAGAATTAACATTCATTGAAAGATAATGGATAGCGTGACTGTTGTCCATGTGATATTTTTGTTTTGCTACTTGTGATTCTTGAAGAAAAAAAACACTCTAATTTGATTCCGGTGAACTGGAGAGAAAGTATTACAGATCAATGAAGTACAGGAAATGTTACATTATTTCTCATGGAATACTTCTTGAATTTCTAGATTGCAAGTTCGAAGAAAAGGAGTTCCGACAGAAAGGTACCCGAGAGATAGCCAGAGAGAGAGAGATAGAGAGAGAGAGAGAGAGAGAGATAGAGAGGGAGAATGGAAACAAGAGGGAAAGATGAACATGGTGACGGTGAGAGAGAAAGAAAGCAAAACGCACGAAGGTAACAACAAGAGAGAGGTAGAGAAAGTGAGACAGACTCTGGATAAATGCAGGAAGAGAGTTGGAGAAAACAGATAGAGAGAGAGAGAGAGAGAGAAGGGGTTGGGGGTAGGCGAGAGAATGAGGGATATACATATATGGAAGGGAGGGAAAAGGGGAGACGCAAACAGGGAGAGGAGGGAGAAATTGTCATGGGAATTTGAACGATAAAGAGGGAGAGAGACGGGAAGCGGCTTGTGAAGTGACTTATAATGTAATGTATCATGCATTTTTTCGTACAGAATTAAGCAATGTCAATTAAATTCATTGCATTAACCATAAGCTGTCAATTTCTATATATCCATGATTTATCGAATGTAATAACTTATATGTTAAGTTATGGGAAAAGAGAGCTATTTGCTTGTCAATCAAATACATACACTGCAGCCTAGCACCTATGTGAGGTACAGAATTAATTTCGAAGCAAAAACAACATCTTAATTGTATTCCCCTTGCACGCAACCTAACTCTACAGACAATTCCTCCCGGGAATATGACGGGTATTTTCGTTTAACCCCAATCCTAACCGGCTACGTGCATTATTATACCGATTCAATCTGTCATAGTTAGCCCATTGTTTGCGGAGAATGTATTTATACATATCTGCATACTGTTAAAGGCATCCCCGGCAGAAAGCTTTGCTAGACTACTTGATCTATTTTCCATCAATATTGCTTTTTCTCAGACTTCAGCGCATTTCAAAGTGTTACCCCATTCAGAAGTAACGAATGTGGATCTCAATTTAATTATAAATTCAATAACATTTGCACATATTGTTGTCGCTAGGGGGAGAGGTTGTGGGTTTAACACCCCACCCACTCCATATCGTTGTAGGCGAGCATTAATATTGATGGTAAAGCTGAGGAACGGAATACCTTTTGTTTTAATCCGGGTCGGAAAAGTGAACAGTCAAATACAATAATATTGACTTGAGAGGATGTGTTTATCGTTGTTGATGTTGTTATGTTTATTTTATTTTTCTTCTTCTTTTTTAATTGATGGAAGTTTCCGAGAACTAGTATGCAAAATAGGTGTAAACCCCAATGCAACTAATACTAGCATTGCCCCTATTTGCTTATACATAGTTATATAATTGCCTCCTTTCTCGCAAGTGAATGATTTAGTCAAATTTTACTTGTCCTAAACTCCTCTTTTTTCCTTTAAGACAAGGCTAACATTAGCCGGCTTTTCTATGTTACCTGGAGAGTAAACCGTCTAGAATCATTCGCCGAGGAGGGAGAGCTTACCTTTCCCGCCTCAACCGGGACCTGCCTCCCAGCAAAGGGTTCATTGGCTCCCAGCAAATATTTTATATTTAATGAAAGTCTCAGAAACATCTCCCTTTGTTGTGGTGTCTACTCCCACCCGCACACACAACTAACCAAATAATGGATATGTCTAACTCTGGGAACCGTCAGGGGTGGGTCCAGGTTTTCGTGAAGGGTGTCGAGGGAGAGGGTTAAAAGTCTGACAAAAAAGGGAATGATAGTACAAATGAAGTATTACAAAGGAATGTTCTCACATCTGTATAGATGCTAAATTATAAAGATATTTAACAAAAATTCTTTGACAAACAGTAAAGAATAAGAACAACAACAACAAATGAAAAAGATTAGGTTATCATATTTCATGTGCATCAAAAGCCTTTCAAAATAATTGGGGTACAACAACATGATTCGGTGAGCAGGTTTTAGTGTGGGTGGGGATATGTGTGCGTGAGTGAATGTGTATGTTTTGTACTATACGTTATGCACTTACGGGTTTTTAAAGGGGTACGGGTCGCTTCCACCTATCCCTCAACTCAAGGAGTTACTTGGGATGGGGCTGCGTAGAAAAGGGGAAGTTGATTAACCGGGCAGCGTTAGGATCCGTTCACTGTGTTTTGTTCGTATAAGCAAAATGAAAGCTCGAGGCAGTATAAAGTAATCATTTAGCACGCGGTTTATACTATGCCTGCTCGTCACAAATTCTATTAGCTATGTTTGACTAGCATCTCAATACACGGCGATTAATCAAAATAATATGGGCGTTATGTACCAAAATAAAATAACTTCGAATATTAATAAGTAAATATAGGAATCAATTAGATTACAATACTACTTTCATATCGTTTCATATCCAAAATATTCCGCTTTCTACACAGAGGGTGCCTGAAGAAAGGTTTAAATGCTTATCATATTATTAGGGGACCCTTAGAAGAATACATTAAAATACTTTGACCAATAGCCTCTTTGTAGACAGCAGGTTGAATGGATTTGTAATACAATATTACATTTCACGTAATTCAAGCGCTGTATAGTAAAATATGAGCAAGTATCGTCATTCAACCAGTATATCATTTTTATTTTTAGATGTTAATTGAACAACAAGCATTTCTAGAAAGATCCTTGATAACAATATTTATGATAGATTATAAAATAAGGTAACAAAATAAGACATGATGATGGCAAAGATGATGACAATAATGATAATGATAATAAAAGTAATAATGATAATGAAGATGGTAGCAATAATGATAATTTCAACACTATTTTATTTATATAATTATATACATCTCATTAGTGTTTTCATTAATGTTATCATAAGTAATCATCTTTTCAGAATTAATTCTAATTGAGATTTGGCAAATTACTATTTAGTCCAATATTTCATTTTACATACCCCCATGCAAGTATACAAGAAATGTAATGGAATAATCTTCCACGGCGTGACTTCCTGATTTCTGAATCAAATTTAATTGATGCTTCACTTGATAGATTACACATCACATCTTATTATACATTCCATATGGTAAATATGTTATACACATTTGCAGATTAAACATTTATTTAATGTAAATGACTCACTAAACAATGCACTTTATTAATCAAAAACAAAATTACAAACATGCATTTTGACCACATTTTCGTCAGAAGGAACTGAAGGCAAGATATTGATTGTGTTTGGAAGCAAGGTCGCCTTATTCAATTATCTAATTCATTATCATAATTGAAAAGGAGTAGATAGAGGACAGATGTAAATCTTTAATGTAAATTATGAATTTGGTTTGGTCCACTGAACTTCTCGCTTGAGTGAAGTTTGGGAAATGGTTAAGTAGAGTCGGGTGATTCGACCTTTATTCGTTATTCGTTTCCAAAAGTATGTGCAGTCCCTCATCTCAGACACTATTTTTGTTAATATAGTGTAATCATGTAATTTCTAATGATCACAACATAATTAAACTTGAGAAAAAGCGTTTGTGTTTTTGTAACCAAATTTCACTATTCCATTCTTGTTTAAATTTGATAACTAGAGTATGAGTCTTTTCTAAATGGTAATATCGCAAGTCATCTTGTTTATGAAGCTAAATGTAAAGGAAATTCGTGTACGGATTGAATATACAGAAACAAGTTTTAACGTGACTTCGTGATAATTCACCCAATATGAATACCAACTCGACTAAGAGTTGTCCGTTCACAATATACATTACGCATTTCTTTAGCTACAAAAGGATGAAATATATGAATTTTTAAGATCTGCTTTTGATGGGAAAACGTCTCACGAGGGTAGTTTAACATGATCTTCATGATTAGATTGGCATAGATCCTAGAATGAAAAGGTGTTTTTCTTGGAGAAGAACCGATCATGAGAGCCTCAAAGAAGCACGTGACACCGATGCGCATGCGTTTTTTTGTTGGAAGCAGATAATTGGATTGCTCTTGAACAAAGCATGCAATATTATCACATAATGGTATCCGTAATAGAGCAAACACAATTCCACCCTTCTCAACCATCCATCATAGGTGTCACTTTTCCCAACTCATCCGAGAATACTCTGAAGGTTTATCTCTCGTATGATGGCCGCTGAGACTTGGAAACAGATGCGAACCTCTCTTTGGGGGGAATTTTTAGACTGCTTCAAGAAAAACATATTTGATCAAGAGATAAAGATGAAAGTCTCTCTGGGAGAATTTTCTTTCCACAATATGCGGTGTGAAGGTCGGGGTACTTTGTCTCTCAAGAGGAGAATATATTTGTTTATTGTATAGGGAAATCCAAGGGACAGACTAAAAACTAAATCATTCTGATTAAGATATAATTATTGCTTTATAATTATGTAACCTTGTTCATGACCATCTAACCAAATTGCAATCATTGTTTGTAGGAGATACCTCCTTATGATAGGTTTGTTATATCGAATCTTCGTTTTTTTAAAAGAAGCACCTTCTTTACATGAACAAGAGGTCGTTAAATGTTAATAGAAAATGGATTTGATCGACAAACAGCCAAATCTAAACCAGATATTGTTAAAATAGCAAATGATTTTTAATATCTAGACAATGTTGGACCCGTTGATGAATAAATAATAAAAAAAATCCTCTGAATACCATCTGATCCATAGGTACATCGATATCTACTATATTACCTTTATCATATTTTTAACAAGTCATGACCGAGTAAAAGTTGTTGTACCCAGATACTACCAGTATTAAGATATTTGCAGTATTTGATATCAAGAAAGAATGCAAAGGATCAAACAATACAGGAACGAAGAAAATTAAACATTTGCGGCTGTAGATTGTTAACCCAAAAATATATATATTTGATGTCTATACGGGGTAGTCATAACTCTCAATAACACCAGGTGACAGCATAACACCTCTGTAGAAACTGCCAAGGATTACAAATCGCCTCTATCAAATGACATTTCATTTTATTCCTGATTTTTGAAGGTCGTTTCATCGATTGGCAATTCATAAAGAAAGTATCATTACAATCACGCGCCTTGCATTGAACGAATAATTGAAAGAACAATCTTTGGCAATTTATGACTTAAAATGTAATATTTTGATCAAAATAGTCAAAAGTACAACCTCTGTGATTTGGTTAAATATATCTTGTGTTTTTAAGTGGTGTTAAGCTTAAAGTGGTGTTAATCGTAATGTTTGGACGTACGAAACCTCGATCCCCTCTTATTTTTCTCTAGGTGTAGTCAACTCCTCAGAAACTTTAGACAGAACAGATTTTATTCCTTTCTACTTGTATGATCACTGGAAGATTGGGTCATAGGGACAATGGACAATAACTGTTTTGCGTGTTGGTGAATTACAATTTAAAGTGATTTGCTCTGTTTTAGAATTACATTTTTCAAAACAGTCAAATGT
Organism: Strongylocentrotus droebachiensis; assembly: GCA_035222895.1. Classification (NCBI taxonomy): domain Eukaryota; kingdom Metazoa; phylum Echinodermata; class Echinoidea; order Camarodonta; family Strongylocentrotidae; genus Strongylocentrotus; species Strongylocentrotus droebachiensis. The sequence continues at coordinate 300,263 of JAVYIG010000625.1, forward strand.
CATTTGAAAAATTTAATAAAATCTAAATAGAATTTTATTTACAATATTGGATACTTCTCTGGCACTCACACCCCCTTGGTAACCAGAACGAGTTGACGTTACCCCGGTTATGGCTATGCTGTCGATTTTGGTGCTGACAGTTTTCAAGGAATTACTCTATTCCAGGTATCCATACATCATTCAAGGCAAATAAATAAAAAGTCGGCCAAAAATCAGAGGCACTTTATGAGACTTGACTGCTAACTTTAAAAAGATTTACGGCCACTAATACCAGCAGATCACTACTTTTCCGGTCTCATTGTAAGAGCGTCCTACAGGCTGTGGTGTCTTTAAAGATAAAAATAAGTTTAAAAAGCTTTCAAAGATGAGATTAAGGTAAGAATTGCGGTCATATTATGTGACCGATTCCCGGCGAAGTGTCGATATAGATCCCCGATGAATATACAAGACGATTTGTTAAGACAATCAACGTTTTTTCGTTCAAGAAGTGTGAGGTCTTTCAAAAGGGACTTCCTCACCGCAAACTGTCAGAAAAAAAATCTCGGGAGATATATGTTCGGAACTCGAACGTATTTAGGCTGACTATCGTTTTACCTGTAAGGAAATACATATTCAGGTGTACTCTGCTCCGGTTCTGAGCTCCCAAAGTATCATCGGATTAAGAAGGCAATTAAGGATAGCCGTAAACTAAGATAAATAGGGGAGTAATGGATGACGTAGGCGGCTAGTGCGTGGTGAATACGGGGGTTACAGAAACGTACCAGATTCTTTCCCGGGAGCTTTCGCGCGAGGGAAGCATCATCGCATCGGATCGACATTTTTAGCATGATTGCATGATTGCTTGGGTATGAAAGAGTGACGTTTAGAGAAGTGACGTGATGCCACGGAGACATGAAATCATTTAATGATTCAAATTGAGTAAATGGATCCAATTCCTTCGGTAAGACACCTTTAAGTCTGCCCTGTATCTAAGCGCTTCTGATCGCATTAAAGGCTTTTGATCGAGGGAAAAATTGGCGCCACAACTACTATCGCGATTTTAGTCGTCCTACAGCGACAATAGTGCTAGAATCCCAGTCACTTTTAGAACTTAAAGGTTACACCATTCACCAGCGGTAAATATGAAAAGGAAGTTAAAAACGTGGCAAATGAATGGAAACCCATGAATCTGTTACAGTGCAAAATATGACGTCAAACAGAATTCAACAAAACAGTCACATTGATGACACACATTAATGAATGACATGTGCCGCTAAACCTTGATTTGAAACGTGTATTTGTGACAATTTTTCAAATTTAACATTTTGTGAAGTAAAGGTTTCATGACTTTGCCATCAAGGAAATGTGTTTACATAATTCGTATCGACTATGCTGTTACTTTCCGGTATGCTATTTCCAACACATGATATCGAATAAAAAAAATAGGTGTTTTCCGCTATGTACCAACTACCAATTGCTTCTGTATTGACAAATTTGTAAAAATGAATCATCGTTGAGGTCTAAAATGATCATAATGCACCATGAAGAAAAAGAGAGAAACAAAATCGAATTTCCTCATTCAAGACCGTGACCTTGAACATCGTGGCGGTTTTCTTTTGATGTCTGGTGTCCCCCTTTTTCTAGGTCTTATACATTATTCCTGGATTCTGGATTCCTCGGTCAGTTAATTGGTTTCATCTATAAAGGCACATTTACCCTTTATAAACACCGTTACCGAGGTCTCGCTGCAGCCTATGTCCTGCTTTCATTACTTTATATATCGTAGATGTAGATCTCAAGTAGAATTAACTAAATAGCTCGTTCTTTTTTAAATAAGTCCTAATTCTGCCGCACCGAAGTTTAAACACGAACGACGCTCATATCAGCGAAAGTGATGCAATGTGGTATATAATTATGTAGCTCACACAGATGCATTTTAGTAAAGGAGAAAATGTGTTTTCTTTCTGATATGTCAATTTCTTTTTTCATTTTCATTTTCCGGAGACATAAACATAATTTTCCGGTCTCATAATTAGGCATGGTTGGAGTATAAGTCTGTGGGCGCTTTATCAACATAAGGTAATGCAAAACGAACTACTTTATATAGAAATACGATAAATTGTTCACCTGTGTGATATACCATGTACAATAACTTGCCCTTTTAGAGCTGTGAAGATACATTAATTTTTAAAAGTTTTTAGGCAAAGGAAAACCCCGATGACATGACGATTTCACGGAATCCGAATCAACCTTGACTTGAAGAAATAAATAAATCATTGTACATGTGTTTAGAAATGATTGCTCTTCGATATACAAGGTAGGATTTCTCCGTGGTGTAGGTGATCACCGTTCACTAGGGCGACTTCCTCTCTTATCGCAGCTTCTATTAGGCTAATGGAGGGTTGGGCCTCATGGAAGGACGAAAGCTTCCGATCTGGGTGAGACTCTTTCTTGATATGCATTTCATCCATATCCTTATCATTCTTTTCATTGATACCTATCATAGTTATGTATTAGCAATAGTATCCCCATGGGCTAGAAAAGGATGATTGGCGTTACATACTAAGGAAATGTATTGTAGTTGGTGAAAATATTTATAAGTTCATTTACTCTAGAGATATCATCCATTAGGGGACCATTAGGGGAATTTTTACTGTTTCATATGGTAGACTGAACTGAGCATAACCTCTTCGACTTCTTTTTATTGTATATACAATGTTGTATGACAACTAACAAATAAGTACGTAAGTGAATAGCAACTAACACGATGGAAACTACTTTCGAAAAATCAACCTATCGCAATTCCAATATAGTCCGGCAGCCATCACGATATACCTTGTTTTAGGGTCTATAGTTTGTTTTTTTTTGGATTATAGTTCCTTAGACCATCAATTTGAAGAATCCGATTGCTGACACTCTGTCAGCCTTGAGCAATTTGAGATATGTGACGTCACACAAAATGGCCGCCAAAATACCCTTTTTTACCAAAATTAATGATAATAAAATTGTTTACAGTATTTTGCTACATTAAATGTCAGTCAAATATCTTGATTTTTTTCTAGGATCATCACTAAATAAAAATTGACGATGTTGTATGATAAAAAATGGCATGTAAATTTGCATAATTCAGATTGGCGCCCTCTATAGACACGTTAACTTGCAAATTTTAAATGATGGCCAAATGCCAATTTCTAACATGAAATTAACATTTGTTATAAGTCAGACGCACTGAATACAATTAGTAAAAATTGTGCACCACATTTTGGTGTGATTTTTTTGTTATTCTGTACTTTTAAAGGTAAAGATCAGTTTTGGAAACGCCCCCCTCTCAAAAAATGAAATGGAAGCTCTTATCACCAATCATGTGAAAGAATATGTTTTGACTAATACGTGATGATATAAATTTTGCCGAGAAACCGCCTACTAATTGATATATTTGGTAAATTATTATATCTATTTAGACCTGATAGATATCGCGCACGTGTCGCGTAGTCCCATATACATCCTTCTGTGTACAGTGCTTGTAACTTTACCAAGACTGGGCCAAATTTCTAATCGTTTTGATGATTCCAGACCTTGCAGTACACACCAATACTTATAAGCTAGATGATCAACCTTTTCTGATCGATTCCACAACGTTTCTTTCACAATGCAATCGCATGACCATAACTGGTCTTTATCTTTAATACTTGAAGAAAACAAGCTAGAATTGCATGCTCTCTGTCCCATAGATATGAGGTGCCATATGGTTATAAATACCCGTTTTCAGTGACAGCATTCCGAAATTTGATTTGTATTTTGAGGTAACACATTCTTTTATATGAACCTATCATGAAAAGGTTCCTCTCTTACAAGGGAATTTATGAGTTTAATAAAGCGAAATATCCACCCAAAATGACCAAACATGGTTACCTTCCAATGGCTATCATTTGCTGCTTTAGTTTGATCGTTATAACACTCGACAGAGGCGCGAAAACCACAGAAAATTGTGCATGCTAGTTTTGCTTTGTTGCATTGGCACCGTGATGATTTACATAGGCTTCCACTCGCACAAGTGCACCGTATTAACCTTAAAATGTTGTCCGGTGCGAGTTGTACATTTGTAAGTACTGTGACAGGTATCAGGGATTTGGTTTCCTCTTCTTTTGCATAGCCATACTTTCAGGATCCAATGATGTGGGTCGTGACTGCAAGGCGTGCTTCCACACACATGTTTGCAGATGAGCTCTCTTGCCAACTGAGTCCAAAGGGAGTCAAATCTTCTGCTTCATCACTTTCAGCAATGCATGTACCCTTTTCAATCCCAAAGTATGCCCCAATAGTGTCGCATCCCCTCAACGCATGTCCTGCCAACATCGATGGAATGATATCTTCTAACTTGTGTACAGTGGCAGGAATGTCAATAACAGTTCGCTCTTTGATGACGCCATGATCATTGGCGTTCTAAGTTATTCATGTAGATAATGATGGACCCTAACCCTAACAGCCAGGACCCTAACATACCTTTTCTCATTAGCAGCAATTTGAATCGCTTGCTGTACTATGATGTTGTCTGCTTCTTCATGTGTTATGGAAAGATCTTCCCTTGGCATGACATCGCTGCCTGATATCACTTCAACACATACCTCATCTTGACCGGTAATGACCAGCTTGTGCTTTTGCCTATTTCTGAACACCTCATCATTCTGCAGAATCACGTATACCGGTATATGATCAACTGTAGTTTGTTGTCAGTAGTTTCTGGGAGAGAAGCAGTGAGGTGGGAAGACTCTTTTGGATGACTCTCGATTCGTCATGACTTCTAGAAACCCTGGTGGCACACCAACCAAAGATCATCAGATTTTAATCCAGAGTAGAGCACAACCATCAAACGAGCTGTACAAGGTTGTTCAAGTGACACGTCAACCTTTGTCAAATTCTTCAAGTTCGCCTTTGACCTGGTGAAAGCTTCCATGACAAAATATTCTTGATATTGACATATCTTCAACTTGCCTGCAGTCCTATTACTCTAGAGTAGATCAACTTGGTGTCATAGACTTTTGAATCCTCCAATGTTAATTAAACTACACCCTCCAAGTGGTTGAAAACTTCACCTACCTCGGCTCCATGTATTAAGCAACCTCTCCCTTGATCTCGAGCTCAACATTCACATTGGCAAGGCAGCAACCAAGATGGCTAGACACTCAAAGCAGGCCTGGAAGAACAATTTACTATAAACCACCAACACGAAAATTAAGATCTACCAGGCCTATGTGCTCAGCACTCTCCTGTATGGCAGTGAGTCGTGAACCCTGTATGCAAGTCAGGAGCGCCGTTTGAATGTTTTCCATTTCCGCTGCTTGAGGCGAATCCTAGGCATCAAATGGCAGGACCACATTCCAAACAAGGATGTCCTCAAAAAGGAGGGATGATGACCATCTACGCTCTCCTATCACAACGACGGCTGAGATGGCTTGGTCATGTCAGTCGAATGGAAGACGGCCGCATTTCAAAAGACATCTTGTACAGAAAGTTAGCGACCAGAACCAGGACTGTTAGAAGACCTGGCCTTCGCTTCATGGATGTGTGCAAGAGGGATATGGAGGCCAGTGAAATCAACCCTACAAAATGGGAAGCCTATGCTTCAGACTGCCCCAAATGGAGATGCGCTGTGAAGACATGTATACAGAGGAGTGATCAGAAGAGAGTAGAACAGTGGGAGGAGAAAAGACAACAAAGACGGCAGCTAGCCACGGCTTCAACAGCACAGCCACACATGAAGTTTGTCTGCAGCAACTGCAACAGGACCTGCCTCTCTAGGATTTGACTGTTTAGTCATAGCAGGAGCTGCACAGCAAGAAACTCTTGCTTGAAGCTGTTAAACAGAGGTACAATTGACGGTGTTCAAAGGGAGGGAGTTCCAGAGTCTTATTGTATCCGGGAAGAAGCTCCTCTTTTAGACAAGCATTCAGGCAAAATGAACAATTATCTTCTTGGAATGCCCTCTGTGCAGGGATGTTGATGGAGTGAGGAAAGTATGTAGAAAGTCTTTCAGCGGGTTGTTGATGCAAAAGATCATCACCACCTGAGCCTGCATGTACCCTGCGTTCTTGTAATGTTGGCCACTTGAGCTGGTTCAGGATGGCTTCTACTTTGCTTGTCCTGCAGTAGTCATTGCAGAAGGAGCGGACATAGCGCCGTTGACCTATTTCAAGCTTCTTGATGATTGCTAATTGTTTAAGTGTTAGGGTCCCATAAAATTATGATGATGGCATACTCCATGATTGGTTGAAGGCGAGTATCGTAGCACAATTATTTAAATTTTCTAGGACATGGTTGGATATTTCTTTGAAGAAAGGCACAGGTGGAGTTGGAGTATTTGCTGATAATGTTGATATGTGGGTTCCAGCTGAGGTTTTTCTGTGACTCAACACCTCGATACTTTGCTATATTTTTGTCATCTAGGGTCTGTCCGTGAATTTGATGATGGATTTGCGTTTATTGGTGACATGTAGAACCTGACATTTATGTGGGATGAATTCCATCAGCCAATCACGCTCCCAGCGTTGCAGTGAGTCAAGATCCTCTTGGAAACGTTAGGCGTCTTCCTATGTCTTGATGTTGCTGTATAGCATGCCATCGTCAGCAAAGAGCCTGACTGTTGGGTTTGGGGAGAGGTACGGTGGCAGATCATTGAGGAAGAGGAGATGTTACTTGGCTGGTGTTGGAGATGGGTCCTTTCAGTAACACCTGCTGGGTCTTGTAACTCAGGAAGCCAGAAAACCAAGCATGTGTGGGTTCCCAGATTCCATAGAATTGGATCTTGTGTAACAGCTAGCCTTCAATGGGGAACCTTGTCAAATGCTTTGGAGAAACCAAGGAGTGTCATGTCCAATTGGTCTCTGGCATCGATGCCTTTGGCAAGGTCCAGGACAGCAACGACAAGCTGTGAGACGCAGGATCGCTTCTTTCGAAAGCCATGTTGTGCATCAGACAAGATGTTGTGGCTTTCAAGGTGGTTCATGTTGCTGCTAAGAACGATGTGCTCGAGTACTTCACAGGTTACTGACGTCCGAGTGACAGCTTTGTAGTTCTCTGGCTTGCTACGGTCACCTTTCTTGAAGATGGGATCAATATATATAGCCATCTTCCATTTATCAGGTATGCACGCTCTGGTCAAGGGAGGCTTGGAAGAATAGAGGGAACACAGGTGTCAGTTTGGTGGTCAGAAGTCTGGCTGGGATTTGGTCAGGACCAGTGGCTTTATGAACATCAAGCTCAGACAGGATCTTCAGAACCCGAGATAGTAATGTGATCCATGGTTGGGTAGGGGCTTCGTCCTTTGTCTCTCAGACTAGTCATATCTTCATTGCAGTTGAAGATGGATGAAAACTGATTACTTAGAATGTTCGCCTTTGAGAGGCTATCTGAGTAAGTCATTCCATTAGATTATTTCAATGGAGCCAACCCTGAAGCATCGCATCGCTTGCCGTTTATGAAACTCCAGAAACACTTTGGTTTACAGTTGGTGTCTGGGCTGACAATTTCTGTCAGGTACCCGTTGTAGACTTTCTTGGAAATTGTGTCATAGAATCCACCAGGTAACTTCTGTTAAAACTCATGCATCTGTCTGGTACCGATGCCAAATGCTTTATCATCATTCACTGACGCTGGATCAATGCTGGTCTAAATAAAGCCTATGAATGGAACAATAATGTACCGTAAAATCACTTCTCACTGATTCTCTTGTAGATCTTGGTTTCTTTACATGTATCTTAATTTAGACCAAAAAATATGTAAGATAAATGCAGCACAATCGTAATTATTTTATGCATACGAAGCATATAATATGTGTTTAACGTGACGTAGATCTAAGAAATTGGCATTTGGCTGGCACACCTATTTTTATGCAAAATTAATATATTTATAGAGGGCGCTATTTCAAAATATGCAAATTAGCTTGTCATCTATGGCCGTGCAACATCACGAAACCATTTTTAATGATGGTCCTAGAGAGATACAGACATTTGGCAGCCCAAAATTGTAGAAAAATCCTTGTTTTATATTTATTATACATTTTTAGAGAAAAATCATGTACTTTGGCGGCCATTTTGTATGACGTCACATATCTTAAATTGCTCAAGGCTGACAGAGTGTCAGCAATCGGATTCTTCAAATAGAAGGTTTAGGCAATCATAATCCATTGAGAAATAAGAAATTGGCATTTGGCTGGCACACCTATTTTTATGCAAAATTAATATATTTATAGAGGGCGCTATTTCAAAATATGCAAATTAGCTTGTCATCTATGGCCCTGCAACATCACGAAACCATTTTTAATGATGGTCCTAGAGAGATAAAGACATTTGGCTGCCCAAAATTGTAGAAAAAGCCCTATTATATATTTATTATACATTTTTAGAGAAAATCATGTACTTTGGCGGCCATTTTGTATGACGTCACATATCTTAAATTGCTCAAGGCTGACAGAGTGTCAGCAATCGGATTCTTCAAATAGAAGGTTTAGGCAATCATAATCCATTGAAAAAAAAACTATAGACCCTAAAACAAGGTTAGGCCAATAATCTGGATTTGGCTGCCGGACTAATAGCCCTGTGCGTCACCCATTGAAATATGCAAACATGACAATGGCGTATTCTATGATATTGAAAATGTCATTGAGTTGATATTTCAAAAATAGTTTCAACTAGACATAACATACATGTTTGACAAAGTAACCAACAAGAAATGGACATGTCATCCACCTCCAAACAGGTATAGTGTACCCGTCTGCATAACCTTAATTCTTTTCTTGTGTCAGAGGCTAACGACGTTGCTCTAACTGTTGCAAGATAATATTAATATTGATAATACAAGTACATATATTTTCATAGCGCATAAACGCACTACGCAAGGTGCTCCAGGCGCTTCCATATTATTCCCGCTCTGCTAGACTATAACGTTTTCATAGCTCACAGAATTCCTTCCTACCGCTACTCATATATCACCTGGGTGGAGAGTGGCAAATGTAGGTTAATGTCTTGCTAAGGAAATTAGTGTGACGGTGGGACTTGTTAGCAGCGAACAATGTGATCCACAGTCCAACTACGTTTCCACTAGACCACAACATCTCTACAGCATGGTAAACAATAGCGAAATGAGCACCAAAAAAAATCCCACCAGGTGGCATAATGGGCAAAAGTGAGAAAAACCCGGAAAATTATTACATTTCAGCAACATTTGTAAATCACTGGTATCGAATTAAAAATTAAACACGTTTGAATTTTGTTATAGGGGCAACAGCCCCCCCCCCCCCCCCACCATCAGTACGCCGGTGATGATATATAAGGGAAAACAGTAGTGTGATGTCTCGGAATATTGATTTTCTACTTAATGATGAACATAGGAATTGAATACTGGACAAACATAATGTTATCTGCTTCCTTTCATATTGCTACTCACGTGTATATGAGGCGGAACAAACAGACGGTACGTCAGAAGACAGAGGGGTTGCTAATAATATTTTGGCTTGTTTGTAGTATTGTGCGTACAAGATATTTCAATCACCGTTTCCTTAGCACAGTCATACGCCTCAGGGGAAGCGGCCAGAGATGAGAGCATTCGGTAGATTGATATTGGGTTCACTCAACAATTCTTGGAGTCTCATTAATGAGCCCGACGCGTCCGGGTACATCGAATCAAAATTTGATCTGTTCTAATAATATTTTGACACATTCGACAATTGTAAAAAGACTAGACGAGACATGCTCTGAAGTGAATACGAAATTAAAAAGTAATCGGAAACCGAACTTAGTTACAGGGATAAACGAACAACAGTAGTTTATTTCATATTTCATTTCTTCCGCCTACTATATTACACGGTTGCCTCCACAGTATTCAGGACTTTGTTTTACAAGAGAGCCTTGTAAACATGAAGAACAACATATAGCTTTTAGTATTCGGGAAATTGTATTAGTCTAAATCAGTGATAATGTTGTTAAGACGAGGGTAGTTGCAAGTTTTTCAGAACTACAGAGGCTAGTCAGTAGTCTCAGACGACTAGAGGAAGAATATCATTTCATTAGAACATCTTTGATTTACATTTGAAAATTCCCTTGCTTCAAAAATTAACCTTAAGTCAACATTGTGTGTTACAGGTGTTTGAAGAAGTGAGGTGGAAGGTGTGCAATCATTATTCCACATTACCTGAAGCAATCACATTAACAGTCTAATCAACAGACGAAGCTCACTGAATAAATCCACCTGTCCACATTCTCTGAGCAGGCGTACTAAATTAAGCCCAATTTAAGAACATTTACACCCACAACAAAAAGTGAGTCACCCTTACTCAAATTGATGAGTCACTGGTTTGTCCGTACAGCGAAACACTTGAAGGATCATGTGAGTCACTATGACTCGATACAAATGAGTCTTAAAGACTCACTTGAAGTGAGTCTTAGATAAATAAGACTCATTTGTATCGAGTCATAGTGACTCACATGATCCTTCAAGTGTTTCGCTGTACGGACAAACCAGTGACTCATCAATTTGAGTAAGGGTGACTCACTTTTTGTTGTGGGTGCATCATGACATAGACCCCCTACTCCCTAGGCCTATCACACACATACCATACCATGCCAGAGTCACTGTCCACATTTGCAATGGAAAATATATCCTAAAATATCACATTTTAGCGATGTAATCGGTGGCCCCGCTACCCGAATCTGAAAAATCTACTTTGTACGCACTAAATTAAGCCTTAACTTGAGATTTATTTGTCACCCATACTGTCACGAAACAATCTTGAATTAATTCGTTTTACATCAAATAACAAGGATCTAGGAGTTTCGTTGTATAAAACAATGATGCAAGATCGTGCATGTTTTCATTCGACACGGCTTCGTGCGATACAGTAGAATCTATACACTATGAACATGACTGACAATGAGAGCGGACAAAATATACAGTTCCTCAGGTAGACAAAGGAACATCCCTTCACAGCTATTATGTAAAAAGGTGAATATGCATGTGACACCTGTTCTACACATTTTTACATAATAGCAGTGAAGGGATGTTCCTTTGTCTACCTGAGGAACTGTACATTTTGTCCGCTCTCATTGTCAGTCATGTTCATAGTGATAGTTAAGTTACACACAGCCTCATCAACTCGAGTGCGGATATCGTAAAATGAACGCATGCATCATTTGTATAATAATCAGAAGATTCAGCCCACGAATCCAGTCATAAAAATCATCGTTTAAAACCATATGAATAATTATGCGTACCAATTTTTCACTAGCTGCAATCAAAACTCTTCTGAATCCAAGATATAAGATGGCGACGTCGCGTCGTCGATCGGGAATTCAAATATGGCTCGAGAATGCGCATTTTGGATGACGTCACGAAAGCATGCGCGCGCATGCATACAGCCTCACTTTCAACTTGACTCACTTTTTTCTTCTAAAATGCTCTTATGTCGATCTTGACTCATTTTTTACGACCATGTGAGTCAGTCGAAGCATTTTGCAAATGCGTCAGCTCATGATTGACACACTGGTGAAATATAAATGAGTCAATAGAGACTCATTGGTTGTTACTAATGAGTCAATTTACACCTGACTCACGAAAATTATGCTTAAATGTGTCAAATGACTCACTTTTTGTTGTGGGTGTACGTTTAATCTTTCAAATGTATATCACGGGATGCAAATAAGTAAGGAATTATCTCAATTCAAATATTGTCATTTCGACGATCCTTGTCACTAACGTCACTAAATCGCCATTCAGAGTTCAGAAATGTTTGATTTGTACAATTATTGCAATTTGGCCTGGAATTGTCGCTCATTCCTCCCAATAGGTTAATATTGAAACGAATCATTCTAAAATATCGAGAAGATGATTGCCAATCTCCATTCGAATGTCAGTGAGATGAAATCAGTTTTTTTTTTAGCAAAAGAATAAATAATTGTAATGTCAAAGAATTTGTTTTTTTCTTGAAGTACACTAATATTATCTATAGAGATTATTTTCATCCATTTCATATCTTTCATCTGATATTAGCTTCTAAATTTTGGCATATAAAATTATGATAGGAAAATACAAAAAATTTACAATATACACAGCAAATGGATCTCGCTTCTCTAAAACTTTTGCCGGGTATCTATCATTTGCTAATACCTCACTCACATGTATACCAATGACATTTAGGCTATCTATTAGAAGTAACTACTGATAAAAAGAAAAGGGATAACATTATTAGGATAGGTAAGTCTTAAAAGATGTGTCCCAGCTCGTTGCGATATGCTCTTAAACTAGATGAAAGAGTTTAAAAGCGTATCTTGAAGATGTTAACCTGTTGACTACTGATTTATCTAATTCCCATAGACTTAACACAGAGACCACCAGGTTCCAGTAAGCATCGGGTTAAGTAATGGACGAGGTCGGAATATAGATTTTCCAATGAAGGTCATTATTCACATCAGGCCAATTCCAACCAACACAAAATATTCTACTGATTGCCTTTTGAAAGAAAAATGTGCCTAATGCAATTACACCATACATCGTAAGGAAAAAGCCATACATGAATATATCAACACTATAGTTAATAGTTAAGTGGATTTATAGAGAGTAAATCAAGATAATTGTATTCAATCTAACGGGATTGATGAATATTAACTTGAGAAATTGATTTGAAGCACAAACACTGTCTTTGCAGATTATGAAAATCAGATACCCATGCTATATTCCTGCTTAAATTGTTCGATATGATCACTGTTCAAGACGATTTATTGACAATTTCAGTTAAATCGATAAGCGTTATGAAAGGCTCTTTGCCTGACCGAGTTACTTCAAAGCTTTGTCCTTGTAATAATGCATATGCAATATACTGAGTTATGGAGTGAGGAAAATATATGAAATTTTATGATACGGACAGATGACAGTAAACCTTACCTAAAAATGCAGACAATGGAAATTTGTATAAAATAATGGACCCTATATCTAGTGTCACTTTTTAGCTCGAAAATCTTTTTGGTAATATTACAAATATATCCATAGATCCCTCAGGATTTTTTCAAATTAGATTCTATTGGTATTCTCCACGTTGTTTTTGTTCATGACCCCAATATATTTTCAGTATGCTTGTATACAGTTAGCAAGGATCCGGTCAACATATCGGATAATCATACACCTCATTACATATATATTGTCGGCATTTTTTACCAATATTTATCCACACTCTCTTTCAAAAAAGCACTCAAGCCACTCTTGATAAACTACTTAAGTTAAACTGATGTTGGCCTATATATATATATATATATATATCTATATATAAACTCCCGAGGGAAATATGGATATATTTGCAATATTACCTGAAAATCTTTCGAGCTGAAAAGTTACACTACATATATATATATATATATATATATTTGTATAATATATACATATGTACTAACATTATATTGAACATTTGAAGTAATATTCACGAAAAGAAGACGGGAAGTAGGGAGCGCAAGGAAAGTAACGCAAATTATTTTTCCCGTTTGATTTTCACATTACATAAATTGTAATTCTACTTTAGGTTCAGCTGATATACAGATACATATAAATGTATAAATATATATTTTTTAAAGAGAGAAAGAGGAAAAAAAGGAAACGAGAAGGAAAGTGAGCAGATGAGATAGTACAGAGAGAGAGAGAGAGAGAGATGGAGATAAAGTAAATTAAACAGATAGGGAGAATTTCATATTTAAGGAAGTTCGACTACATGATTTGATACAAAGAGGAAAGGAGAGGTGATAAATAGAGAGAGAGAGAGAGAAAGAGAGAGATAGAAAGAGAGAGAAAGAGAGAGAGAGAGATAGAGAGAGAGAGCGAGAGAGAGGGGGAGAGACAGAGAGAGAGGAAAGAGAGAAAGAGTATTTCACTTGATCATCCCAGGAAAACAACTAAAAAGGTTTTTGGTCAAAATTGGTTTTGATGCGTTAAAAACCACAAGTGAAAAATTAATTAAATAAGAAAGTGAATATGAAACGAAGCGACGCCAGTGTTCGTACATGTATATAAAATAAAAAGAAATCGAAGAGGTTATGCTCAGTTAAGGCTTCGATATAAAACAGTACAAATAAGAATTAGTTTTTACTGGAATGTCATGAATATGCCGAAAAAAATAGAACTTAAAGTGCCCTAATGAATCGTATCTCTTAAGTAAATGGCCTTATAATAATTTTCAAAAACTACAATACGTTTCGTTTATATGTAACGCCACTCATCTTTCGTTTTCCAGTCATTAGCTTCTTATTCTCTTTACCAACAATATATCTGTCTTTTACACGTTCCCTTTCTCTTTCATTTTGTTTCACTTTCTCTTTTTTTTTCTTCTGTTCTCTCTTCGCGTGTCTCTCTCTCCGGCGTACTAGTAATATTGTATTATTGTATTATTTCTTGTCGTGTCTGAATACTGTTTCTACTCAATACCCATCACTTTCTTCTATCATCCTATATACTTTCAAACTTTTTTGCATTTTTATTTTTCCCCACTTTTCATTAATGTCTGTTTAATTCTGCTCAAACTTCCTTCGTAGGATGGGATGGTAAAGCCCCCCCCCCCTCCCCGCACACACACCCACACATAAAATCTATTGAAAGAAAAAGCATAACAAGAATAAAATGCTTCTAGAGTGGACTCAAGGATGGACACTTCTAAATGCACACAGCGTGGCAAAACAACAAACACATACATCAACGCGCGCACACTCATACACACACACACACGCACGCCCCCGATTAAACCCGCGCACATATTCACGCACAGTCCACCCCACACAATTTCTGAATAGAATCATACAGGTTTGAATTAAACATTGATCATCGCGGTAGCGTTCGCACCTTCAAATGTATACTTTCACGCACCAAACATCTTGACAACAAAACACAATCTCCTCTCTGTATCTCATCTCTATGTTTTCCATCGTCTGGTCTCAGAACAAAATGAAGTGTTATCCGCCACTTTTTCCCGTTGTCAATTACCATCTCGCGGAGGAAAAGAGAAAGACGGAGCCTGACTGGAGCTAAATTGTCACTTGACATGCCACTATCTCCATCGGTCACATGTTTTATATTGATCTGAATCAATACGGTATTGATTTCCACTTTTCTCATTGACAGTCCTTTCGCTAAGAGCAATTGAAATGAATGAAGAGCAGAGAACAGAAGTTTCAATTCCTGCTATACCCGCCTTTTCTCTTCCGTATCTTTTCTTTGTTTATATATATTTATAACTGAAAATTCACCCTCAGTGTGAAACCAGCTAGAATGTGATTTTGTCAGACGAAGAAAGAGTACATTTTTTTTCTAAAGGAACGTAACAAAATAATTTCGACGTGCGAATTCAAGGGCGAACAGTATTTTTAGTTTCCAGTCTGCTATGAGCAAGAATGTTGAAATAAAATCCTTCAATGGTCCAGTTATTTTGTTAGAAGCGAGAAACATTTACTACTCCTTCATGTATTTCTGACCGAATTTTGCAAATAAAAGAGAACAAGTCCCTAGATAATGTAATAGAATAAGTTAGTTTCCTATTTTTTTCTCGAGAAAAACTGCAATAGCTCAAAGTTTTACACAAAATCATGACGTCAAGGTCTAAATTTTCTACAACAAAATGTGATAATTAAAAAAAAAATCTAATTATATGTATATTAATTCCGTAGTATGATTTTTTTTCTTTCATGTAGACATTTTTTTGTAGGAGGGCTAATTCATTGTAGCTCCAAATCGAACTTTCCCCACATACATCGTTTTACTCTTTTCAAATTGCATCTCTAGCAGACCAAAACACAAAATGTAGTTTCTTATCTACTGTAACCGTATTTCTAGATTCACGTTCATGGAACAATAACCGTTTCAGAGAATACATTCTTGATTCCACCCTCGAAACGTAAAGATCAAGGTTGCTGTCCTCAGTTAGGTCAACCCGGTGTAAGCCTCATTATCTTGAGGATACGACGGTGTTCACGGTTTCCATGATTCTAAATTCCTGACTTCCATCTAAAGGCTCTGCTCACTGGCGCAGAAACGGTTCAATATTAACATGATCAAGGGGAATGTATCAGCAAGTTTTACATGGTGACGGGGTAGAGCGTCAGGTTCTTAATGACATTATTGCCTTAAGTCAGCTTGGGTGGATTGGGAAAGTGATATGTCCATGGGATCAAGGATATACTGATAGGTGACCAATGACCTGAGCTTGAAATTAGACAATTTTATTATTTGACAAAGGGAGGAGGCAAAAGGAAGGTAGGTCACACAAAATGAAGTAAAATACGAGGCGGTATACAACGTTCCAAAGAGGTGGCATTCGACAGCAATTTATTTCAGGTCACTGATTTTCCCCACCTTGGTTTCAATAGAAGAATTCCAATATATGTGATTCTGGGAAGGACATTCTTTATTTAAAATGGCTTTAATCACGTTAATAATACTTTAAAACCTTTAGATGTCTCATTCCATACTCTACCTTTGTCTCTATGATTTTGTCCTCTCAACAGAACCACAAGTTACGGGGTTCGAACCCCTGTCGCAGCTCTAATGTCCTTTGGCATGGCATAATTCTAGATTTATCGCACTCTACTAGTAATATGAAGGAAAAAAAACTAAACCGAACTAAAGTAAACGGGCACAATGGTAAAAAGTTCGCGGAATAACAGTCGTGAAATACAATGCCTTTCTATATGCAGTGGGTGTCATCTTTCCTAACTCTCTACTAATTGAGCTAATTGTGTTTCGATTCAAGTTTTCTGATCAGCAGCTGGAAAAAAAGTCATTATGTGATGAACATCTCTCTGCGCCTGCCCAAACTGTGTTCATAGATGGCTCTGACCAAACTAAATGGGAAGCATCTTCTACATTTCCTCTCTCTCTCTACCTGGTACATAAATACCGAATTCTGCTTTTACATCTTTATCTTAAAAGCACGACATTACCCAATAGTATGAATGGCTCTGAATGGCCAATTTGGTCTGAGTTGGACTGAATATGGCACATATCGTTTTGTTTTGTATTTGCCCGACAAAGCATCGTTTGCCATACTGTGTTCAAATACAACCGCGTTGGCCAAACTCGGTATATAGATGGCTTGAGGTCTTGTAAACACTGATATAATTTTTTTAATTTTCATTGCTTTTTCAATCAATATTTTTTAAATTTATTCCCTTGATAATGATCAAGACTCAGAGTAATACAAATTGTAATGCTTAAACTATTGTAGGGGCAGGCGCGGTGATAAGGCGCTAAAGCATTCATGGAATTTATTTCTACCTGGTACCCATTTACCTCACCTGGCTAGAGAGTGGCAGATTTAGAGTATGTCTTGCGAAAGAGCATAAGTGCCGCGGCGGGAGTTGAACCGCGAACCATGTGATCACCAGTCCAGTGACACACCCACTAGACCTCGAAACCTCTTCAGAGAATATAACGCTTTTTGTCCTCATCTAACGTCAAGACTTTAACGGAATACAGTGAAATAACCACGTGGTTCTTATTTTTCGTTAAGCATGTAAAAGACATCGTCTCATGAAATTATTATAACATCGGCTGCACTTCCTATCTCCTTGTCATTTTGGATAATTTGTGATGTTCATTAACTTCATATTTTTCTCTCATTATGATAACACTCCTCTCCCGGGCTCCTCTTTCTCCAATGCCATGCATGTTTCCCTTTCAATAGATCCACTAAGCAGTGTTAATGTTGAATATTCACCATTTAAGCGAAGCATGTTTCTTTGCATTACATTTAATTCGATTTGTACTCGTATAAGCTATTTTATTAATCCTAATTGTATTTAAAACACAGAAAGTGTATTACATCAAATAAGCACTCCCTGGATAACCCATTAAAGCCGAAAGTTAACTAATATCCAGTAAGATTATTAGTACATATATAAGGATTGATAGCGTCATAGGTATTTCACTTGTTCGATGTGATTTAAATACTAGACAAAAAACAAAATTTTTCATACGGGGAAACAAGGACGAGCAGAACAATTCACTCAGCAAAAGTACAAATATAATACTTGCATTACTTACACAGTCTTTCAGGGACTTATTTTCAAGGTTTGCCTCAAGTTAAAGTAGAATCGTCAATCAACTTAAAATATATTTTTGAGTTTAGGAAGAGAATTCAAACTGTTAATCATTAATTAGAAATAGTTTCAAATCTGCCTCCTTCTTTTAATTGAGACAAATTCGAATTTACTATAATTAAATATCATCATGATTATGGAAATTCAATACACAAACATATTGTTGGTATAATGTGATGATTAACATCTGAAATATACATTTTATTTGGTTCTTATCGAGTGCTTTAATCTTTGAACTCCATGTGGAGAACACCTGCTATTTTTTCTTTTCACTCTTCCTGACATGTAATTACTTGATTCTAAAATCTTATTCTGAATTATTCTTAACATTTTCTGATCCGTCTTACCGAGACTACTGTTCCCTGCAACATTAGCATAATCAAATATGCATTGCCCCGAAGTGAGACATGAGGTATGCCTTGATTTCATAATGATGCATTTTTTAAATGTCTGTACCAAAAACTCAGGCAAGGGTTCATCGTTCTACAGTAAATTTGATTCAAGCAGTACATGAAAAATCACTTGGTATTTCGATGATTTTCCCTCTCGCAACACATGCGTCTTGAATATATACAAAAAGACAAGTTTACCCCCTGGACTAACAATCACATCCCTTGCCCATGCTAAAGAAATATTAATTATCTACTATCAAATTATTTTGCATTGCCTTCCATGCCAATTTATGTATTCTCATCTTGGAAATTAGGTTTAATACTGCCTAACGCGTCGTTCTCCAATGACGCGACGCGGTAAAACCGCAACAGATCCCTTTTTCCACCGACTTGCCATTTTTTTACACGTAAAATATCTTTGTACATATTTAAAACCGTGGCGTTTTACCACGTCATCCCTGATTACTTCAATGTTATGCATTTTGGTTCAACCTACAAAACGCATACTATGATGCTACCGCAAAGGCATATAATGAATTTTTCAATGTTGACTGTCAATAATTGGGTTAAAACCTTTACCCCTCCTCAACCTCTTTCTAGTGAAAGATTGATTATCAATGGTCTCCCTTTTGCAGTATAAATGTGCTCCCTATGTCCAGTGGTAAATATGTAAATCCCATAAGGAGAATAAATAACACATCGTTTGTCGTATCGTATCATTGCCGGTTTAGAAAGAAATAGACAGAGAGACACAGACACGGACAGAGAGAAAGAGAGAGAGAGAGAAACAACGAGAGAATAACGAGTAGAAAGAGAGAAGGAATTAATATAGAGAGATTGAGGGATGCAACTAGACATCCTGACATGAAGCCATACAATGAGATGGAGGAGAGAGAGAGAGAGAGAGCAAAATAAGGAGAGAGGAGGAGAGAGAAAAAAATGAGAGTGTAGACAAGTCATTAAAAAATGACTTGAAAAATGAGAAAATTATTGAGAGAAGTAGAAATGGGGATGGTTTCTTATAATCGCGATGTTCATGAATGTGATTTGATGCACCAATGCGTTCTATTGTGATTTTTCATGTCTCATATAAACTCATAGATCTAAACGACAGGAGCGTGTAAGCAAAGTGAACATGGGTACCTACTGAACTGCAATTGTGAAAATAAACGAAAGAGAAAAGATGCGAAAGAGAGAGAGGGTAAGCAAAAGAGAGAAAGGTATACAAAAAAAGGGGGGAAAGGTAAGGAAAACGACATAGGGTGATGGGTGCAGATGGTGAGAACAAGAGAGAGAGATAGAGAGAGACAGAGAGACAGAGAGATGAAGACAGAAAGAGAGTGGAAAGTAACAATTGAGACACAGAATCAGAGATAGATTGAGGAAGAGAACGTCGCATCCTTGGTATTTATATATATTTTATATATATTTCGAGAGACTGACTGTAATGGGAATGAAGCCTATCTATAACCGATAAACGTTATTACAGAAATCAGGAGAATAGTGATATTAATATTGTCCTCATTAACAGTGAAAATGGATGTGCGTTTGTGCTCGCCTTTTCCGCCAAGGTTATCGGTCTCGATCCATTACACAATCTGAAATCATCACTTAACGAACCACAATTGATTCCATTTCAGTATCATAAGCAAATATTTTGAATGAAAATATAATTCTTTATCTTTTATTTGCTATCCGATATACAATATTTGCATTATTCCGAGAGTAAAAGTTAATTTCGATGGTCTTTTGTTTCGCAGAGCAATGACACAGATTAGCCGGAGAACCTGACAGAGTTCAAAGTATATCCACACGCGCAGTTATCAACCGTGTTCTAAGAAGACTGATGACTTCATATTCGTTATCTTTCTTTATGAATTTGATAAGCGATATTCAAGCAAAGGGCAAAGACGCCGAGAGAATAGAATATAAATGTAAAACATATTTGTTATATCTTGTCTTATCCATTGTCTTATTCATATTCTTTCTGCGCCGCTGACGTGTAGGCATGGCGGGTTGAGGTAATTACAGTCAAACATGTCTACAGCGACCGCCCAAGGGAAACACAAACACAATGTGGTCCTTGTAGACAGGTGATCACTAAAGCAGGTTTGACTGTACTACGACCGTCGCACGAGAGGTGTCATTCCGCTGACGGAAAAATGCGCCAGCGATTGGCGCGGTGTTTGAAGCGCCAAAAATATGAGAGTTATCTAATACAAAAAAAGCAAACGCAAAATAATTGCTATTTCGTTGCGTCATTAGCGCATGCAATGCTTGCCTTCATTGGCGTACGTAGCAAGGCAAATCGACATGACGCCTTTTGTGCAGTGGTCTTTAGAAATAGAAATGAAGAGAGCAGGGAGGGATAAAATGAAATTGATGAGGGTATTGACAGGGTGGAAAGAAAATTTGAGAGAGAAAAAAGACAGAGAGCAATCCTATTTATTTGAAGTTAATGGAGTCTGTTTCAAACTTTCAAACAATTTTGGTACAAAAAATGTATATTGAGCAGGAAAAAATGTAAGGAATGTGCTTTTCTTAATGAAACGTGGTCTCTATAAGCAAACTGACAGACGATGAATTTTAGCAATCTTTGGTTATGATTGGTTCAAACAACCTTTCTACCACAAGATTCATTCAGAATCACTGTACCATTCTTATTGAATTTTAGCCGATATGTTTCGAAATGCAATTTCATTATCAGAGCACCTGATTAGATTTTGCAAACACGGCATATACTCAGGAGAAATAAGATATCCCCGGTAGGATGACTAAAGTTATTGTTTAAATCGAGTTTTGTCGAAAATGAAATGTGGTGCACAAAATGGACGAGGGTGTAAATCTAATGAGTGTAATGTTATCTGTTAGGTGATGCGTCATTCGTTGACGTAAGACTGCGTCTCTAACTGGACCTTGCCGTTAAAAATTGATCGCAGCATTGACAGTCAAAAGATTGCGCTGAGTTTACATTTACTTCATAAGCTTCGTTCAAGAAGATAATAGAGCAAATTATGAAATTTACGAGAAACTTATTTACAAGTAATCATTGTACGCAGAAGGCACAAAATGTATACATTCTTGATCACGTTATCCAATGATAAATCTTGCAATAAATATATGATCGTTTTCATCTCAGTTTTACGAGGAGTCTTCTAAAATCATAAACTGATTATGAAAGAGTTTAAAACCACAGTTTTTCCTACTTGTAGACCGTAGCTTACCATCCGGACGATTCTTTTTCTTTGCTTTAACAAATTCAAATCTCTCTGTATCTTAAACAAAACAAATGAAAATCAAATCTACTGACGAAAATAACAACATAGTAGTTCTTATTAGGCTTTTCTATTTATCGTAACGAATAAAGAAATCCTTAAGAATTTTACTAACAAAATGTTTTATTACTTACCCTAATTTGATGTTTTCAGTCCCGTCTTTCTTTCCCTTCGCCTTTGACAGGCTGGTTGTCTTACTTCTTGCCTTTTCCAGATATTCCGTCTGTCCTTTTTTTCTTCTTTTTCTTTGCCTGTAGAAGGCCAATTTCCTCACTTTTTCCCGTTCTACTTCCACTCTACGGTGCTGTAGCATACAAAAAGAGGGAGAGCAAAGCGCGCTTAGTTCACGTTTATACAACTCGCTTCCCAGGGGAGGTGTGTTCGACTGCAAAATCACGAGCGTGGTTATCAATTCCCATTTACCGCCAACCAAACAAGTGGCCACGCCCATCGGCTATGACGTCAATGCTATATTTGACCAATGAGCTTGCCATCTTATGTTCGGCTTTATGTTTGACGGAAAATGGGATGAGGTGCTTGTTTCGGGTTGTTCTCCTCCGAAACGGATGCAGTGCGTTCGCGATATATATTTAGATTCAGATGAGGAAGTAAAGATTTGGTGTTAAGCACCGACGGAATATACATTGCGAAATATGCCTTTGTATTTTTTTATCTGAATTATATGACTTTAGTTCTTGGTTGGTTGTTGAGCAATGTTTACTCAGGCTAATATATATACATATATTCATCAGTGTATTCATTCACAATCACAAGCTAAAAACAACGTCTTCGGGTTCCAAGGTTCTATCACGTGACAACCAAAAACGAAAGAAAAAAGAGTCTCGAACGGTTTACAAGAAAAATGAAAAATAAATTTACCTGTATTGACGGTGAAGAAGTAGTATCCTTATGTCAAAAGTCAATATTATTTAGTAATAAGTGTTGAAATCTGACGATCTCTCTTCTTTGTCCATAGAGGGTAGGTAAAAGTCAGATTTTCCACCTGATTGCATTGAAGGTTATGATACTTTATTTTCTTTTTCTATTTTCTCCCCCATTTAATAGTCGGGGTGTATGTACTTTAAAACTGTATCCCTCATTGCACATCTTTGAAAATTGAGTGCACGTTTTAGATTCACGTGAGCGAATTCTGACGATATTGAATAGTGACAGAAAGTGGTACTAAATGCATATTTAAGGGTACTGAGGAAACTTGAAGATAATTCAACATGTCTGTTAACAGAAAATTAAATACAGAGAATTGAAGAAAGTGTTTGAAGAGATAATAAAGATATATATTAGTTTGAAGTATATGCATTACCATTCCTATCCTGTTTTACACTGTAATTGAATTCTTTTGACTTGTTGTATTTATGAAAACATTTAATTTTGAGTTTGAAAATGTTCGTAATTTAATGCGCCTCTAATTCAAATAAGCCGATTTTGTAAAGCTGTATAATGATAGTAATTAGAACAATGCGAATGGCTACCTTAATTTGCTTATCACAGCAATCAAAACATTATTCAACTAAGCTCACTAGTTTCTATCCATTATAATACATTACTCCTCCTCAAATGCAATTTGAATTAACATTATTTTCTTCATCTAAAAATTCCAAAGGGGTAGTCACAGAAGAAGACGAAGAAGTAGAAGACAAAAACGAAGAAGAAGTAGGAGTAGAAGTAGTAGTAGAAGTAGAAGAAAAAGAAGGGAGAAGAAAAAGAAGAAGAAGAAGTATAAAAAGTAGAAGTAGTATTAGAAGAGGAAGAAAAAGAAGAAGAAGAAGAAGAGAGAAGAAGAAGAAGAAGAGGAAGAGGAAGAAGAAAAAAAAGAAGAAGAAGAAGGAGAGCACCCCGCCTCCCCCAATTTGGATATGCCTTTGTATGAACAACATACCTGACTGACAACCTATGGCGAAGGCGTTATTAAGTGGAATCTCTTCCACATCCATCCTTCCCCAAAAATAGAATAGAACCAGGAAAAAAGGGGACTGGTGTCACTGAATGATGCATCTTTGTTCAAATAAATGTTCCATCGTGGAGTATGATGATTGAGGTAACCATGTTCCCTGATCATGTCGATGTAGAGTGCACTTTAGGGTGGTAAACAGGTCGGCAACAAGTGTTTGTGAATCGAGGATTGCGTCACCGGAGACAAGTGTTCGTCCGGTGTGCTCGTACTCAACCGTGAAGACTGTGATATCAAAATCGAATTTAGAGGAAATGAGCGATATCATACCAATCCAATTTAGTGTTCTCGTTAGGAATAAATCTACTCACGTGCTTCGTAGCCACCGAAATACACGCACTAATGCATTATATCATAGGCTTAGTTCATGTTGTTATCTATTAATACGTCAGTTTGATGAATGATATGTAGATATACGATTGAGAGGATGCACAAAATAGGATTCCGAAGGGATCATAAATATACATATATATATATAATGACCTCATGTTAAGATTCATTTGAACAAAATCATGTGCTTGCAATTTGAATTAATTTTCTTGATCTAGGTGTTTTTCTTAATTTCGATTATCAGGAAGTGATTTTAAGCTTAAATAAATACTGGAATAAGGACAATTTCAAACAAGCATATTCCTACCAACGATAAAACCAAAATGGAAGCAAAAGGCACTATATGTCAAGAACAATCTTTATTTTAAAACAGCTCTCTGGTATTACATGTAAATAATTGGGAACATTGGTGATAAGGCTGACATTGATTTCTATTTAGTATTCACGGCATCAAAAAAGGAGTTCAAACTTGCAGAGTTTCTTGGTTAATAGTATTCCACGTCTGAAATTATATATGGAATTTATTCTTGCTTCCCTTTTAGTGTCGAAGCTATTCGACGTATTAATCAGGCCTATGATATCTATTGCTTACGGGCAAAGTTCTTCAGTGCTCTGACTGGCAGTCTGTCGCTTCATGCTCCCACTATTAATCTAAAACTTTTAAGGATAGTCCATGTTTTTATGTTGATTGTGTAAAAGTTTGTGGAACATGAGGGACAGTATTTGAAAAACCCCTTGTCCAAATCTAGACAAGAGGAGTAGACGGTAAAGAACATGGTTATTCTATTTGCTAATTCGGTTGGCATGTTCATTGTTGTTTTTGGCAAACTCGTATTGAAAAAAAATTATCTTTGAATAATTTTCTGAAGTTAAGTCGACAAATTTGAACGTTTCAGAATATATATTTCGTTGTTGTTATTGTTAATAATCAGAAAGTGTCAGCATATACTATGAAGGGAGTTTTTATAGCGACATCACTACTTCTAAAAACTACATGCACTTGCTACTTTGAGCTGTATTAGATATATTATCGTTTTATCAGTTTTCTATAAACTAAATAATAAAAGCATGTCGATTCATTTCATCACTTTACTTTAGAAATGAAAGTACCAACTGTGTAAGAGTAAAACCTCAGATAATATTGATTTAGGCTACATTAGTTTGGGTCGAATGCACATGGAAAGGCGGGAAAATTATGTAGACCAGTCTTGAAGCCTTTTCTGAATTAAGAAGACAGACTTCATAACAGATAATCACAGATCATGCATTTTCCTTTCCTATTCTTCTGCAAATAAAATCTGGAACAGCTTCAAGAGATATTCTCACCTAGTCCCCGAAGAGGCCTATCACATCAATCACATTTAGTTACCCAAATAATTTTTGATATGACGTTGTGAAACGAGGGAGTTATTATGGACATTTGGGAAGTTGAAAGAACTGTGAGGTTCTATAATTTTAGCCCCTAGATGTATAGCATCAATCGAGGTCAAATATAATAAGAAGTGAAAGATGGCAGCATTATAACTTATGCCCCGGTGACACTTGCCCGCATTTTGGTTTGCGCATAGTTTGCGCATAGACACATACTCTTGCTTGCCAATGCGGGAATTATTCGTGGTAGCGTGCGGGAGGATGCGGGCGGATGCGGGCCGTGCGGAAATGCGTGACAAAATTTTCAAAATTTTCAAAACTTTCAAAATTTTGGCACGACAATTTTGTTTGGCAACATTCGTGAACACTTCGTGAACTATGCGCACCCTATGCGCTGCCTAATTGTGCCATTGCGCGCCGATGCGTATGCGATGGCCTAGTGGCACGCATGCTCACGACTAGTTAACGTCTAATTTGCGCACAATTTGCGCATTGGCTGCGCATACTTCCCGCGCAGTGTTCGCATGCCATGCGCATAGTCTACGAATGCGTGTCCTGGTGGTTACGCATTGCGTGAACTATTCGTAAATTAGACGTGACCATGCGTGTCACTAATTGGCACGCATTGGCACGCCACAGAGCGGGGCAGTGCGGGACCAAAATGTGGGCAAGTGTCAGCGAGGCATTAGGTCTACTTGCTTTTGTCTATGGTACGTTGACCAGGGAAAACAGAAAATAGCGTTTCTGTTGCTAGTGTCGACATTTGTCTGTACATTAGTTATCTTGTTCTTCTCGAATCTATTTTCTATGTTGTCCTATAGTGTATTCATATTATTTCTTAACCAGTAAATACTTCATACAACAACACATATTACTTATTCTAAATTGGGTGTTAATATTAATAATAAGTGGCTGAGACGTTAGATATTTGCATAGGATTTTTGGTCAAAATTTGATTTACAAAATATTGATGAAAAGATCCCACATCACTGTGTGTTCAGCGAACACTTTCTTTTCCTTGAAAATTTGCAAAAACATCTTCCATTTGTCAATAAATATGCATTCATTTGTTTATGTTTTCGATTTTGTATAAAATCAGTGGAGTGTATTTTGTCGTAGGAAACGGACTTAGATGAACCCAGCCTGATCGGTTGACATCATCACTCTCCATCATATGTCACTTCTGTAAGACCAATCACACCCAAGCTGGTAGGAAATTCATCTTGATTACTGCTGCGTTGCCCGTCAGTATAATTATGTGTGTGTGCATCACATATTACTTACCCCTACAGGAGTTTAATGTTCGGCATACAAGAGGGATGATTCGCAAGATTATTGTCACTATGGCAACTACACAATGCCGATGCACTGTTGAACCAACGTTCGAGGGATGCGAAAACGTACTTTTATATTTCACCGTGAACTTTTGGAATACAATATATGATGACTATCTACAAAAACATTTCCATCTACTTGTGATAATGCTTGAAAAATTATGTACATATGGCTCCGGACACCGAAGAAGGGCAATGTTTGAGCATCTCGCGCCCGGGTGAAACAACCTGACCAATAGCCCAACCGCATCCCCAACCCTACACCTTTGATGACATAAAAAACCTGAAGCAATATCGCCAGAACAAATTTCGAATCACAAGTAAATGAAGTGAGATGCGGATTGCTTCATCCGATATCGGTGGTGAACTGGGTGGACATTCTAATATAAGAGTTAATACATTTTACATAATGAGAAAAGAATGAAAGCTCATTGTGGAATTAATCATTAATTTCAAGAACGTATTTTCGTTAAACGTACGCATATAGGTGGGTGCCCGGTACACACATACTCACGCACACGCACACACCGTTCTCCACGGGACATTGATTTTCGTGCATTACTGATATCTACAAATTTCGCCATTGCAACTAAAAGTTTTAAAGAAATGATCAAAGTTTGTGTTTGCACACTTCTGCCGGGCCCCCGACTGTTTAGTCGTGTCATTTATATACATTATAAACATTAGAAAGATTGGCGGTGGCAACTTTTTTATTATAAAATCAGGGTAAAAAGAAGAAAAAAAGAAGTCGCAGATGAATGTGAAGAAAGGAAATTGCCACCGACTTTTAAGGGGCGACCTTCCAGAGGAAAATAAGATTTGCCCTCCCTTAAAAAATCATGGCTTGAACTCAAGGAAGTATATTAAATAGATGCAATATTCCTGCGTTTTTATTCTGCGGTGGTAGGCACTCTCCATAACAAAATAAGAACGTGGTGGCTTCCATTTGATTCAATTATGTGTAAGCAGAATCCATCTGGTGTAAGGCGAGAACTCACTCCCCACTTAGGTTCCTATTCGCGTCAAGTTCGGAGACTAATTTTTCAGTAACGTTGCGACCCATATTGCTCTATCGATGGCGTAGCCAAGCCCACAAATATGGGGAGGGGCGTGGGCTAGTCGTTGCGTTGACCCGGAAACTTTCTTATTACAATAACTTTTTTGCTTTCATGCAGGCATCTATGTATGTCCAAACAATGGGAAGGGGCACTGATCTGTCTCGTTGGATTATATGCGAATTAACAAGGCTATCGATAAGGAGAAGAATGGGGTATTGTTTCATATCATTATCCACCTTTGTTGATGTTATTACTAACCGTTTCCTCTCCTTTCCTTCTCTATTTCATTTCTGGACGAAGTGTTCTGTTAATTGTTCATTTTTATCGCCATATGGTGGGGGCAGTCACCTCCCCCAGATCTGCACCCTTAATTTCACCTTTCTTTTAGATCTAAGGTGATTTTATGACGTTGCGGTGAAGACTGATCATGCGTCGTCTGACGTTTTCCTCCATCACCCCCTTATTGCATCTATGCATTGTGACGTAATTAAATGATGAGCGATCATTAGGAGTAATTCAATCGCGGGAGTCGATGGGTTAAGCCCTCGCACTTTCGATTCTTGTTCCATCTTCGATATCCCAAAAGACCCATGATCGAGTCTCTGCCCTCGATCTAGATTCTGACGACTCGTTTACTTCCGTCACTACATACTTGAACTGGATGACCGATGAAGAAAATGAATCCGTATTTTCTTTCAACTGGTCGGTGATATGTATTTTACATCTTTATGCAATCACCTTCCTCTGTTTTAGTTTGAGGTTGGATCTGTTAACGCATTATTTACCGGTTTTGTTTAGTGATTGCTTTGAGACGTATTTTTTATTTGTATAAAATCATGAATTTTATCAACTGTTCTTTCAGGCCTCGGTCAGATATGACGCCGCAAAATCGCAGCGTGTTATTTTGTATGCTGACGTAAAGTGTAATGCGCGTCACATTCCTGTATCTTATAACACACAACTCAGTCAATACGCGCAGGATCTCGCCATTCATTTCCACATAAAAAAACTCGGCGTTTTTTCCCCTAGTGGTTTACTCAGTCATATCTGAACAAGCCTCAAAGCAATTCTCTTCTTGTCAGATCTACCTGTAGGCATTCTTCAGCTGGAGGTGTCAGAAGTTAAATTTATTGAAATCTACATCGGGCCTATGTTTATGCATTGTTTTTAAAGGTGATGTTACTGTTTGAGTTTGACACATTTAGATCTTATAATATCATTTTGAAATGCATTAAATTAGTGACGTGAATCATGTTTACCACAGCTTCCAAGAAAAAATATGATATTGTACCTTTCGTTTTTTTCATATTTTCTCATATCAAGTTGTGTTGCATAGTTATCGTATAATGTCTTCAAACGTAATATTTGTATTTTAATGAACCATTGTATCATGTAAAGTTTGCTTATAAAATTGTGGCCAAGCGCAGTTAACATCCTCTCCCTCCAAAAAAGAATTAATAATATAAAACAAGACAAAATTGCATTACATTTGAAATTCTATTTTTTGTTAAAGGTAGTGCACCATACCCACAGCTGCAAGACGGTTATGAATGCTAATAACATACACCACAAAACCCAAATAACACGATCGCAAAGACTTTTAAAATAAAAAATAATGCAATTTTAATAGCATTGTCACCTGTTGTAATGTACGATAATGACAATGACATATTCAATTCAATTCAAGAGTTCTTTATTCGCTTTAAAAAGCACATATAAAAAAATAAAAAAAATATACAATATATTCTACAAATAGGCACATTCACAATATATGTAAAGACAAAAAAAACAAAAAAACAACATCAACAACAAAATACATGTATACACTATGAACATGACTGACAAAGAAAGCGGACAAAATATACAGTTCCTCAGGTAGATAAAGGAACATCCATTCACTGCTATTATGTAAAACAGGTGTCACATGCATATTCACCTTTTTACATAATAGCAGTGAAGGGATGTTCCTTTGTCTACCTGAGGAACTGTATATTTTGTCCGCTTTCTTTGTCAGTCATGTTCATAGTGATAACAGGGTAAGATCAGAGTGTGCATAAATACGAGATAATTTCCTCGCACTCCTCTCGGTTAAGGAAACCCTTACATAAATAATCATCCCTCGAGTTGATCAATTCCTTTACTTGTTCAACTATGCGTATTGTCTCATTATTCACTTGGCATTGCACAGCCCACTGCTTTTGAATTTCATTGTTATCCATGAAGTATTAGTATTGCACAATTCAAACATTATTCCTATATGAGGCTATAGGTAAATACAATCGGGGTTTTGCATCTTCGATCAAAGTATCTTCGATCGTTTTTATTTAGGTATTCTACCAAACACCTTATTCAGACCATTCTGTTTGGAGCTCAAACACCAGGTTCATAAATGTTTTTTTCTTCAAACTATGATTACATTTATTGACAAGATATATCCGCTCTAGTTGATACAACTATCATACTCGGTCTGACGGCTTTGTACGATAGATTCATACTGCCTCAACTCATGTGCAGGTAGATCATATAATGAACTCATTCGCATGCAGAATTTGCATAGCTTGAAAGTGGTTGACTTCCACTTTCAAAACAGAGTTGATGTAAGATATTGTAAAAGAACATTTCATTTATTCCATGTTTCAATTTGCATCATTGTCAGAATACGAACACTTATACATTGTTAGTGTCCTTACCATTTGATGTTAACAATGAACATTTATGCAATCAATGTGCGCAGGAAAGACACACCCTGCAAGGGGTTTTGGATATGTGTGAATATAAAGTGAAGGGTAAGGGATCAAATGCTTTTCATAATCAGAACAAATCACGTGGCGTCATTGCCTCTAATATGCACTGTGATTTGAGCATTTCTTTGCCTTAGCAAGATAGTATGTACAGTTTGTTTCTTAATGAAAAAAACGAGTGCTAAATAATGTTCTCAAAACTCAATATCATCCTAAATGAGTTTTATAGAATCTCACACATCTAAATCTACCCCCTTCTATACCACGGGCAGCAAATCTCACCGAAAAAAATAAAATTTAAACAACATATTTGACCTAGAAGGTTTGTTCTTATACCAGAAACGAAAATGAGCAAACTACTACAAGTTCATTGAGTGCATAAATTTACTACCATACGCGTTTTTTTCGATTTCAGGTGGTACTGTAGACGTCTCGAAAAATATGCCATAACTCTCATCAAATATATAAA
Organism: Strongylocentrotus droebachiensis; assembly: GCA_035222895.1. NCBI lineage: Eukaryota > Metazoa > Echinodermata > Echinoidea > Camarodonta > Strongylocentrotidae > Strongylocentrotus > Strongylocentrotus droebachiensis. Next base: position 331,297 of record JAVYIG010000625.1, read on the forward strand.
GGATATCTCACCTTTAACATTATGAGGATTAACTCATAGAACATATTATTCTTCAAACCTCCGTCTATTCATGTTCTTCATATTAAACCAGGGTGTGATGCATCCAGGGGCGTACGCAGGATTTTTTCAAGGGGGGGGGTTTTAACATATTTTGCTCCCGAAAATTTGAAAATCGCGCCGGCCGAAAAGTCGCTCAGTGGGGGGGGGGGGGGGGGGGGGGGGGGGGGGGGGGGGGGGGGGGGGGGGGGGGGTAAGCGGACACTTTTTTCTTTTGTTGGGGTCTCAAAATTTCAAAATTTGACATTTTTCTTCGTTGGGGGGGGTAAGGTCACCTTATTTAGGTTAGTCGTGGGTATAATTTTTTTTTTTTTTTTTTAATAATAATAAAAAAAAAAAAATAAAAAAAAAATCCAAAGGGGGGTGTTTTAGGTTTTTTTTAGGGGGTTTACATACATACAAATACCAAAGGGGGGGGGGGGTTGAACCCCCAAACCCCCCCCCCCCCTGCGTACGCCCCTGGATGCATCATACGAAAAACATACACACGCAAACAGATCTGAATAAAGACACTAGAGGGCGATATTGCGATAACTGAGTATGGTTTTATCAACGACAAAATCCAAATGGAGGAAGATACAATGGATGAAACAAAACTCAAAATAAAAAAGATACAGGTATAAAATCGTACTTTTCGCAAAAGTGAATTCTGACATTGTATCATAAGTTTAAGAAATTAGGCTTTCTTTACATTCATTTCTGTCGCGTCCTTTCTCTCATTTCGCAAGTCTAGACTAATTTGTTTTAAAGTCGATCGCCCCTTTCTTGCACCAATTCTCCCAGTTATTCCACTCCTTTCTTATCCTTCCCCTTCTCTTCCGTTTAATTAAACATCCCTGTTTTGTATTATACTCTTTCGTATAATTCTCCCTCTCAACATTTACCTTACCCAATCTCTCCCTCTCTCCCTTTCCTCCATCTTTGCCTCCCCCCTCTCTTTCTTTCTCTCACTCTCTCTTTTATCTTATTTTTCCCTATCTCTCTTCCTCTCTCTTAAAAATGATAAGTCGACTTTCTAAAACATATGTGTTCAGATTACTTTACTTCAATTTGCACTAATTGAAATTTTATTTGATGATAACATATAGTAACTACATTAGTAAAAAAAAAAAAAAGGATTATAAATATATTTCATGTAATATGGTATTGCTTTACATCAAATATTGCCTTGTATTGCCTTACATGCTACTTAAACATTAAGAAGCTGAACAAGAAAAGCAAGTATGTCTTATTTGTAATAAAGTGTGTATTTTTTTTTAAAGGCACTTTGTTCAAAGTAAGAATACAATAGAGAAGAAAGGTTTTCCTTTTAACAAACTCATTCAAATAATTAAGGAGATTCGAGCCCGTGAAACGAAAAAATAGTTTGAAAGCAATCCTTATCTGTTTAAGAATATGCTTATCTCTTATAAACTATTTTATTTATAATTACGAAAATCATAATTAAAATGAAACAGTCAACAACAATGTTTGGGGAGGTATTCATACATTAGAGTAGACATTGATTAAAACAAGACGTTGCATGTCAAATGAAACCTCATGATCTAAAGAAAGTGAAACGTGTCATATATTTTTGCTTAAAATACATTTTGTTAGAATGGCTGCTTCAAGGTTGCATGACATTATTTCTATGTAAGAGACTCAAGTGGTGCTTGGTTTCATTTTCAGAGTTTAGAGAGAAGATTGGTGCTCCAAAAACATCAACGAATACATACATACAAAAGCAATTCGTCTTGCACAAAAAAAAGTGCAAGACAAAGTTTAAGCTCCTAGTTCGAGAGCTTGTTTACATCTCTTATTTAGTTTTGGTAAATCTTCCTAGGAAAAAAATAGTTTTTATTCTATAGTAAACAATGCATTATGTTAACACTTGTTACCGCTGACTCGAATATAATAGCATCTAATAAAGAAAATGCAGACAACTGCAAGATATCTCATCACAAAAGCAGCCCTTAACCTGATCATAACCGTTACCCTACACTGTAAAAAAAATCTCTGTAATTTTACAGCAAATCTGCTGGCAGCAGAGTCGCCATAAATTATGTTGTAAAAATACAGATTGGTTGTTATTTTCTCCTACAAACATTTCATGTATTTTCTTTTACAAATTGTATGTTGATTAAAATTACACCAGAATGAATGTAAAAACATAGTACAAAAATGTTGTATAAATACATGTTAATTTGGTTTACAGCTTTGGTGTGGAAGTACCTTTTTGTGTATTTGCATTTGAAGCAATTTTGTTTTATTTGTTTACACCACCATGTAATTTTACAGAATGAATGTAAAAATATAGTACAAAAACGTTGTATAAATACAAATGTTTTTGTTAATTTGGTTTACAGCTTTCCCTTCTTCCTTTTGGGTACAGACCTCTTTACAGAGTATTATCGTACTATACTGGGGGTGTGCAGGTGGACCACTACACCGGGGTTTCCCCCTACTCTTATACGAATAGTGCAGTGGGTTCTTAACGTGCAAAGGTAGTGACTCTACACGGGGCCTCCATTTAACGTCCTATCCGAAGGACGGAGTGTTTTTCACTTGACATAACCTGCGTCTATGAACAAGGGAAGGGGCACGTTAACACACAACGCAGGTTTCAGTCATCCGCTTGGGTGGGAGTCGAACCCGGGATCTTTGGTTCGACAGACGGACGCTTTACCGACTGAGCCAACTCGCCTCCCTTTGGTGTGGAAGTACCTTTTTGTGTATTTGTATTTGACCCAATTTTGTTTTATTTTTTTACACCACCATTTAATTTTACAGCATGAATGTAGAAATATAGTACACATTCAAAGTCTCTGGGACTTTATTCATATGCAAATGAGCATCCTCCGCATCATGTATAAGAAGCCCACTCAAAGCCACGTGCATTCAGTATTCAAAGACAAAAGGCTCATTCAATCATGCAAAGAAGGGCGGAAAAAGACAACAAAATCAATTGTATTAATAGTCACACTGACAGAACATTCAATCAGGGAGGGACATGATTCCTCATATTAGGCTTATACTTCGTAGAATATGAATTAAACTTCAATATTAAATTTCTTTTAAATCTCGTTTAATTTAATTATTCTACTTCGTAACGCCTAATTATTCGAAATCATGTCTGGGATTTTAAAGTTGGAAAACGGAATCTGTAAATATGCTACAGTATATGTGAAATAAGTTTCATGAAATGTAAAATGCTGTCCAATCAAAACGACATTATAAAAACAGAAATTTGTTAAAGAATCTAGTAACTGCATTAAAATTAAATCACATCGAAGTAAAACTGCACCATATCCATTCAATTTAAGAAATCGTTGTACGAATACAGACATCTGTAAAAAATACATTTAGGTAAACAATTTCATCTGTAAAATTACAGGCAAACTGTATTAGTAACTCTATTTTGCCTTAAAATTACAGGCAAACTGTATTAGTAACCCTATTTTGCCTTAAAATTACAAATTTCTGATGTAAGTAAGTCTCACAATAAAAATGAAGTATTTTTACGGGATAGATCTGTAAAATTACAGGCAAACTGTATTAGTACTCTATTTTGCCTTAAAATTACAAATTTCTGATGTAAGTCAGTTTCGCAATAAAAATGAAGTATTTTTACGAGATAGATCTGTAAAATTACAGGCAAACTGTATTAGTACCTGTATTTTGCCTTAAAATTACAAATTTCTGATGTAAATCAGTCTCACAATAAAAATGAAGTACTTTTACGGGATATATGTAAAAAATACATCCGAATTGCTGTATTTAGTTAAAACGTTACAAATCTGTATTTTTTTTCCCTTTAAAAATACAGATATTTTTTTACAGTGTACCCTAGCCGTACTGCATTTAACTAATTCTTGGTAGGGTATCTACACTTTAACCCCAAATGATAATAACTCTTTTTATTTATATTTAGGACGACAATCGTCATGATCAATTTCCAGATGTAATATATTATTTTCTAGAAATATCAACACTTAATAAGTGCATGCCTTTACATGTGCAAGGTTCAAGTGAATATGATTATTGTACTGAACTAAAGATTTCCTTGTGAAATGAAATAAAGAGATATTTGATCAACTGTTTTAAATATAATGAGGTTTTGCTATCGCTAGTTCGATTGAGCGATTGTGTGTTATTCTAACAGGAAGTAAAGTGTACATTACATTATAATCCATTCCTAGTTAGAGTTTAAATCACTTGGGACTCTTTTGAAATACAAAAAATGCACAAGTCACTTGAAAATTCCCTTGTTAAATCTTTATTTAGACCAACGCACTTTCGAAACAATTTTTTGCAAGATATAGAAACCATTTAGAAAACCTTGTCATCTCTTCGAAGTTGTCATGTATATCTGTATTCGGTACAGGAATTAGAAAATTAGTCGTAGCAGATAACATCTCTAGTTCCTCGTTGAAATGGATGTTGGTATTGCTTAACTAGTAGAAAGTGCGTCGAGATTGGGGTAGCTTTCGGCTAATTCTCATGGTGTTCGTGTTCCTCTTAAAAAGGTTCAGCTTCTTGTTCAAGCATTGTGCTGCGATTGAACAGCCGAAGAATCCTAAAATGAAATATATTATTTTACATTATTTCTTGATCCCAAGATATGGACAAACACAGGAAACCATTTATATTAATTTTATTTAACAAGGCTAATAGCCAACAACGGGAACTGGTACAAACACTATTCCAATCAATTTAAAGAAGACAATACGGACAATGCAAATTTATTCAACTTATATCTTGATAACTGAGGGCAAAGAGAATCATCTGAAAAAGAGAGCAATGGTATACATTTTAAGCAATTTCGCCCTATATCACCATAATTATGTTCTTCCGTTGAATTATGTGCATCTCTTTTGAAGCGAATTTTTACCACCTCCTACAACTTAAATAACTCACTTTCTTGAGGAATATTCCCCGCATTCTCAGACTTTGTAAAGTCAGATTACCAACCCATCAAGAGATATATCAGATCAGTAAACAATGAACACAACAAATTTTAACCCCAAATAATTTGTTTGATATTTGGCTTGTCCATATTAAAATAACCTAATTTCGTGCTGCAAAATACGTAAAAACGAATCATTTGCGTACACCAAGCTTTTTCATTTTTAGCTTATTGTAATATGTTATGAAGAGATCGCCATTTAATGCATTGCTTTACAAATGCTCCAAAACCATCAAAGAGATTGTGTGCGCGCGTGTGTGTTTGTGTATGTGTGTGTGTGTGTGTGTGTGTGGGGGGTGCCCGCATAGGCTCATTATCGGGGTAGTGGGCGTGGGTGAGCTTAGTGAAGGGTGTGCGCGCAAGGGCGCTGGAGTGTATGAGCGCAAGATACAGTCAATTTACTTACCAGAGCAATAGATTTGCTTCGCCTTTTCATCCACAAAACGAATTCGACGACGATGACGACGAGTACAGAAATAAGTGCAAGGATAAGAAGAACGACAACAGGGACCAGCGCGTGTAATGGAATGGCGCAATAATTTACGCTTTTGCACGTACCTGTACGGTAAAGATAATGTAGAGATACAAGTGCTAATTTTCAAAGATGGCAAATTGTCAAAGAGGTTGAAAATGAAATTATTCTTATTCTCTTGATATCAGTTTTTACTACTAGGGTTTTCCTCCCGAAGATAGTATAAATAAATGAACGAATGTCCTAAAAGTATATTTCAGTATCATCGCATAAAATATTGTCAATTATACAGTGAGACATTGGGTTTATTAAGACCCTATCGCACATCACAAATGATTGTGTGGATACAGCTTTAAAGGTATTACCACTGACAGGTTTGGAAACGCCCCCTCCCTCTCAAAAATTGAAATGGAAGCTCTATTTACCAATCATGTGAAAGAATATGCTTTGACTAATACGTAATGATACAAGTTTTGCTGGGAAACCGCCTATTAAATGATATATTTGGTAAATTATCATATCGATCCGGCCTGGAAAGATATCGCGAATGCACTTCAACATTGAACATTTGGGCATATATTTCCGTTTTTTGCGAATTTAGGTTGAAGTATTGCCATCTACAACCTCTGAAGGCAATATTTAAACAATAATGAATGGATATTTTGCACCCGAAACCCTTGAACCGCAATGTGACCACTACCGGTCGCTACCTTTAAGAGGCATTAAAAGAACGCAATATTGTATCAGATGATGTCCTTGCCTGGCTCCCAGCAGAAACATGTCCCTTTAGCTATGACACTACACTGTGAAAAGGTTGGGCAATATTTTCCAACACTTTGCCAATAGTCAACCCAACCATCTATTGGGCAATATTTTCGTATTTTGCCCAACAGTTGGTCAACATTTTTCACAACAAGTGGGCTACCGTAGTCGGGCAGTTGAAAGGTCATATCTTTGCCCAAATTTTGGTCAAAATACGACACAATTATGCACGTGTGAAGCAGGGTACTTACGTTTACCAATACCACTGGGCAAAATATTGCCCAATGGATGGTTGGGTTGACTATTGGCACAACGTTGGGCAAAGTGTCGAAAAAATATTGCCCAATATTTTCACAGTGTATAAGAAGGAACACATTGAATATTGCCATTGAAATAGCAACTGTGTGCTTGCTGATCATATTATATAATTATGATAGAACAAAACTTGTAGTTAAGATGTTTACCATTTACAGGTTCGTCTGGCAACAAGACCGTCGACGGTAACACTATCAAGAAAAGCAAAAGTGATAATACTAACAATAAATAAACATGACCATATATTATGTGATAGTAAAACAATATTCAAATATGGCCTATAACTGGTAATTTGTTAACTTGGTAATGGTTTTCAAAGATTCATATATTGAACACTCACTGAAAGGATTAATGTTTAATTATAAACAAGAAAGATACAATCATAAGTTGCCTTTTTGACTTCAGAATCTTACCAGACCCGGACAAAGACTCATCGTCAGCTGGACCTACATGGATTTCTGTATAATAGGGAAGACAGATATAGAGATAGAGCGAGAGAGAGAGAGAGAGAGAGAGAGGAGGGGGGGGGGGGAGGAGTGCGTGGAAGGGAAAATAACGAGAGAAAGAGAAAGAATTAAATATTAGTAACATGTATCACAAATCTCTAATAATCAACTAATTACTACGTACATTACATGAAGCAATTTAAAAGAGACATAGCGATTGGTCACTTAAATTCTGAGAAGATTCTATCAGGTATTAACATATAGGCCCGAATTCACAAAGGAGGTTTGTCGACAAACCTCCTTTTGTTTCGACAAACCTCCTTTTGTTATTTACAAACCAAGGTTTGTAAAAACGCGTCGAAACGCGTCATAAATTATGACGCACATGAACCTCGGTTTGTCGACAAACCTCCTTTGTGAATTCGGGCCAACATGTTTGTTAAACGTCATTACGTAATATCTAGTTTTAATTACCAGTGTTCCTTTTCTGACAGGATGGAATGATTCCAAGCCATTCAAAGTCTTGAGTTGTAGAGGTTGTTGCTTTGTCACATCTCATCTTCCTATTCTCACCCACAAACTCGTAGTTGCCATTACACTTGGCGGTGACAGTTGTGCCGTACATAAATCCATTCAATGTATTACTCCAAGATCCTTTGTCTAGCTCAGGCGGCTCGCTGCAGAATCCAAACGAGACTGTAAAATATGGACCAAAAAGGAACAAAATACTGTACTTGAATTCAGTTCCCCCCAAATGGTACACACAAATACAGTTCGCGTCATTTGAATGCCTGACCTGGCGTGGTTTCGAGCCCTGACACGGTTCTAGTGTCCCTTTGGCAAGACATTAATCTGCATTTAACACACAATCACCATGCAAAGTCAAACGTGGTCCGAATGTGCTTTGAAACTGCACTCGGATCAGTTGGATTTGCCCCTTTTCTAATATCTGTCTTTGTCTTCGCCCTTGTCCTTGACTTTCTCTTGACATTCGTCGTCCCGTCTGACGTGTTCAATTTTCTACTTTTTATGATGCATATGAACGCTCATAATTCCGAGCAGTGCATGTGTTCATTTTCTTTTTTGATATCTTTCTACTATCTTCTTTTCTTAATTATTTATTGAGTAATCCAGACCAATACAAGCACTGCTTTAAAATAGATTTAACAATTTCCTTTAAAATACGACTCAATTAAATAAATACCATGTTTATACAATTATCTTCTATTAAAACGTTCGTTTATCAATTATCGACATTTAATATTGTATAATTATAAATAAGTTTCATTTTCTATGTCATATTGTAAATTTTATATGATATTAATTTAATGGAAGTATTATTTCATGTTTTGCTTGGGCTTTGGAAATTAAATTAGTTGAACTAAATCAAATTGAATAAGTCTCACACATCTTGTTCATTTATCCATTCTCTGATCTGCGAAACATCTAAATAATCTAGGTAGAACATTCGCCTAAAGACATTTTTGTTTTATGATATGTTACTTATCTTATATATTGCTAAATGTGGTGGTAAATTGTCAGCATGCACCATATTTCGGCAGTCGGTTACGCTATTCTATTAGTTTTAGGTATAAAACCACTTCTGAAAATGATATAAACGCTTATAGCCATTACAATAAATAAATTGGGTATTTCAACAATTTTATGATTACTAAAAAACGCTTTCATATTAAAATTACTGTTGAAGAGAGTAGCCCATTGTCCGGGAGGGTCTTCAATGTTCGGTCTACAGCGATCACGAGCTTGAGTAAGTTCGGTAACATTCAATGCAGTTTGATTGATACACGAGCAGTTGGTTCCGCTATGATGTACAGCATACTGTGGAGTGGTAGAGAGGGCCTTGCAGTGGGTAAGACATTGATCCCTGCTCAGCTTTACACTTCTTGACAGCAGATGGGTGTATGCCGCAAGGTTAAAACACCCAAGTTGACTCAAAACTTTAAAAATAAATATACATCAATTTACATATGTGAAAGCAATGCGATATTCTGAGATAGCCTATATCAGTAGAGAGTTAACATCACGTTTGTTATCTCCAGAAAAAGATTCTGACTACATCAATTTTGAGTAACATTGATCAATTGGCCGTTATTTGTAAACAGTTGCGATTGATCCAAATCAATCGCAAATTATTCCTGCCATCGCAAAATTACAATCGTAGTTACATAGTTGCAAACTCGTAACAACTTCAGTTTGTCTGACTGCTCGGGCTTATGAATTCAGTTTGTTTGACTGTTTGGGGCCTATGAATTGGTTTCTTTAATATATTTTTGTGAGATTTCTGGGCCATCAGTCCAATGTCCTCTGCCTCACATCCCAGGGAACACCTGTTCACCGCTGATTAGTGTATACAATGAAGATCACTGGGTCAAAAGAATTGCCTCATGGTATGCCATCCTTTTTATTTTCTCCATCTTATCCTGTGTTATCTATTTCGTTCAACAAACGCCGTGTATTGCTTGGATCAGTTTAGTACTTTTGAGATATGGTGTATGTATAATCGAACAGCATACGGTTCATATATTAAATGTCAACCTGTAAATATAAATTATATTCAATAACTGGATTACTGTTTCATTGAAGACTTTTGTAGCTCAGTTAGGGTTGTTACAGTGATAGCAGCCAGAATCCGATGACCGGGGGTAATAATGTAAAGCGCTTAGAAACTCGGACATTCCCGATGTATTAAGCGCTATATAAGCAATAATATTATTATTACTTAAATTTGGGAGAATATCCCAATTATTCACAGTTAATTCCTTTATGTACATATACTTGCCATTACAATTTATCATCGCCGATTTGTAATCATCTGTACAACTAGATGTAAAGTTCTCGCAATCTTGAAGGCGATAAGTGACTGTAGAGATAAGAAATGTTTTGCGTACAGGTGCTGAATGTTGTCAAACAGTATAAAGTCGTCATTATGTTATATAAAACAGCCAATATCCCACGAATGATTTAATATTGGCAATATTTAAAAAAATTGTTCCAAAGAAGGTTGAACAAAGAACGTGTTTATAAAACTAAATATAACATTTAGAAAATCGATTCTTACATGATATATATAACCTTGATGCATGCCAAGGTGAGCGTTAACTGACCAAAGTGAAGCATTTGTGTTGTGCTGTTTTGTGTTGTGTTGTCCTGTGCTGTACCGTGTTCTGTATATATCGAGTTACTTTATTGATATGATAGGATTGTATGCTACGTCGTTAAGTTTTATTTTCAATTTTTTTTTTTAAAGGGGAAAAAAGGAGAAAATTTAGAAAATCGATCATTTCGTTTACATGAATATGCATTACTGTCAATTATTACTTCTAAACACACTATATAAATAACTTGCACCCACATGCACGTAAACGCTGTCGCCATGTTGTCCATACTCACATGAGTTGCAATTATAACTTGTTCCATTTGATCCCGAAGTAGCGTTACTCCAAGTAGTTTCGTATGCTCCTGGAAACCCTGCCTCTCTACATATAGTATCTGCGACATCCATATGCCAGGCGTTTATGCATACGGGTTGGGTCAGGACTCTGATATGCTCTAAACCTTCCAATGCTTCGTGAATATAAGTGTTGTCTTCTGATAAAACCAAGACAACCAGTATTAGAGGATGAGTGGCATCATACCAAGTTTTATATACATTTATGTTGATAACGTTTTAGGTAAGAGCTACTTCCTATCTCACACTGTTCAGATTTGCTCTAAAAGCTGGTGGGGTATATTAGGTAGACGAATCGACTTTCTTTAAATGGAAATGGCACTTTGTGTAGATTATTGGTTAATTCGTTAATGTTATTACCATTGACATTTCTTCAAATTATCAGAAGTCGTTATATTACTATTCATTACCTGTATTTAATTAATTTCATGAATTTCTTTCTATTTCACATTGACCTGTGTTTGTTTTTTCGTTTGTTGATTATTACTAAAGAAAGGCGCTCACCTGTTTGCGTCAAACAAGAGAGGGACAGATGAAATCCTGTTCTAGACTCAGACTCATCAGAACGGAAAATGATCTCAAGATGGTTCCCGAGAGAAAGATAAGGTGTAATCACTTCGCTTCCACTATATCTTGCTGTAGCAGATGGATAGTTCTCTTCCACTATATATAGAGCATCATAAACTTCAGTTTGGACATCATTAAATGTGACGACAATTCTTTGAGCAAGGTCTGCTCGTACATCCCAGTGAATCTCTAAATTGTTGTTGTAGTTGTCAGGATAGTTCGGAGATGTCAAGGTCTTGATGTCACCACATTTTAATGCGATCGATGCCGTCCCTCCATCAGCTGTAAGTAGGAAGGGCGTAAACTTACTAACGAACTGTTTATAACACAATATTAATAAAAACTAACTTTTGATAAATCACGACTTTATAATATTATGACCTACACAGGCATTGATTTGATCATCTGATATCATTCATCTCGCGATAAACACACGAAGGGAAAGTAGCACAAAACGTGATGTCCTCAACGATTAAATATTTCACCAATTTCCAAAAGTCACCCATGTTATCACTCTAAAATGATAGTGTTATTTGCAAATGTTAACTCAACATGGAGTGATCATAAAAAGAGTTAAAGTCAAAGTTTCATCAATTAAAGTATGGATACCACCAACATTTAACGACATGACCCGCTTTAAATTATACAATGTACAATTGTACATACCCTTTACTCGGCCAAATCTGAGAGTAAGAAGAACAGATAAAGTTAGAAAACAGAAACTGGACAGAGTATGTACTGGATACATGGTGACCATCCCGTTAAGGCCACTCGTTCAACTGGGTCCCTGCATAAACGAGTGTAAAACGATGTTAAAGGATAGTTGAGTTCTGTTTTCGGACCGCAAATGCCTTCAAAGTGCATGATTATTGCTCTTATTCTTATCTATGACATTTATAGTGCCCTCTTAGAACCTAAAATTGCTATGAAGGTAATTTTAGACCCCAAAATGTGTGAAATTTAGCCAATACCATCATACCAATTCAGCTCCACTTTCAAAAAAACACGGTGACCGTTAATTAATTATTTAATTAAAAATAACAATACATGAGCCGGCTGATTGTGGGTAATATAAGCAACATGAAAATGCCAAAAAAAAATTTCAACATCGGCATTGGCTGAAATACGACGTAAAAGGCGTTATTTCGTTTTTTTCAACGGTTTTCAACGGTTTTTTCAAATTTTTCAAAATATCTAATATTTGTGGTGGTACACAAGTTTTAAAAATCGTTATATTTCAGCCGTCTCTGAACCGATTTTGATCAAACAAAGATGATTTTGTCATTTAAATATTATGTTCTTTCAAATTTGACACTCAGTTTTTCATTATCTCACCAAAAAAATATTTTGTGTAGCGCCCTCTGCAACAGAACTTAACTATCCCTTTAAGGCGGCTGAAATAAAGGCTACGTGATCAACAAGCGTAAATATTCATAAATGAATGGTACACGCCAATACAAACTAAAACAACAACAACGATTCTTCCGACAACCCATGAGACCAACAATCCACGGGGTCAAAATTTTCGGTCCCGTGTGCCTTCTTCCAACTTATGTGAGGGTTCAGGAGACCGACATTCAAGCACATACTTTTTATTAAATAAATAGACTACTATCATTTCGCGTTTTACCGGACCCGGCAGAGGTACAACAGCATTTTAACTTCAGGTTGAATAGATTTATTTTATACATAAATGTTGTCAACCTTTGCAAAAAAAAATTAAAAAAGGACGGCGGCTATGGGGAATTTCGTTTTAAGCTACGCAGCAATTAATATCTCATTTCCTTTCGCATTATATATATGTGTGTGTGTGCGCGTGTGTATTTGTGTATGTCTGTGTTGTAAATTGATTAATTAATCATTATTATTTAATGAATACATGGATTAATCAATCAATTTTATATGATATATAAAAATTAAATATATTAACACGGTTTGTATATGATAGATATACATACATTTTGTCAAATTTTGCCAAGGTTAGAACACCAGACTCGAAATCTAATGAAATGTAATGGCATTTTTACAAAAAGAAATATTTAGTCGCATGAATATGTCATCGTGTCGGTTTATATCTCTACTGAAAAACCTCCCTAAGTGGGTTTTTTTTTTTGGGGGGGGGGGGACATCACCCCTACCCCAACCCTTTAGCTTTAATATCATGTGCTTTGAAGTATTGGATACTACTGCAGATGAATACATGTACGTGTACCACGGAAATGCCATTTGATAACGACCTACGTTAATATCATCTAATTTACTTGTACATAGATCTAATAAATGAGACGTCATTTGAGGATAAACAACGAGTTCAAACAGCCTTAGTAACTCTGATACATTGGACTCAACAAAGAAAAAGATAATGCCTTGAAAGGATTAAAAGATGTAATGAGGCATTTACTGACCTAAGATAGATTTTGAGGATTGCTCATTGAACAAAATTGAAAAGCTGACGAGGAAATCAATAACCTACCTTTTGTGGTCTTTAGCTTCGCAGTAAATGTCTGCAGAAAGTATAGATTCCCTTCGTTTCCCAATAAATGACCTGTCATGAGTAAGTTTAATGGCAATTACACGTCTAGAGGTGGCGCTAATTTTCTTCACCCACAGAGGTTTATCTTCTTGATTTGCATACACCGACCGGTATTTTTTTTATTGAAATGTTGTTAAACTTAATTTTCTCTTGACTTTTTTAATTTTCAATACATTCTCCCACTAGATAGTCGTTCTTTGTGTAATCAAAATTCTTTTCTTAAGAGTATTCCACCCTTGTCTTTGCACTAGCTATGCAGTAATACGCCCCTCCCGAACCATAATAGGTAAAACTACAAGAACACTCACATGCCATCTTAACATATAGTAGCTCAAGACTTGTTGCTTTTATCCATGTCAAAATTATACAGTTAACAATTAAATTATTCATACCCTAACCAAGTATTTAATTTGTTTAACTATGAGAAGAGTAGATGTTTTCCAATCTATGTAGCATGTGAAAGCTTACATCTTAAAAGTATTCAACAAAGGCCCTAAGACAACCAGTTCACCTTTATTTATTGTGTTACGAAAAAACTATTTTTAAAAGCCCATCCAATTTACAAGGGGTAAAAATAAGTTATTTGTTAACTGTATACCACTGATTATGTTTTCTTTCATTTCTCTTTAGCGTATCTAAAGCATTATTCATTCACGCATTCACGCATCACACTTAAGTCAGAAGAATGACCATGTCAAGGAGTATAACATTTATGCGTGCGTTACTCTATTGAGGGCTTTGAGGCCGGTCATCCAACTGACCACTCGACTTAGATTTACTGTCTTAAAATTACACGTAATTTTGTGTGTATAAGATATAAACTAGGATTAGAGTCTTCAATACTGATATTTATCAATAATAAAAAGCACTGTGTCTTATTCAAGAAGCAAGTCAATTTCACTTCACATACATATCCAGCACTATATTTGTCATCATGGTCACAAATCATCAATACAAAATATTCATCAAATGCCTAGTTAAAAGTACTTTACTTGATCTCTACTTGTTTGAAATGTCTGATATCATTTATTTTACACAAAAAAATGTAAACCATTGAGAGGCATCAAATATCTTCATTCACAGTAACACGCTATCGAAAAATAATCAAATATATACGACAATAAATAATTATGTACTATTTAGTACAATCTCTAACAAATAAAATGAATTCCTGTACAATTTAATTACATTTTAGATGAAAGTAAATCGTCACAAAGCGATGAATCGGCTCTATATACCATTCCAGACATTAAAGTGTTGACAGGTTTTTTAAAATCCTGTCTTATGTCTTATTTTCATTGGAAAACGGTTGCAAAAACTCATATGTTGTTGGGAGAATTTACTGTTAGAGGGTGTTGCCCATTGACGCCTTCAAAGAAAACCATAAATATCTTTGTGGTTTGAGAATTTGTTCAGGATTTTTTGCACGTTCGAGGGAACAGTAGAAGGAATGTTATAAGTAACATTTTATAAAAAAATTACGCAGTTTTTTCCTCAACCTTCCACAATGTTACCGAGTCCTTTTAACAATTCAGCTTATTTGAAGAGCCCATACCGATGTTGATTGCGACTTTAAAGAAATCATAAATTACTAATTTTGTATCCGATATCATTCAAACTTGTTCTAGCTTGTTTATCTGATTTCTTTTCTGCTTTCTTCTACGTACAGTTTGATATCGAAGTAACGAAGTTAGATTACCTTTTAAGCTAAAACAAAACTTGAATAATTCATATAATTTTAATTCCAGATAAAATGTTTGTTCTGCGCAATATCACTTTTCATAATAATTATGTATTAATGTTCTTAACTGCACTTAAAAAAAATAAAAAAATAGTCACTTCTTGTTTCGATTTTTCTTGTTCTTTCTTCCATATTTTGTTGTTCATTTTGAATATTATATACTTTTTTGTTTTTATCTTTATGTGCAGATACCTGCAAAATCAGTCTTCTTGCTGTAGAAGGATATCTTGCTAAAAATTTAATAAATATATTTATTAAAAAAAGAAGAAATAAATGTTTTCTTTTCATTTTGTCTTCCAATCAGTCATTCGATTGCTTCTCTCCTTTTTTCATCTCGACCCTTTCCTCGCCCACTCTTTTTCCATAAAATAATTAAATCTTCCTTTTGACATTACACGCTTCCATATCTTGTCTAACATTTTACATCATTGGTTTGTGATGCGTTTATAATATAACTGTACATTAAAGTTTTATTTCCATCCTCATGTTTAATGGACTTTGCTTCATAGTTCTTACACTGTAGGATGACTTGAACATTTTTAAATTGAATGAATGACGTCATTCGTTATCACTATATGAGATATCGGTGTCTTAATAAGTAATTTAGCTTGTAATTCCAAATACAATATCAATTCCAATCAACATTTATTGTTTAATTAGGATTTAAATCTTGTAATAAATGCAATGTAAATATATGTATACATACAAATTGTGATATCTCAAGTGTAGATCTATATTGAGACAAGATCGTCTTTCTGTTTTGTTTATGAGCATCCGAAACTTCCCACGAATACAAATGTCTAAAATTTAATGATAACATGTTAACTGATTTACTGGCCATCCCTGTAATTCGAAATTACAAATATGCAAAGGTATATTGTTTTAAAACCTTCCAAATTTATTATGATGATATTTGAGTTCATTTATTTACCTATTTTCTACTGTTATGATTGTTGTTGCATTTTGTTGTAAAGAAACAGCGGCTCATGAAAGACCACCACTATTGTTGAAAATGTCCGACCCTGTTCAAATGTCAGAAATAAATGAACAAAACATATTGCTCCTTCGTGACTCTCTCTCTCTATCTGAACCCCCTTCTCTCTCTCTCTCTCTCTTTCTCTCTCTCTCTCTATCTATCTCTCCCTCTCTCTTTTTCCACCTATCTTCGTTCTTCTTTCTGTTCAGTGATCATAATGCCAAAATATTAAAAATATCACCTTTGCAGTCATCACGATATAAACGAAAATTGGTAATTGTTTTTATATTTCAACACTCATGTTACAACATTAATATGACAGAAAGTGCTTTATACCATAGTATAAACAATGTTTCTACAAATGTATAAATTAAAGATATATTGCATTATTTCATATTCAAAAGCATTTATTTTAACCCTGTAAGTATAATGCATATATGATATATATATATATATATATACACATGTACATGTATATTACAATTATAATTTCATTATGCAAGGTTGCGACATGGGACTTACGTTGGGGACGGGTTTACAAAATATACTTGAAAGACTAAGGAATGAAACACAAATGTATTTACACGGTATTCAAACATCAAAGGTAATACAAAGTTTTGGTATGGGGTCATGGATTTGGTTCAAATGAACATATTGGAAGCATAATTATGCGATCCTACAATATTCAGTGATCGTTGTCGCGGTTGAAATCGAGTCTAAAGTTATGAAATTGTAAATAATAATCTCTTTATGTTGTATAGCTCCCTCTCAAGGTCAAGATATTAATTAAGCTATAAAACAATATTTCTTGACTAAAAATCGACCGACAAGCTATTCCCGTTTGGAAATCATGTATCACAAGTACATATTCTGAGATTTTCATGGTCGCAGCTACCATTCTTCGATCGTAGGCGCTATTTGATATTTATTAAAATTTACCGGGAGCACCGGAATTTTTTTTCTCGAAAGCAGAAATGTTTAGTGGCTAAATTTTCTAGTGCTTATAATACATCCACAGGGGCATCCAAATATTTAACAATTGTAAAGAATTACTATCCACCCAATTGTTATCAATATTCCAAAACTTTGTATTACCTTTAAAGGTACTATGTCCCATTTGCAGGCCAAAAACATTAAAAGGTTTAATTCCAACGGCATTTGAAAGACAATACTAATTTAGAACTTTCCTAATAAAAAGGGGGCTAGAAAATGTCTTTAAGTGGGAAAATAACGAGTATTAGTTGTCGAATCGACTTAGGAGCTATAGAGCCAGTAAGTAATAGTCTGATTTGCAGACCGAATGGTCGTACGTTTTATTCTGCGCAAAGATTCAATCAGTTAAATTTCGGCAATTACAAGAAGTGGGTTATTGATGTAGACAAATGCTCATGTACCCTTTACAGCTCATTTTATGTATGTTATTACCAAAGATGAAAAAAGTCAGTCAGTCACTCTATAGTGTCTGACAGTGAAGTCTAGAAGGAAACTGGTTTCCTTGCATAATTTGAATATAAGGACACTGCTCAAGTTTAAATTTCACCGATGGGACATACATAACATATTCATAATTCCTGCAAAGTTCTACAGAACTTGATGTTGGCTGCAAAAGGGACATAGTATCTTTAAAGGACGAAAGAAAATGACCTCGAAAGTTTATGTACACAGCACTATGCTGTGTATTATGCAAGCAAAATGTATTTTATAGTGCATTAAGTGCTTGTACGTGAAACGTTTTTACAATATTTATTTAAAACATTACAAAATAAGATAATTTAAAGACATCTTTATCCTAATGCTACCATGGCTACCTAAACACAATAAAAAATATTCTGTATAGAGTGTATTGAACAAGTATTTTGTCTTCTTCATTAATATGCATACAATTAATGTAGAGTTTGAAATGTGTGATTTTCAGGCTAAGAAATTAAATAAATTATTCTGCATGAAAATGACAATTATTGTCAGGATTATGATTCAACAACTCTTAGATATATTTCTGGTAGATACAGGTATTTGCATGGAGTAAGTTAATTACAAATACTGTCTTAATGTTCAAATAGTACTGTATCAAATTATTACATTAAAATTAAGTAAAATATTCTACTTACGGAATTAAGTAGAATTGGGGTCTTCGTAACGCGGATATTTGTCAATTGTTTAACAAGGTTTGTCAATTACATCCAGACTTAATTGTAGCTGTTGCTATGGTATTCTATTTATAACGGGAACAACCCATGTACAAATCTCACGACGTGATGTAACCAATCATTATTCTTTATCTCTCATGTTTTGAAGTGCGTCTAATATCACATATTTTACACTAGATATTGAAGCACAAATTAATATCCTTTCACAGCAACCCACTAATGAGAAAATTAAGATATATTCGACCAAAAAAAGAAAGGAATCATATATAATGGAAATATTTTTTTAAAATCCAGTACGTAAGAGATTATTATAAGTATCTTACATAACAGAGGTACATTATTTTGCGTAATATGAATAATATTCATTGTTAAATAACAGTGCTTATCAACATAGTGTTTGACTCCACCCAAATAATGAAGATAGATATTTACATCACTGTGCAGACCTTTTTTTCCCCATTCCACAGCGCATCCAATTCAAGGTACTGCTTCTCACCTACAAGGCCCGTAATGGACTTGCTCCAGCATACATCAATGGACTCATTTCACCAAAGGTGCAAACCTCCTCCATCAGGCTCCGCTCATCATCATCTGTTCATCTTCAACTATCATCTGGTCCTCGAACTCACACCCGCTATGGAGATCGTGCCTTCTCTGTATGTGCTCCTAAACTCTGGAATAATCTCCCCGTCTCTGTCCGTGAATCCCCAACTCTTGACACTTTTAAACGTAGACTTAAGACCTATCTATTCAACACGAAGTAATTGACCATCATCATACCGTATTTATAACCACATGTCCTATCTTCTTGTAATTTATTTATTGTTTAATGTACATAATTATTGCAGTTTCATTAATGATACTCAATTATTGTTTTTACATTTTCATTTTTCATTATCATGTTATTGTTATACATTGTTAGTCAAGTAATTG
Organism: Strongylocentrotus droebachiensis; assembly: GCA_035222895.1. Lineage (NCBI taxonomy): Eukaryota > Metazoa > Echinodermata > Echinoidea > Camarodonta > Strongylocentrotidae > Strongylocentrotus > Strongylocentrotus droebachiensis. Next base: position 350,660 of record JAVYIG010000625.1, read on the forward strand.
GTCCAAATTAAGCGCATTGTTCATTTCACGTTTCTTGTTGATCCTTATTACATATTTAGTTTAACCGTACTTTTCATTTCACTTGTTTTGTAAAGCGCTTAGAAACTGTACTTGTATACCAGCGCTATATAAATCTTAATTATTATTTTAATACATAGCACACCGTGTATAATACACCACTTCATTTGAAATTCAATCACAAACAAATTCAGCAATTCACCTTAATATTGTCTTTATCATAATGGCAAAAGGTCATGAAAGTGTGCATATCATGAGTTGATTAAAAGATCAGGTTGAGTAGATTCATACAACTGATTTACGATCAATTCTGTCGTATCATCGCCTTCTCTTTCCCATGTATTTATGGATCGTGTGATGATGGTGTCTGTCCTAGGGCAGTCTGGATTTCCTCGCTTTTATTTTGAGGTCGAGGGTCATGGATCGAGTAGTATTTCCTCTCAGAACAGGATGAGCTCCGTTGTGCCTGTCGCATCCTTCGATCGAAATCTGCCCCACCTGGATCGGGTGAGTTCGGTGTCACAGATTTCGGCGTAGGCCTATCCATTTCAATGTCTGCATCTTCATAGTCATATCTATCATGGTTTATAGTAAAACCTTCAGAAATTGGGCTTCCCTTATATGTCACTGAATCTGAGAGTTCATCTTGTCTAGGTAGTGGTCGAAACGTTTGGGATGAACCATCGACGTCTACCGTTGTGATAGGCTCCTCGTATGGATGCGGTACAACAGCATTAGATGACCCATTTGACAATATGTTAGCTACTGCTGAAGGTATCAGCGGTAGCTGCAAAAGCTTACAGGGGAGCCCTAACGCTGTGTCAACTATGTCCTTCGGATCTATAGATCTAGGACCCTGGTAAATTTGTTCTTTGTTGATTGGTTGACACGGATTTGCACGGTCGCTTTGGGTTCCAAGTTCAGCGTACGTACGATCCGTGCTGATTGGTCGTAGAGGAAGAGGTCGAAGGGTCAAAGGACACACCGGAGGAACATAATGCCCCAAGAGTCCTCGATCTTGGACTAACTTGCGCTGATGGAAGAGTTCGTGTTGAAGAGTAGATTGCCAAATCGGAGAGAGTCTGATCATTTGTGAAGGCGTTCTCAGTTTCTTCGACACTGGTAGCCGTTTGAAGAGGATTAATACTTGGGATGTTGTTAGTAGAATTTTCAGTAGATCGGAAACTTGTTAAAACCATAGAAAGAGAATAGCCTTGTCTTGATATTTCTGACCAACTCCAATGGTTTATCCTTGTAAGATACACCGACAGATCCGATGTTGTTTCTATATATACAGTGGATATGTAATCATATTCAACGACTACGCTTGAACGATAGATTCCGAAAGGTGAGAGGAATCTGGACGTATCTTCTGGAGAGTGGGTTCTTGTTCTTCTGGATCTTCCCTCTGAGTCACTGTGGACGTTGATTTGGTACCGCTGCAAACACCTATGATCAAAATTAGATTTTCATTCCTCAATGATGATAAACATGTACATTTATTATAAGGTACAATGACCAGAAATATTGATTAGAATGCCTGGGTCATCATGAATATAGAAATTATTTGGCAAACTGTGATATTTACGAATTAACTATTACATTTTTTCAGCTCTTGTTTAAAGTTAAACGATAAATATTATATGGTGAGTTTAAGTTGGTGAGCTTATTTTCTTTCTGTCAGCTGAACTAAACACTAAGTGTATGTGATATAGAATTACAGTGGCAGATCTACTAAAGCAATTCTACATAATGCGTTTGTGAATTAAAGTCCCGATTTATGAACCAACATTTCATAGTTCCATTTTATGTATCATACGAAGATAAAACTACGTCCAGTTGTGGATGGTCTTTAATGAATTCACCATATATTTTTATGTCAATCTGAATCAGAATTGGACATTTTAATCATCAAATGCATTATTCATATTGCATTCAACCACGGTATTTAACTCTAGATTGTCTGTTGAGACCTTATTACTGCTGATGATGCAGCGTTTCGGGTTAAGGTACAGTTTTCTAGTGCTAAAAAACAATACTTGCCCGAAAGAAAACGAGTTATTCGACAGTCCCTTTGTGTATTGTCACCAGGCGCCAATAAGCTTAATGTATGACTATCAGAGATTGGGTGTGTATAAAAGAAGAAGAAGCAAGGTGATGCATTAAACAGATTCGCCTTTCGTGAAGTCATAAGAACAAGCCAACGTGCAAATTAAATGCGTGAGAAATTCAATGTAAAAAAGCATTATCAACCGCACGGTGTTGAACGTTACTTTGAATTCATTTCTTACTCTCAAGCAAGAAAAACAAAGAAGCCGGGAACTGCTACACACTATATTGAATAGGTATTTGAGGTATGGAGTCCACCCCCTAATTTTATTATTATGATCTTCTGCTCAAGAATACTTATATTCCTGGTTACATCAACTCCCCATAACTGCATGCACTCTCTTTGTGCCTTTTTTGTGCATATATTTAGCCGGTTAGCTCATAGTGCTATTTCTGGGGATGTTTTTCCTGAAACCTCTTCTGACCTATAGATAACTCTAAGTATTCAGTATGAGTGTATTAATTAAGTGCGTTGAGCAGTGAGGCACCATATCGTCTGATATTTTTATTGTTTGTGTTCTTTTGTAAATTTAGAGAGCATAGATTTCTCACAATGAGAAATGCAAATGCAGGTGAAAGTGTGAAATAAAATTCGAAACTGTAGGTACAAAATCTCCTCACCTAGACAATGAAGCGTAAAGCTAAGTATAGATTTTATACATGTATATTCATATACCATCTTCTCAGCAGATTTTATCAAGGAATACCTACCACAGAATTTCTCCTTTTTTGTATTTTCGTCGTTTTTTACATAAAATGAAGCAGGCGAAGATGATGATGATTATGATGATGATGATGATGATGAAGATGATGACGGGAATGAGAACGCCTAACGTAACCTTGTACGGTGCATTGCCAATCGTTTCTGTAAATTTATCAGCATCAATAAGTGTTCCGTTAAATCGAAAACCATTTTATTTTCATTCTGTGTTTGCATGTGTTGTTACGGTAGGAGATGGTGCATAGACTTTCTTTACCAATAAGTACTAAAAGTAATGAACAGTTAGCTAGCACAAATAAGAACTTATCATACACTGAAAATTGAATTAAAGTCAAATTAAAGTCAAATTTGAAAAAGCATATCAACAAACATTGATATTGGTTATTTATTTCCTGATATTTAGAAGCACAACTTGAAAATGGACAATTTCCATTCGTGTCGTAACCCGCTTCCAAAAATACGGAGGCACAGTCTTATAAAGAGCTTGAAATTGCTCAAAACTAAAAATCGGTGATAACAATATCATTAATCGGTTAATTGATTGGAGGACTTGAGTCCGATTTGTATCAGTCGCACCTGTATACTGAGAGCCTAGGGTTCAAATTTACTACCATCTGAGATGTTTACCCCCAAAAGAGGAGATGTTTACCCCCAAAAGAGGGACGAAATATGGAAACATTAGTTCGAGAAATTTTCCATAAACAAAACAATTTTACTTCACCGTTTTATTGTTATTTTGATCTCATATTGTTAAATGTGCCCATACGGACGTTCGACCACACCCACACCCACACCAAAACCCTGATACTACGTCAGCTTGTCCAAAGTGTAACCGTGTTTTTTGGAACCAGATTATAAAAAAGTGAAGAATCTGACTGAAATTTGCATAGGCATGTTTTTTCGCTTAACTTGCATATGATCAATTATACATTAACCTTATATCCCATCAATAATAGCATAATTAAAGAAAAACAACAATATATGACTTAGCATACATGGAAACAGGTCTTCCAGGATAAAAAACTTAAAAAAAACCTTGAAGTAAAGTTACCCAACTCTTGGGGTATTTCACTCAAACACAGGGCCTGAAGCCCATGTTTGTACATTGGCTAGTTACACCTTTAAAACATGTATATGCCAAAGAATCCATTTGCACTAATCTTTTTTTAAGGGTCATAACGTAAATGAGCTAAAATACTAGTTGTAAGCAACTGTATTCCATACAAAAATTACGTATGGTAGGTTAACCCTGCCAATTAATTCTTTAACAGAAATGAACCAATGAGGAAGGAAATATTTGTCTAAACCTTTCACGACTATTATCGAACAGATTTAAAAATGTAATTTTCATAAATTTATATCAGACGATTTACAGGATGGAGTATTTCCTGAATCATACATCAAATATTATCATAAAGATCGCGAGTCAACTCTAATCAATTTACATGGGTCATAACGTAAATGATTACAATACTAGTTATAAGCACTAAGCAACGCTATTCCATTCAAAAATTGCATATGGTAAGCTTATACTGCCAATGAATCAAGGAGAAAGGGAATATTTTTTCGGAAACTATTTCAAAAATTAATATCGAACAGATGTAAAATGCCATTTTTAGACATTTAAGTCGACCGAATGGCCTGGATCGTCCATCTCTTCAATCATACGTCAAATATGCATCAACTACGCCCAAAATATCAGCAATATTTATTAGTCCTGCATCGGTACATAATCTCCAAGAGATAAATGTAAAGTTAGAAGCTTAATTGGTGACTGTTCTATACGATGGTTCAACCAGGACAGTGATGTTGCCAACAACGAAGGGTATATTACTTGCTTGTCAAATACATGTAGTAGTATCATTAAGATCGCGAGCCAACTTGATTAGCATGATTAGTTAGCTATGAGGTTCTTGAAATTCTCCTTGCAAATATCTTGATAATGGTTTTATAAGGAATCCTTTCCTGAACACTCACTGAAAGTATTAGTGTATGATTTTAAAGAAGAAAAATACTAGCAAAAGTTGCCATTTTGACTTAAGAATCTTACCAGATCCGGACGACTCGTCAGCTGGACCTACATGGATTTCTGTATGTAGGGGAGAAAGATATAGAGAAAGAGAAAGATAGTGAAGGGGTGCGTGGAAGGAATAATAATGAGAGAAAGAGAGAGAATGAAATATTGGGAAAATATATCACAAATCTCGTATAAACAACTGATTACTACGTATATTACATAAAGCAATTTGAATTGATTGATCACATAAATTCTGAGAAGATTCTTTCAAGAATAAACAATACTATCACGGTCATTTTACGAATAAAGGTAAGAGAAATCATTACAATTAGATAGGCAACAGAGTACATGTAAAGTAATATAATAACACTAGCGGAAATCCGCGGGATTCTAGATGGGGGGCGGGGGTGTAAATATATATATATATAGAGACTCTCTTGATTTGCCTTTTTTTGTTTGAACCGATCTAACTCTACCGGTAGTTATTCTTTAAGCCTCTTTCACACAGGAACTGCGTAGAGTTGCGTAGTGTGGCGTACCGACTACGCAGAAGTTAGGCTGCGTATTAATGGAAAAATGTTGCTTCATCGTAGTCCCTGCGTAGGTTATGTGTAGGCTGGCGAAAATGTTTGCTTATGGTTGCTTACTGTGTGGAAAGCTTTTACTGCTTTGTCGATCTGGCGTAGGGTAGCGTACTGTTGCGTAGGCATGGCGTACAGTAGCGTAGTGTTGCGTAAAAAGGTGTACTTTCTGCGTCAAGTTTCTACTCCGAAAGTACGCGAAAAAAACTAAACATGTTTAATTATTTTCGTCCATCTTGCGTACCCCTTTGCGTTCCTCAGCATATAGTAACGTAGGCCAGCGTAGTTGGTACGCAACACTACGCAACTCTACGTATGGACCCCACGCCAATTAGTGACCTGCCAGTGTCACAAATAAAGTATTAAAAATATGCTCATCTGACCCTAATTAAATGCCTAAAACTCCTGAGCTTTCGGGGGTTTATGGCCCCTTGAAACCCGTGGACCCCACTCCTATATACACTAAAATCGCTGCAATCTAACTGATCTCCTCCCCCCCCCCACACTTTGAAAAACGTTTCTTGGAGCCTGCATGTAACATGCAAGAATGTTGCATGGTGATGCAGATTTTTTCCTGCACCCCACCCAAACGATTTTACTCATTACTGTTTTGCCATGCATGAAGTCACACTTCTGTCTGGTTGATATTGAATTATTAACGTGTAAAATACAATTCATAACCTTATTTAATGCTTTCTTGTAATTTACTTTAGATATAAGACAATATTCGTCTCCGATGGCTGAGTAGACGTAGAGTCGTATAGTTTTATAGCTGTATAGCTATAAAAAGTGTACAAAATTATGGCACTTCGGCCCGCACGCTGTTGTGTTGACGGGTTCTTCGATGGATAGCCTTTTGACAAGGCCTTGTGACTCTGGCTATTTTCCACCCCAATCAGCGGCTGAGATGAATCTAGAGACCCGTGGTGAACGCGCGATCGAATGGCGGTAGCCATGAGGCCTTTCGCAATATAGGTTTTACTGCTCGTCATGAACTATTCATTACTTTGGATTTATTGACCAATCAGAACTGCCATCTCCCAGTTGGCTTCGTTCTTGATTCGTTCATTATCAAAACATGTAAGAAAAGGTAAAAGACGTAAATAAGTTTTGCTTATGAGATGAACATATAAATGATAGATACAAAATATCACATTCAAATCTATTTTACATGCAAAATTACCATAAAATAGGAAGTATTTGATGACTTATGCTAACAAATATAAGTGAGATAATTGGACTTTCCCTGTATATAAAATGAACCAGTCCAACTCGTTTTCGTTCCATGTAGAGGTCAGTGGTCTTAGCCCGAACGTTATTCTTAGTTCATAGTAGGTCCATGTTCGTACTACGTAGAGTTTACTCTGTGTGAGTGTGTGATGGATACTATATGCTGACGTCATGCGATGATACGTTCGCTGAAGCAACCATTTCGGTAGAGAATTCCAGTCGGAAACAAAGGTTAACATAAGAAATCCAATCTAGATTGCTAAAGGCTACTTGGATGCGCTACTCGCTCTATCGTTCACTCGGGTTTTCCCGATTAGTCTCATTTTAGTCGCTCGGCGTTTATCAGACATGTGGTCTATACAACTACACATACGTCTATCCATCCATCGAATAGCCTTTAAACACTTGTTTAAAGGCTATTCGATGGATGGATAGACGTATGTGTAGTTGTATAGTTGTACGAATATTGGCCTGCTTGCCCCCCCCATACTCTTCGACTCTAGCTCACTCAGTCAAAGTCCCGGCCGACAGCAGCAGCACTGTGTGTATTGTACGTGTGTTGACTGAAGGCAGCTTGCGACTGAACTGTCAGTCCAATGATTTTCTTGAAAATGATAATCAAAATTCAGTAAACATGGCCGTAATAATCACAAAATAAGCTTTGATTTCATACCTCCATTCACGAAAACTATATAAAAATCGCGGCAATCATGATGGAAATAGGTCTCTAAGTTTGAACGTCGACGGGAAGCCCCGTGATCTCTCTGTCTTGTGCAGCTACTACAAAGCACATCCTATAGCAAGATGCTTTACTCGGGGTAATCCCGACCCTTTGCATCGTGCATTTGTTACGTAACATAATGTGAGTTGATGGTCATATGTCGTGTGTCTCTTTGATACGGATGTAATGTTGAATATGCATGAGGTATCTCTGTCGTCACGCATATCATGCATTATGCATATCGCGTCTGTTTTCGCCCTGGACGTCGACACGTAGTAGGACCTCGGGCGGAGTATAGCCAATTCCACAGAGTAGACTCTCCCGTGGACGATGGCACCGGGCACCGGTACCCCGAGGGGAGGGTTCAGGAGGAGATAGCTGCACCAACTTCGGTCGGCGATCTCATTAAAAAACAATAGAATACAAAGGCTCGCGGAGACGTCATGCCCCCCGCGGAGTCTTAGCGTATTACTTATAGTGATGATGATGATGATGATGATATAGTGATGATGATAACATGTTTGTTAAACGTCATTACGTAACATCTAGCTATATTAGATAGCTTAGACAGATACCGATATGTGATTGGTCCAGAGCTCGTCACGTGATTCAATTGCGAGGATCCAAATTGTTATATTTTCCTGGCCGGTTATATTTTACCAGCTGGTGAAATGAATATATTTTTGATCAATGCATGTTGCCTTCTTGAGGACTGTATGTCACCAATTACACACATTACACCATTACCGAGGGTATTTTTTTGTCTTCAATATTTTTTCCCCCTTGAAATTATTTTTTCCAAAGGTTTTTTTTTTTTCTTGAATTATCTCGAAATATTATTTTTCAGTCAATTCTTTTTTTTGCACTTCTTTTACTAAAATGTTGATTGTCCCGAGAAAAAAAAAAGTAAAAAATTTCGGGCAAAAAAAAATATGGACCCCCCCCCCCCCCCCCAAAAAAAAAGAATCGAACCAAGGCTATATAATCTTACAGTTATTGACTGGCAGGGGGTATAAAACATTTTTTGGACCTAAAGGGAGTTATATTTTTCCTCGTGACCATATTTTCCCTCAGCGCTGCGCGCTTTGGGAAAATATAACCATTTGGGAAATATAACTCCCTTCAGCAGTCCAAATAATGTTATATTACACCCCCTGCCAGTCAATAACTGTATAATAATTACCAGTATCCCTTTGCTGACAGGATGGAATGGTTCCAAGCCATTCAAAGTCTGAAGTTGTAGAGGTTGTTGCTTTGTTACATCTCATCTTCCCATCTCCATCCACCAACTCGTAGTTGTCATTACACTTGGCGGTGATAGTTGTGCCGTACATGAATCCATTCAATGTATTATTCCAAGATCCATTGTCTAGCTCAGGCGGCTCGCTGCAGAATCCGAACGAGACTGTAAAGTTTTGATCAAAAGGTGAATCAGACACATTAGTTCCATTAAATGCACTGTAACAAGGGGTTGGCAAAGCTTTTCCAACTGGATGGTGATGATAGCTTACCAACGTTTAGTGTATTAAAAACCCAGCTTGGTCGAATTGTTGCCCTCTTTTTTAAATTAAAAGAAAAAATGTTTTATAAAGTGATCGTGATTAAGCAAAACATTACCAAAGTTGGGCATAACAAAATAGTCTAAAAGTTGTTTAAGGATATAATTAACTTCTTGCATTGCAGTTTCCCTCACGACTTTGTTTGTAAAGTGTATCTAAACAAAAGTTACACCCACACAAATGTGTCCTGGCTGGGTGGTATGATCTTTTATTTAGGAATGTGAAGGTCATGGGTCGAGCCTCCTCAAGATGTTAATCTCATTTGTCAGTGCATTGCCATGAATCTCCGTTTACAAGAATAAGAAATTTGATCTCAGAGGGGTTTGAAATTGTTTTGGATCAGATGGACTTTGATGTGAAGTAGTTATCGTTTAGCTTTTTGTCATAACACGATGTTTACAAAAAATGCATGTTTCCGTGCTGAAAGATATTATGGTAAGTCCAGCATGTGTTTTATCAGTGTTATGATTGATACCAAATTCTTTCAAAATTGAATTACCATTAAAGAGAGTAACCCAGTGTCCGGTTAGGCTTTTAACGTTTGAGCTACAGCGATCACGTTCTTGAGTCAGTTTGGTAACATCCAATGCAGCTTGATTAACACAGGAGCAGTTGGTTCGGTTTTGATGTACAGCATACTGTGGGGTGGTAGAGAGGGCCGTGCAGTGGGTAAGGCATTGATCCCTGCTCAGATTTACACTTCTTGACAGCAGATGGGTGTATTCCGTCAGATCGTAGCATCCAAGGTCACTCAAAACTAAAAGTAATCAGGCAACTTTAGTTGGCAATAGTTCAACATGTTTCCAGTTCTTCTCAACATCGATCATGCAACGTTTTTCTACAAAGCGGTACAACTCTCAGCGTGTCCACGCACAAACAAAATTATACCGAAACTCTATAAAGAAACGTCGTATAAAGAATCATCGTATAGCGAAAAGGGCGTCCATACACACAAGAACAATTAATCCGAAACTATACAGCAAAACGTCGTATAGGTGCGCAGTTTGCTACGGGGTCATGAAACGGAAGCGGAAATGAGGGGTCGGGTCTCCTTTCGCGCGCGGTTACGTTAAGCCCCGCCCAGTTATACTGTTCTAGTTAGACCATACGTTCACACACAACCCATTCCGTGATTCTTTATCGAGTTCTAGTTCGAAACGATGCCCAGACCCGCGTTTTGTTATACGACGTTTCTTTATACGACGTATCGTTAGTAAGCGTACAAACACACACACACAATTTCGTCGTATGGCTATCCCGAAACGGTATAGCTATACCGTTTCGGGATAGTTATACGATGAATTTGTTGTGTGTGGACACGGGGGAAATAGCATGGACCCTCTAACAGCGTGTCCACACTTAATTTGTTTATCCCGAAACTCTATAAGTAAAATGTCGTATAAAGAATCATTGTATAAATTCCAGGGCGTCCACACACAATAAAACGTTGTATAAAATATCATCGTATAAATTCCAATTCCGCACACACAAAAAAGTAAACTCTACAGCCATACGTCGAATAGGTGCGAAGTTTGCTACTGCGGTCATGAAACGGAAGTGGAAATGAGAGGGTAGGTCTCCTTTCGCGCGCAGTCACGTTAAGCCCCGCCCAGTTATACCGTTCTAGTTCGACCAGTTATACTAGTTACGTCCACACACAACACAACCCGTGATTCTTCATCGAGTTCTAGTTCGAAACGATGCCCAGACCCGCGTTTCGTTATACGACGTTTCGTTAAACGACGTATCGTTAGTAAGCGTACACACACATAATTCCATCGTATTACTATCCCGAATACGTTTCGGGATAGTTATACGATGAATTTGTTGTGTGTGGACACGGGTCTGTCTATAGGGTAGAAGTCACCAAAAAAAAAATGGGGTATCACATTTTGTCAGAAACATAATGCCCTGAGTAAGATATGCATTAGTGGCAGTTTATACATTTTAACATTTAACAACTTTTTAAAAAAAGATGCCACTTTGCATTTTCATATGTCATTTTTATGTATCACATTAGCAAGGGAACCGCCTCCCACACTCGTCCCGAATGTATTCCGTCGTAATAATGATTAAAGATAATAAAGAAGAGTGCACTAACACACAGGTGAGGCGTTTCAAATTTCACGATTTTCTTCCACTTTTCGTTCAACACTGTGCAAATGGTAATACCCTAACCCCACACTTACCCAAAGTGTATTCATCATCTTTCACGCATTTTAGCACATAGGGGCGCAAATCTCGATCCCCCCTCAGTCTTTTGAACAGTCAATGTTTGTCAATAATTTGGTCTGGACACCCCTTCAAAATATTCTGACCTTTTTGTGTATAGTAATAGACATGTACTTACCATTACACACTATCACTAACGAGTTTTGAGCAATGCACATGGACGTTGTTTTGTTGCAGTCTTGAAGGCGAAAAGTTGCTAAAAATTAAACAAAAGAAGTTGAAATTGAATGATCTTAAAGGCCATTTGGGCTACAATCTACACGATCGGCAGCCCAAAAGACTAATCTTGAGGGCTGGTTGTCTGGTGAATCTTTTGAAACTTGTAATCATGATTCTGATGATTCAAATGATTCAAAATTCCAATCATTTATTTCTTTAAACGAGATAATTTTTCTTACTACGTAACGAAACTATTTGAAATAAAATCTATAGATTCTTTCACAATACCAATATGCTCAACACGACCCCAAGCAATTAATTGATACACCTATATGCCTATACTACTATCCCAGTCCAATTTAAAACGAATTACCAGTCAACATGAAAGATCAATCGAAACTGTGAATTAAATTTAATACAGATACAGCACTGCTTCTTGAAAATAACGTACACCATTATATAAATTCAAATTGATTAATGTGTATTTATATTAGCTTTATATGTGACGACTTAAAGCACTTGTTCTTGCGACGTTTGCTTTTTGGTCATTTTCTTTCTCAGTGTATCCTAACTGAAGATAAATAGAGTAATTTAAATCAAATTTATTATCAAATTATTATGTTCGTATTCCATAATATGAAAATGAATAATGCAGGTATCAATCTACATCTATTTCAAAACTTCCTCTCGTCACTTCCCTACTCACTTTTGGTGCATTGGTAATTCATTCCCTGTGATTCCGAGATATTCTCAGTCTCGTTTGTGAAATTAGTCTCGTAAGATCCGGGAAATCCTGCTTCTCTACACACCGTATCTGCGACATCAGTATGCCAGGCATCTTTGCATACAGGCTGCGTCAACACTCTAGTGTGCTCTAAACCCTCAAAAGCCTCGTGGATACCCGTGCAATCTAACGGAGAATTCAAGGTAGTAAAATGGTTTTAAAAAGAAGGAAAATGGTTTACATGGTTTCATAACGCATTAATAATACAAATGAAATAATAATAACGCCCGATGTACACGAGGTGTTATTTCGATTTAGATATTTCATGGACTTATAAAGCCAATGAAAGAATATCAACGCCAGCAATAGACCAGTTCGTAGTTAGAAAATGGTACAACTGACCCTAAAGATCCAAATATCTTTTAAGAGGGAGACGTCCCACTTTTAGCTTTCTAGAATAATCACTGTCAAAGTCATCGGTGTGCTTTAATGAATACATTTTGTTTGCCCTCTCGTGAAAAATACTTCCACTTGTGCTCTTGAACCCGTAGTATGTATCTACAAACTGGCTTATTCAACACAATATTTATAATACACATTTTGCATTCACTTTTTGTACGACTCTCGCATGTAGTGTCACAGACCGTGCAAGTCACTGACGCAGTCCCCGGCGCAGTCCTAAGTTACGCAAAATGACACCTCGTGTACAACAGACATTAGAGACCAAAATATATTTCTTCTATTTCTGTCTATTATCAAACTTAAAAGGAAAGAAAAAAATAGAAAGAATAAGAGAAGAACAGAAAAGAAGAAAATAAAAGAAAGGGAAAGATAATGAAAGGAGAATATAAAAAAGTAATTTTTATTTTGTTTTATTTCTAAGGTATTTACCAGTTTCCGTCAAACAAGAGATGATCAGCTGAAATCCTGTTCTACTCTCGTGAAAATCGGAGGTGAAGATAATCACAAGATGGTTCCCAAGAGAAACATATGGTGTAGCCGCTTTGCTTCCACTGTACTTTGCTGTAGCAGATGGATAGTTATCTTCTTTTACGTAAAGAAAATCACCATCCTCGGTATGGAAATCATTAAATGTGACGAGGATTCTTTGAGCGGGGTCTGCTCGTACATCCCAGTGAATCTCTAAATTGTTGTTGTAGTTGTCTGGATAGTTTGGCGATGTCACGTTCTTGATATCACCAAAGTTTAGTGTGATCGATTTGTTCTCTCCATCAGCTGTAAGTAGAAAGGGAGCCATCTTACTTTTAATATATTTTGATACTGATTAATGTATAAGATATTGATATCTATTGCTAAAAACCCAAAACAAAAGTAGCATGAAACGTTATGCCCTAAACTATGAAATGTTTCAGCAATTCCCCAAAGTGACCCATTGTATCATTCTAGATATTGATATTGACAAAGGTTCGTTTGGAGTGATTCAGAAAAGTTAAAGTGCGGTAAAATAAAAAGTGTTGAAAGGACCAAAAAACGTAGCAACAGGAAATTGTGCTTTTTGTTATCCTCTTGTAGAAAAATCTACTATTATTCAATGTAAGTAACCTTCTTGTAGAAGAGATCCTGTACCTTCATCTGATGTTATATATTGGTTTTTTGTACTCCAAGGGACAGTTTTGTCTGTCTATTTTTATATGAGATGTATGCTGCATATTATTAATAATATTCTAATACACTGATACTGATATTTTTAGTAGGAGATAGTGTCATCGTTATTACCTCTTAAGCCCATCGCATACTTTACGATCTGACTACGATCCGATTTTACAAAAAACTCGCAATGACCTTTAATATGAACATTCAAAACTTTAAAATCTTAATGAATGAAGATCTTAACGGTCAAATGCTTTATAAAGTCTTACTTTAAAGGGATTACAGTTTCTTTGGAAATGGAGACGGCTCAGAATCGTAGTTATAGGTCGGACCAGTGAGTGCGATTGTTTACAATTTGAAACCGAGATGGCTTTAATTCTGACTATGAGGTTTAAATACATTACAATTCTGGTTGTTTGTATTCTTAGCATTGGAAAAGGGGATGTTTGTTAAGATTGCCATATCTTCGAAAATCGAATCGCAGGAGGATCGTGAAGCTTGCGTGAGGCACAATAATAGCAGACTAAAAACAATAAACAATAAATGTGAATTTCAATAAATTCCACCCCAAAATGTCCAATTTCATATAAATTACATTAACACGTACATACCATTTACTCTGCCAAATATGAGAGCAAGAAAAACAGATGAACTCAGAACATAGAGAAGGGACAGCGTATATACTGGATGCATGATGGTCATCGTGTTAAGGGGACTCAGGGATCTGGTTCTCTACAAAAACAAGGTTCAAAATATTGTTAAAGTGAAACGAATTACTTGAAACGACAGCCCACTTACTAATGCACACAAGACCGACTTTTTTCGGTCTCGTGGGGGTTCTCGTCACTTTTTAGATGGTTCTCTAGACCGACGAACCCCGATATCAACAGCCCACTGGACTGACAGCCCATGTGTCTCACAATTTCAAACTAGTGAAAATAGATATACTAAAACTTTTTGTAGTGTCCTCATCGCAGTAAATCGCCAGGATCAACAGAAAGCCGAAACCAGACCGTTAACAAGCGCGCGAAAAGTTAACGGACTGTGATTGGCAGCCGATCAAGTATTTACACGTCACTTTTCAGTATTTAAAGGTAACCCAAACATTCCAAACAATTTTGAAATATCTTCGATTTTTGGACTGCCATTTACAAAACTGGAAAAACCCATAAAAATCGTCGGTGATTGCTCATTCCGATTTGCTGGAGAGATGTGCGTATATGCAGGGAAGTGAAACATGTCTCACCTCCCTGGTATGTGCGACTTGTCGCTACTCAGCACGCAATCTAGTAGTCCAGAATCTGGCCTATTTAATTTTGATCTCCACCACACCCACGTAAAGCTACCTCTCCCTAATTACTTGCTCCCAGCCGATGATAGCGAGATCATTAAATTAGGACGCCTGGGCTGGTGAGCATAATTATGAGTTTCTTGATAACGCCATCTTCGACGGCTTGCAATCAAGTGTGTAGGAAATTATAAAGGACCAGGCAGATTCTGGACTAGCAAACTAGTGACAAGCTAGTCCACTGACTGGACTGTTTCCGTGTCACACGCCCAATCAGCTGAGAATAAAACAGCCTCAACACTAAAACGAAGTCCTTGTCTTTTATTCTAGTATTTTGGGGGTCGCACTATATATCGGTGCGGGATGCGTATTAGCACATGGACCTACTAAGAAGTCCATGGTATAAGGGAGGAGGACAAAGAGATTGAAGGAATTTAAAAAATATATAAAAACGGACAGAATCTGGATAACATGCGATCTAACGGAAGTGATGAGAGTCACGTTTCCTGAAAACCGGAATCATACCGAAGTTTTAAGAGCGGGCATTTCCACTGCAAAAAAAATCGGTAAAACCGCGGAAGGCGTAAAAAAAAAAACACTCCACACTGAGGTAGATTTGTCAATTTCGGATTGTTTTCACTTGCTATGCAACAACCAACGAAATATCGGAACGTGAGAAAAAAATCGAAGATAGTGTACATGCAGCTGATATAGAATACACGAAACCTGTTTTCTTACCGTAATTAGATGCCTCACTAAAAATCTTTCCAAGGTTATCAGATCAGCAATATCAGAGCCTGTTTTGGTGGGACCACTTTTGGGAATATAAAACAATCCTTATGAGCGCTGTGCAACTACAGCTGTGGCCGAATGCATATTCAAATTCGGAAAGTGGGTTTTCCTTATAGTATACAAATGATGCATGCGCATGAGTTCATTATACGATCTATCCGCACTCGAGTTGAGGCTGTGTGTATCTATTGCACGAAGTATCTATTGCACGAAGCTGTGGCCGAATGCATATTTAAGGAGTGGGTTTTCCCCATAGATAAATATAGACAACTCAGGCTCGTTGGGACGTGCACGAGTGCTCGGGTATTTCCAATAGATAAATATAGTACATTTACACACTAGCAACAACTGTCTCATTTTGCAGACACTGTAACGCGCAACGACTGACAAGGGTTTTTGCCTGATGCGAGATAAAGTCGACTGCATTGTCTACCCATGTCTCACCTCCCTGATATGTGCGACTTGTCGCTACTCAGCATGCAATCTAGTAGTCTAGAATCTGGCCTATTTAATTTTGATCTCCACCACACCAACGTAAAGCTACCTCTCCCTACTTACTTGCTCCCAGCCGATGATAGCGTGATCATTAAATTAGGACGCCTGAGCTGGTGAGCATAATTATGAGTTTGTTGATAACGCCATCTTCGACGGCTTGCAATCAAGTGTGTAGGAAATTATAAAGGACCGGGCAGATTCTGGACTAGCAAACTAGTGACAAGCTAGTCCACTGCCTGGACTGTTTCCGTGTCACACGCTCAATCAGCTGAGAATAAAACAGCCTCAACACTAAAACGAAGTCCTTGTCTTTTATTCTAGTATTTTGGGGGTCGCACTATATATCGGTGCGGGATGCGTATTAGCATGGACCTACTAAAAGTCCATGGTATAAGGGAGGAGGACAAAGAGATTGAAGGATTTTAAAAAATATATAAAAACGGACAGAATCTGGATAACATGCGATCTAACGGAAGTGATGAGAGTCACGTTTCCTGAAAACCGGAATCATACCGAAGTTTTAAGAGCGGGCATTTCCACTGCAAAAAAATCGGTGAAACTGCGGCAGGCGTAAAAAAAAAAACACTCCACACTGAGGTAGATTTGTCAATTTCGGATTGTTTTCGCTTGCTATGCAACAACCAACGAAATATCGGAACGTGAGAAAAAAATCGAAGATAGTGTACATGCAGCTGATATAGAATACACGAAACCTGTTTTCGTACCGTAATTAGATGCCTCACTAAAAATCTTTCCAAGGTAATCAGATCAGCAATATCAGAGCCTGTTTTGGTGGGACCACTTTTGGGAATATAAAACAATCCTTATGAGCGCTGTGCAACTACAGCTGTGGCCGAATGCATATTCAAATTCGGAAAGTGGGTTTTCCTTATAGTATACAAATGATGCATGAGCATGAGTTCATTATACGATCTATCCGCACTCGAGTTGAGGCTGTGTGTATCTATTGCACGAAGTATCTATTGCACGAAGCTGTGGCCGAATGCATATTCAAGGAGTAGGTTTTCCCCATAGATAAAAATATAGACAACTCAGGCTCGTTAGGACGTGCACGAGTGCTCGGGTATTTCCAATAGATAAATATAGTACATTTACACACAAGCAACAACTGTCTCATTTTGCAGACACTGTAACGCGCAACGACTGACAAGGGTTTTTGCCTGATCCGAGATAAAGTCGACTGCATTGTCTACCCATGTCTCACCTCCCTGATATGTGCGACTTGTCGCTACTCAGCATGCAATCTAGTAGTCTTGAATCTGGCCTATTTAATTTTGATCTCCACCACACCAACGTAAAGCTACCTCTCCCTACTTACTTGCTCCCAGCCGATGATAGCGTGATCATTAAATTAGGACGCCTGGGCTGGTGAGCATAATTATGAGTTTGTTGATAACGCCATCTTCGACGGCTTGCAATCAAGTGTGTAGGAAATTATAAAAGACCGGGCAGATTCTGGACTAGCAAACTAGTGACAAGCTAGTCCACTGCCTGGACTGTTTCCGTGTCACACGCTCAATCAGCTGAGAATAAAACAGCCTCAACACTAAAACGAAGTCCTTGTCTTTTATTCTAGTATTTTAGGGGTCGCACTATATATCCGTGCGGGATGCGTATTAGCATATGGACCTACTAAGAAGTCCATGGTATAAGGGAAGAGGACAAAGAGATTGAAGGATTTTAAAAAATATATAAAAACGGACAGAACCTGGATAACATGCGATCTAACGAAAGTGATGAGAGTCACGTTTCCTGAAAACCGGAATCATACCGAAGTTTTAAGAGCGGGCATTTCCACTGCAAAAAAAATCGGTAAAACCGCGGCAGGCGTAAAAAAAAGAAAACACTCCACACTGAGGTAGATTTGTCAATTTTGGATTGTTTTCGCTTGCTATGCAACAACCAACGAAATATCGGAACGTGAGAAAAAAATCGAAGATAGTGTACATGCAGCTGATATAGAATACACGAAACCTGTTTTCGTACCGTAATTAGATGCCTCACTAAAAATCTTTCCAAGGTAATCAGATCAGCAATATCAGAGCCTGTTTTGGTGGGACCACTTTTGGGAATATAAAACAATCCTTATGAGCGCTGTGCAACTACAGCTGTGGCAGAATGCATATTCAAATTCGGAAAGTGGGTTTTCCGTGTCCACACACAAAACAATTTATCGCGAAACTCTATAACGATACGTCGTATAAAGAATCATCGTATAAATTCCAGGATGTCCACACACAAGAAACGTCGTCACTAAAGAATCATCGTATAAAATGCCCCCTGTCCACACACAACATTTTCCGTGATTCTTTATAGAGTTTCGCGATAGTGATAAGAGGTCTGGTCTCATTTCGCTCGAGGTCATGTTAAGCCCCGCCCAGTTAGTTACACTAGTTACACTCCCCCAGGGGGTCCCCCTGTCCACACACAACATTTCCGTGATTAGGCGTGATTCTTTATTGAGTTTCAGTTCTAAACGATGCCCAAACAATCGTTTCGTTAGACTAATTTCGTTATACGACGTATCGTTAGTGAGCGTCCACACCTACAATTTTGGTCGTAAAACTATCGCGAAACGGTATCACTATCGCGAAACGGTATAGCTAATCATGATTAGTCACGGAAAATGTTGTGTGTGGACAGGGGGATAGTATACAAATGATGCATGCGCTTGAGTTCATTATACGATCTATCCGCACTCGAGTTGAGGCTGTGTGTATCTATTGCACGATGTATCTATTGCACGAATCTGTGGCCGAATGCATATTCAAGGAGTGGGTTTTCCCCATAGATAAATATAGACAACTCAGGCTCGTTGGGACGTGCACGAGTGCTCGGGTATTTCCAATAGATAAATATAGTACATTTACACACTAGCAACAACTGTCTCATTTTGCAGACACTGTAACGCGCAACGACTGACAAGGGTTTTTGCCTGATGCGAGATAAAGTCGACTGCATTGTCTACCCATGTCTCACCTCCCTGATATGTGCGACTTGTCGCTACTCAGCATGCAATCTAGTAGTCTAGAATCTGGCCTATTTAATTTTGATCTCCACCACACCAACGTAAAGCTACCTCTCCCTACTTACTTGCTCCCAGCCGATGATAGCGTGATCATTAAATTAGGACGCATGGGCTGGTGAGCATAATTATGAGTTTGTTGATAACGCCATCTTCGACGGCTTGCAATCAAGTGTGTAGGAAATTATAAAGGACCGGGCAGATTCTGGACTAGCAAACTAGTGACAAGCTAGTCCACTGCCTGGACTGTTTCCGTGTCACACGCCCAATCAGCTGAGAATAAAACAGCCTCAACACTAAAACGAAGTCCTTGTCTTTTATTCTAGTATTTTGGGGGTCGCACTATCGGTGCGGGATGCGTATTAGCATGGACCTACTAAGAAGTCCATGGTATAAGGGAGGAGGACAAAGAGATTGAAGGAATTTAAAAAATATATAAAAACGGACAGAATCTGGATAACATGCGATCTAACGGAAGTGATGAGAGTCACGTTTCCTGAAAACCGGAATCATAACGAAGTTTTAAGAGCGGGCATTTCCACTGCAAAAAAAATCGGTAAAACCGCGGCAGGCGTAAAAAAAAAAACACTCCACACTGAGGTAGATTTGTCAATTTCGGATTGTTTTCGCTTGCTATGCAACAACCAACGAAATATCGGAACGTGAGAAAAAAATCGAAGATAGTGTACATGCAGCTGATATAGAATACACGAAACCTGTTTTAGTACCGTAATTAGATGCCTCACTAAAAATCTTTCCAAGGTTATCAGATCAGCAATATCAGAGCCTGTTTTGGTGGGACCACTTTTGGGAATATAAAACAATCCTTATGAGCGCTGTGCAACTACAGCTGTGGCCGAATGCATATTCAAATTCGGAAAGTGGGTTTTCCTTATAGTATACAAATGATGCATGAGCATGAGTTCATTATACGATCTATCCGCACTCGAGTTGAGGCTGTGTGTATCTATTGCACGAAGTATCTATTGCACGAAGCTGTGGCCGAATGCATATTCAAGGAGTGGGTTTTCCCCATAGATAAATATAGACAACTCAGGCTCGTTGGGACGTGCACGAGTGCTCGGGTATTTCCAATAGATAAATATAGTACATTTACACACTAGCAACAACTGTCTCATTTTGCGGACACTGTAACGCGCAACGACTGACAAGGGTTTTTGCCTGATCCGAGATAAAGTCGACTGCATTGTCTACCCATGTCTCACCTCCCTGATATGTGCGACTTGTCGCTACTCAGCATGCAATCTAGTAGTCTTGAATCTGGCCTATTTAATTTTGATCTCCACCACACCAACGTAAAGCTACCTCTCCCTACTTACTTGCTCCCAGCCGATGATAGCGTGATCATTAAATTAGGACGCCTGGGCTGGTGAGCATAATTATGAGTTTGTTGATAACGCCATCTTCGACGGCTTGCAATCAAGTGTGTAGGAAATTATAAAGGACCGGGCAGATTCTGGACTAGCAAACTAGAGACAAGCTAGTCCACTGCCTGGACTGTTTCCGTGTCACACGCCCAATCAGCTGAGAATAAAACAGCCTCAACACTAAAACGAAGTCCTTGTCTTTTATTCTAGTATTTTGGGGGTCGCACTATATATCGGTGCGGGATGCGTATTAGCATGGACCTACTAAGAAGTCCATGGTATAAGGGAGGAGGACAAAGAGATTGAAGGAATTTAAAAAATATATAAAAACGGACAGAATCTGGATAACATGCGATCTAACGGAAGTGATGAGAGTCACGTTTCCTGAAAACCGGAATCATACCGAAGTTTTAAGAGCGGGCATTTCCACTGCAAAAAAAAGATCGGTAAAACCGCGGCAGGCGTAAAAAAAAAACACTCCACACTGAGGTAGATTTGTCAATTTCGGATTGTTTTCGCTTGCTATGCAACAACCAACAAAATGTCGGAACGTGAGAAAAAAAATCGAAGATAGTGTACATGCAGCTGATATAGAATACAAGAAACCTGTTTTCGTACCGTAATTAGATGCCTCACTAAAAATCTTTCCAAGGTTATCAGATCAGCAATATCAGAGCCTGTTTTGGTGGGACCACTTTTGGGAATATAAAACAATCCTTATGAGCGCTGTGCAACTACAGCTGTGGCCGAATGCATATTCAAATTCGGAAAGTGGGTTTTCCTTATAGTATACAAATGATGCATGCGCATGAGTTCATTATACGATCTATCCGCACTCGAGTTGAGGCTGTGTGTATCTATTGCACGAAGTATCTATTGCACGAAGCTGTGGCCGAATGCATATTCAAGGAGTGGGTTTTCCCCATAGATAAATATAGACAACTCAGGCTCGTTGGGACGTGCACGAGTGCTCGGGTATTTCCAATAGATAAATATAGTACATTTACACACAAGCAACAACTGTCTCATTTTGCAGACACTGTTACGCGCAACGACTGACAAGGGTCTTTGCCTGATGCGAGATAAAGTCGACTGCATTGTCTACCCATGTCTCACCTCCCTGATATGTACGACTTGTCGCTACTCAGCATGCAATCTAGTAGTCTAGAATCTGGCCTATTTAATTTTGATCTCCACCACACCAACGTAAAGCTACCTCTCCCTACTTACTTGCTCCCAGCAGATGAAAGCGTGATCATTAAATTAGGACGCTTGGGCTGGTGAGCATAGTTATGAGTTTCTTGATAACGCCATCTTCGACGGCTTGCAATCAAGTGTGTAGGAAATTATAAAGGACCGGGCAGATTCTGGACTGGCAAACTAGTGACAAGCTAGTCCACTGACTGGACTGTTTCCGTGTCACACGCCCAATCAGCTGAGAATAAAACAGCCTCAACACTAAAACGAAGTCCTTGTCTTTTATTCTAGTATTTTGGGGGTCGCACTATATATCGGTGCGGGATGCGTATTAGCACATGGACCTACTAAGAAGTCCATGGTATAAGGGAGGAGGACAAAGAGATTGAAGGAATTTAAAAAATATATAAAAACGGACAGAATCTGGATAACATGCGATCTAACGGAAGTGATGAGAGTCACGTTTCCTGAAAACCGGAATCATACCGAAGTTTTAAGAGCGGGCATTTCCACTGCAAAAAAAATCGGTAAAACCGCGGCAGGCGTAAAAAAAAAACACTCCACACTGAGGTAGATTTGTCAATTTCGGATTGTTTTCACTTGCTATGCAACAACCAACAAAATGTCGGAACGTGAGAAAAAAAATCGAAGATAGTGTACATGCAGCTGATATAGAATACAAGAAACCTGTTTTCGTACCGTAATTAGATGCCTCACTAAAAATCTTTCCAAGGTTATCAGATCAGCAATATCAGAGCCTGTTTTGGTGGGACCACTTTTGGGAATATAAAACAATCCTTATGAGCGCTGTGCAGGCGCTGTGCAACTACAGCTTTGGCCGAATGCACATTGAAATTCGGAAAGTGGGTTTTCCTTATAATATACAAATGATGCATGCGCATGAGTTCATTATACGATCTATCCGCACTCGAGTTGAGGCTGTGTGTATCTATTGCACGAAGTATCTATTGCACGAAGCTGTGGCCGAATGCATATTCAAGGAGTGGGTTTTCCCCATAGATAAATATAGACAACTCAGGCTCGTTGGGACGTGCACGAGTGCTCGGGTATTTCCAATAGATAAATATAGTACATTTACACACTAGCAACAACTGTCTCATTTTGCAGACACTGTAACGCGCAACGACTGACAAGGGTTTTTGCCTGATCCGAGATAAAGTCGACTGCATTGTCTACCCATGTCTCACCTCCCTGATATGTGCGACTTGTCGCTACTCAGCATGCAATCTAGTAGTCTAGAATCTGGCCTATTTAATTTTGATCTCCACCACACCAACGTAAAGCTACCTCTCCCTACTTACTTGCTCCCAGCCGATGATAGCGTGATCATTAATTTAGGACGCCTGGGCTGGTGAGCATAATTATGAGTTTGTTGATAACGCCATCTTCGACGGCTTGCAATCAAGTGTGTAGGAAATTATAAAGGACCGGGCAGATTCTGGACTAGCAAACTAGTGACAAGCTAGTCCACTGCCTGGACTGTTTCCGTGTCACACGCCCAATCAGCTGAGAATAAAACAGCCTCAACACTAAAACGAAGTCCTTGTCTTTTATTCTAGTATTTTGGGGGTCGCACTATATATCGGTGCGGGATGCGTATTAGCACATGGACCTACTAAGAAGTCCATGGTATAAGGGAGGAGGACAAAGAGATTGAAGGAATTTAAAAAATATATAAAAACGGACAGAATCTGGATAACATGCGATCTAACGGAAGTGATGAGAGTCACGTTTCCTGAAAACCGGAATCATACCGAAGTTTTAAGAGCGGGCATTTCCACTGCAAAAAAAATCGGTAAAACCGCGGCAGGCGTAAAAAAAAAAACACTCCACACTGAGGTAGATTTGTCAATTTCGGATTGTTTTCACTTGCTATGCAACAACCAACGAAATATCGGAACGTGAGAAAAAAATCGAAGATAGTGTACATGCAGCTGATATAGAATACACGAAACCTGTTTTCTTACCGTAATTAGATGCCTCACTAAAAATCTTTCCAAGGTTATCAGATCAGCAATATCAGAGCCTGTTTTGGTGGGACCACTTTTGGGAATATAAAACAATCCTTATGAGCGCTGTGCAACTACAGCTGTGGCCGAATGCATATTCAAATTCGGAAAGTGGGTTTTCCTTATAGTATACAAATGATGTATGCGCATGAGTTCATTATACGATCTATCCGCACTCGAGTTGAGGCTGTGTGTATCTATTGCACGAAGTATCTATTGCACGAAGCTGTGGCCGAATGCATATTCAAGGAGTGGGTTTTCCCCATAGATAAATATAGACAACTCAGGCTCGTTGGGACGTGCACGAGTGCTCGGGTATTTCCAATAGATAAATATAGTACATTTACACACTAGCAACAACTGTCTCATTTTGCGGACACTGTAACGCGCAACGACTGACAAGGGTTTTTGCCTGATCCGAGATAAAGTCGACTGCATTGTCTACCCATGTCTCACCTCCCTGATATGTGCGACTTGTCGCTACTCAGCATGCAATCTAGTAGTCTTGAATCTGGCCTATTTAATTTTGATCTCCACCACACCAACGTAAAGCTACCTCTCCCTACTTACTTGCTCCCAGCCGATGATAGCGTGATCATTAAATTAGGACGCCTGGGCTGGTGAGCATAATTATGAGTTTGTTGATAACGCCATCTTCGACGGCTTGCAATCAAGTGTGTAGGAAATTATAAAGGACCGGGCAGATTCTGGACTAGCAAACTAGAGACAAGCTAGTCCACTGCCTGGACTGTTTCCGTGTCACACGCCCAATCAGCTGAGAATAAAACAGCCTCAACACTAAAACGAAGTCCTTGTCTTTTATTCTAGTATTTTGGGGGTCGCACTATATATCGGTGCGGGATGCGTATTAGCATGGACCTACTAAGAAGTCCATGGTATAAGGGAGGAGGACAAAGAGATTGAAGGAATTTAAAAAATATATAAAAACGGACAGAATCTGGATAACATGCGATCTAACGGAAGTGATGAGAGTCACGTTTCCTGAAAACCGGAATCATACCGAAGTTTTAAGAGCGGGCATTTCCACTGCAAAAAAAAGATCGGTAAAACCGCGGCAGGCGTAAAAAAAAAACACTCCACACTGAGGTAGATTTGTCAATTTCGGATTGTTTTCGCTTGCTATGCAACAACCAACAAAATGTCGGAACGTGAGAAAAAAAATCGAAGATAGTGTACATGCAGCTGATATAGAATACAAGAAACCTGTTTTCGTACCGTAATTAGATGCCTCACTAAAAATCTTTCCAAGGTTATCAGATCAGCAATATCAGAGCCTGTTTTGGTGGGACCACTTTTGGGAATATAAAACAATCCTTATGAGCGCTGTGCAACTACAGCTGTGGCCGAATGCATATTCAAATTCGGAAAGTGGGTTTTCCTTATAGTATACAAATGATGCATGCGCATGAGTTCATTATACGATCTATCCGCACTCGAGTTGAGGCTGTGTGTATCTATTGCACGAAGTATCTATTGCACGAAGCTGTGGCCGAATGCATATTCAAGGAGTGGGTTTTCCCCATAGATAAATATAGACAACTCAGGCTCGTTGGGACGTGCACGAGTGCTCGGGTATTTCCAATAGATAAATATAGTACATTTACACACAAGCAACAACTGTCTCATTTTGCAGACACTGTTACGCGCAACGACTGACAAGGGTCTTTGCCTGATGCGAGATAAAGTCGACTGCATTGTCTACCCATGTCTCACCTCCCTGATATGTACGACTTGTCGCTACTCAGCATGCAATCTAGTAGTCTAGAATCTGGCCTATTTAATTTTGATCTCCACCACACCAACGTAAAGCTACCTCTCCCTACTTACTTGCTCCCAGCAGATGAAAGCGTGATCATTAAATTAGGACGCTTGGGCTGGTGAGCATAGTTATGAGTTTCTTGATAACGCCATCTTCGACGGCTTGCAATCAAGTGTGTAGGAAATTATAAAGGACCGGGCAGATTCTGGACTGGCAAACTAGTGACAAGCTAGTCCACTGACTGGACTGTTTCCGTGTCACACGCCCAATCAGCTGAGAATAAAACAGCCTCAACACTAAAACGAAGTCCTTGTCTTTTATTCTAGTATTTTGGGGGTCGCACTATATATCGGTGCGGGATGCGTATTAGCACATGGACCTACTAAGAAGTCCATGGTATAAGGGAAGAGGACAAAGAGATTGAAGGAATTTTAAAAATATATAAAAACGGACAGAATCTGGATAACATGCGATCTAACGGAAGTGATGAGAGTCACGTTTCCTGAAAACCGGAATCATACCGAAGTTTTAAGAGCGGGTATTTCCACTGCAAAAAAATCGGTAAAACCGCGGCAGGCGTAAAAAAACAAACACTCCACACTGAGGTAGATTTGTCAATCATTTCGGATTGTTTTCGCTTGCTATGCAACAACCAACGATATATCAGAACGTGAGAAAAAAATCAAAGATAGTGTACATGCAGCTGATATAGAATACAAGAAACCTGTTTTCGTACCGTAATTAGATGCCTCACTAAAAATCTTTCCAAGGTTATCAGATCAGCAATATCAGAGCCTGTTTTGGTGGGACCACTTTTGGGAATATAAAACAATCCTTATGAGCGCTGTGCAGGCGCTGTGCAACTACAGCTTTGGCCGAATGCACATTGAAATTCGGAAAGTGGGTTTTCCTTATAGTATACAAATGATGCATGCGCATGAGTTCATTATACGATCTATCCGCACTCGAGTTGAGGCTGTGTGTATCTATTGCACGAAGTATCTATTGCACGAAGCTGTGGCCGAATGCATATTCAAGGAGTGGGTTTTCCCCATAGATAAATATAGACAACTCAGGCTCGTTGGGACGTGCACGAGTGCTCGGGTATTTCCAATAGATAAATATAGTACATTTACACACTAGCAACAACTGTCTCATTTTGCAGACACTGTAACGCGCAACGACTGCATGACAAGGGTTTTTGCCTGATGCGAGATAAAGTCGACTGCATTGTCTACACATGTCTCACCTCCCTGATATGTGCGACTTGTCGCTACTCAGCATGCAATCTAGTAGTTTAGAATCTGGCCTATTTAATTTTGATCTCCACCACACCAACGTAAAGCTACCTCTCCCTACTTACTTGCTCCCAGCCGATGATAGCGTGATCATTAAATTAGGACGCCTGGGCTGGTGAGCATAATTATGAGTTTGTTGATAACGCCATCTTCGACGGCTTGCAATCAAGTGTGTAGGAAATTATAAAGGACCGGGCAGATTCTGGACTGGCAAACTAGTGACAAGCTAGTCCACTGACTGGACTGTTTCCGTGTCACACGCCCAATCAGCTGAGAATAAAACAGCCTAAACACTAAAACGAAGTCCTTGTCTTTTATTCTAGTAATTTGGGGGTCGCACTATATATCGGTGCGGGATGCGTATTAGCACATGGACCTACTAAGAAGTCCATGGTATAAGGGAAGAGGACAAAGAGATTGAAGGAATTTAAAAAATATATAAAAACGGACAGAATCTGGATAACATGCGATCTAACGGAAGTGATGAGAGTCACGTTTCCTGAAAACCGGAATCATACCGAAGTTTTAAGAGCGGGTATTTCCACTGCAAAAAAATCGGTAAAACCGCGGCAGGCGTAAACAAAAAAACACTCCACACTGAGGTAGATTTGTCAATTTCGGATTTATTTCGCTTGCTATGCAACAGCCAACGAAATATCGGAACGTGAGAAAAAAATCGAAGATAGTGTACATGCAGCTGGTATAGAATACACGAAACCTGTTTTCGTACTGTAATTAGATGCCTCACTAAAAATCTTTCCAAGGTTATCAGATCAGCAATACCAGAGCCTGTTTTGGTGGGACCACTTTTGGGAATATAAAACAATCCTTATGAGCGCTGTGCAACTACAGCTTTGGCCGAATGCACATTGAAATTCGGAAAGTGGGTTTTCCTTATAGTATACAAATGATGCATGCGCATGAGTTCATTATACGATCTATCCGCACTCGAGTTGAGGCTGTGTGTATCTATTGCACGAAGTATCTATTGCACGAAGCTGTGGCCGAATGCATATTCAAGGAGTGGGTTTTCCCCATAGATAAATATAGCCAACTCAGGCTCGTTGGGACGTGCACGAGTGCTCGGGTATTTCCAATAGATAAATATAGTACATTTACACACAAGCAACAACTGTCTCATTTTGCAGACACTGTTACGCGCAACGACTGACAAGGGTTTTTGCCTGATGCGAGATAAAGTCGACTACATTGTCTACCCATGTCTCACCTCCCTGATATGTGCGACTTGTCGCTACTCAGCATGCAATCTAGTAGTCTAGAATCTGGCCTATTTAATTTTGATCTCCACCACACCAACGTAAAGCTACCTCTCCCTACTTACTTGCTCCCAGCCGATGATAGCGTGGTCATTACATTAGGACGCATGGGCTGGTGAGCATAATTATGAGTTTGTTGATAACGCCATCTTCGACGGCTTGCAATCAAGTGTGTAGGAAATTATAAAGGACCGGGCAGATTCTGGACTGGCAAACTAGTGACAAGCTAGTCCACTGACTGGACTGTTTCCGTGTCACACGCCCAATCAGCTGAGAATAAAACAGCCTCAACACTAAAACGAAGTCTTGTCTTTTATTCTAGTATTTTGGGGGTCGCACTATATATCGGTGCGGGATGCGTATTAGCACATGGACCTACTAAGAAGTCCATGGTATAAGGGAAGAGGACTAAGAGATTGAAGGAATTTAAAAAATATATAAAAACATACAGAATCTGGATAACATGCGATCTAACGGAAGTGATGAGAGTCACGTTTCCTGAAAACCGGAATCATACCGAAGTTTTAAGAGCGGGTATTTCCACTGCAAAAAAATCGGTTAAACCGCGGCAGGCGTAAAAAAAAAAACACTCCACACTGAGGTAGATTTGTCAATTTCGGATTGTTTTCGCTTGCTATGCAACAACCAACGAAATATCGGAACGTGAGAAAAAAATCGAAGATAGTGTACATGCAGCTGATATAGAATACACGAAACCTGTTTTCGTACTGTAATTAGATGCCTCACTAAAAATCTTTCCAAGGTTATCAGATCAGCAATATCAGAGCCTGTTTTGGTGGGACCACTTTTGGGAATATAAAACAATCCTTATGAGCGCTGTGCAACTACAGCTTTGGCCGAATGCACATTGAAATTCGGAAAGTGGGTTTTCCTTATAGTATACAAATGATGCATGCGCATGAGTTCATTATACGATCTATCCGCACTCGAGTTGAGGCTGTGTGTATCTATTGCACGAAGTATCTATTGCACGAAGCTGTGGCCGAATGCATATTCAAGGAGTGGGTTTTCCCCATAGATAAATATAGACAACTCAGGCTCGTTGGGACGTGCACGAGTGCTCCGGTATTTCCAATAAATAAATATAGTACATTTACACACAAGCAACAACTGTCTCATTTTGCAGACACTGTTACGCGCAACGACTGACAACGGTTTTTGCCTGATGCGAGATAAAGTCGACTACATTGTCTACCCATGTCTCACCTCCCTGATATGTGCGACTTGTCGCTACTCAGCATGCAATCTAGTAGTCTAGAATCTGGCCTATTTAATTTTGATCTCCACCACACCAACGTAAAGCTACCTCTCCCTACTTACTTGCTCCCAGCCGATGATAGCGTGGTCATTAAATTAGGACGCATGGGCTGGTGAGCATAAATATGAGTTTCTTGATAACGCCATCTTCGACGGCTTGCAATCAAGTGTGTAGGAAATTATAAAGGACCGGGCAGATTCTGGACTAGCAAACTAGTGACAAGCTAGTCCACTGACTGGACTGTTTCCGTGTCACACGCCCAATCAGCTGAGAATAAAACAGCCTCAACACTAAAACGAAGTCCTTGTCTTTTATTCTAGTATTTTGGGGGTCGCACTATATATCGGTGCGGGATGCGTATTAGCATGGACCTACTAAGAAGTCCATGGTATAAGGGAGGAGGACAAAGAGATTGAAGGATTTTAAAAAATATATAAAAACGGACAGAATCTGGATAACATGCGATCTAACGAAAGTGATGAGAGTCACGTTTCCTGAAAACCGGAATCATACCGAAGTTTTAAGAGCGGGCATTTCCACTGCAAAAAAATCGGTGAAACTGCGGCAGGCGTAAAAAAAAAAACACTCCACACTGAGGTAGATTTGTCAATTTCGGATTGTTTTCGCTTGCTATGCAACAACCAACGAAATATCGGAACGTGAGAAAAAAATCGAAGATAGTGTACATGCAGCTGATATAGAATACACGAAACCTGTTTTCGTACCGTAATTAGATGCCTCACTAAAAATCTTTCCAAGGTTATAAGATCAGCAATATCAGAGCCTGTTTTGGTGTGACCACTTTTGGGAATATAAAACAATCCTTATGACCGCTGTGCAACTACAGCTGTGGCCGAATGCATATTCAAATTCGGAAAGTGGGTTTTCCTTATAGTATACAAATGATGCATGCGCATGAGTTCATTATACGATCTATCCGCACTCGAGTTGAGGCTGTGTGTATCTATTGCACGAAGTATCTATTGCACGAAGCTGTGGCCGAATGCATATTCAAGGAGTGGGTTTTCCCCATAGATAAATATAGACAACTCAGGCTCGTTGGGACGTACACGAGTGCTCGGGTATTTCTAATAGATAAATATAGTACATTTACACACTAGCAACAACTGTCTCATTTTGCAGACACTGTAACGCGCAACGACTGACAAGGGTTTTTGCCTGATCCGAGATAAAGTCGACTGCATTGTCTACCCATGTCTCACCTCCCTGATATGTGCGACTTGTCGCTACTCAGCATGCAATCTAGTAGTCTAGAATCTGGCCTATTTAATTTTGATCTCCACCACACCAACGTAAAGCTACCTCTCCCTACTTACTTGCTCCCAGCCGATGATAGCGTGATCATTAATTTAGGACGCCTGGGCTGGTGAGCATAATTATGAGTTTGTTGATAACGCCATCTTCGACGGCTTGCAATCAAGTGTGTAGGAAATTATAAAGGACCGGGCAGATTCTGGACTAGCAAACTAGTGACAAGCTAGTCCACTGCCTGGACTGTTTCCGTGTCACACGCCCAATCAGCTGAGAATAAAACAGCCTCAACACTAAAACGAAGTCCTTGTCTTTTATTCTAGTATTTTGGGGGTCGCACTATATATCGGTGCGGGATGCGTATTAGCACATGGACCTACTAAGAAGTCCATGGTATAAGGGAGGAGGACAAAGAGATTGAAGGAATTTAAAAAATATATAAAAACGGACAGAATCTGGATAACATGCGATCTAACGGAAGTGATGAGAGTCACGTTTCCTGAAAACCGGAATCATACCGAAGTTTTAAGAGCGGGCATTTCCACTGCAAAAAAAATCGGTAAAACCGCGGCAGGCGTAAAAAAAAAAACACTCCACACTGAGGTAGATTTGTCAATTTCGGATTGTTTTCACTTGCTATGCAACAACCAACAAAATGTCGGAACGTGAGAAAAAAAATCGAAGATAGTGTACATGCAGCTGATATAGAATACAAGAAACCTGTTTTCGTACCGTAATTAGATGCCTCACTAAAAATCTTTCCAAGGTTATCAGATCAGCAATATCAGAGCCTGTTTTGGTGGGACCACTTTTGGGAATATAAAACAATCCTTATGAGCGCTGTGCAGGCGCTGTGCAACTACAGCTTTGGCCGAATGCACATTGAAATTCGGAAAGTGGGTTTTCCTTATAATATACAAATGATGCATGCGCATGAGTTCATTATACGATCTATCCGCACTCGAGTTGAGGCTGTGTGTATCTATTGCACGAAGTATCTATTGCACGAAGCTGTGGCCGAATGCATATTCAAGGAGTGGGTTTTCCCCATAGATAAATATAGACAACTCAGGCTCGTTGGGACGTGCACGAGTGCTCGGGTATTTCCAATAGATAAATATAGTACATTTACACACTAGCAACAACTGTCTCATTTTGCAGACACTGTAACGCGCAACGACTGACAAGGGTTTTTGCCTGATCCGAGATAAAGTCGACTGCATTGTCTACCCATGTCTCACCTCCCTGATATGTGCGACTTGTCGCTACTCAGCATGCAATCTAGTAGTCTAGAATCTGGCCTATTTAATTTTGATCTCCACCACACCAACGTAAAGCTACCTCTCCCTACTTACTTGCTCCCAGCCGATGATAGCGTGATCATTAATTTAGGACGCCTGGGCTGGTGAGCATAATTATGAGTTTGTTGATAACGCCATCTTCGACGGCTTGCAATCAAGTGTGTAGGAAATTATAAAGGACCGGGCAGATTCTGGACTAGCAAACTAGTGACAAGCTAGTCCACTGCCTGGACTGTTTCCGTGTCACACGCCCAATCAGCTGAGAATAAAACAGCCTCAACACTAAAACGAAGTCCTTGTCTTTTATTCTAGTATTTTGGGGGTCGCACTATATATCGGTGCGGGATGCGTATTAGCACATGGACCTACTAAGAAGTCCATGGTATAAGGGAGGAGGACAAAGAGATTGAAGGAATTTAAAAAATATATAAAAACGGACAGAATCTGGATAACATGCGATCTAACGGAAGTGATGAGAGTCACGTTTCCTGAAAACCGGAATCATACCGAAGTTTTAAGAGCGGGCATTTCCACTGCAAAAAAAATCGGTAAAACCGCGGCAGGCGTAAAAAAAAAAACACTCCACACTGAGGTAGATTTGTCAATTTCGGATTGTTTTCACTTGCTATGCAACAACCAACGAAATATCGGAACGTGAGAAAAAAATCGAAGATAGTGTACATGCAGCTGATATAGAATACACGAAACCTGTTTTCTTACCGTAATTAGATGCCTCACTAAAAATCTTTCCAAGGTTATCAGATCAGCAATATC
This sequence comes from Strongylocentrotus droebachiensis, assembly GCA_035222895.1. Taxonomy (NCBI): domain Eukaryota; kingdom Metazoa; phylum Echinodermata; class Echinoidea; order Camarodonta; family Strongylocentrotidae; genus Strongylocentrotus; species Strongylocentrotus droebachiensis. Next base: position 383,559 of record JAVYIG010000625.1, read on the forward strand.
AGAGCCTGTTTTGGTGGGACCACTTTTGGGAATATAAAACAATCCTTATGAGCGCTGTGCAACTACAGCTGTGGCCGAATGCATATTCAAATTCGGAAAGTGGGTTTTCCTTATAGTATACAAATGATGTATGCGCATGAGTTCATTATACGATCTATCCGCACTCGAGTTGAGGCTGTGTGTATCTATTGCACGAAGTATCTATTGCACGAAGCTGTGGCCGAATGCATATTCAAGGAGTGGGTTTTCCCCATAGATAAATATAGACAACTCAGGCTCGTTGGGACGTGCACGAGTGCTCGGGTATTTCCAATAGATAAATATAGTACATTTACACACTAGCAACAACTGTCTCATTTTGCGGACACTGTAACGCGCAACGACTGACAAGGGTTTTTGCCTGATCCGAGATAAAGTCGACTGCATTGTCTACCCATGTCTCACCTCCCTGATATGTGCGACTTGTCGCTACTCAGCATGCAATCTAGTAGTCTTGAATCTGGCCTATTTAATTTTGATCTCCACCACACCAACGTAAAGCTACCTCTCCCTACTTACTTGCTCCCAGCCGATGATAGCGTGATCATTAAATTAGGACGCCTGGGCTGGTGAGCATAATTATGAGTTTGTTGATAACGCCATCTTCGACGGCTTGCAATCAAGTGTGTAGGAAATTATAAAGGACCGGGCAGATTCTGGACTAGCAAACTAGAGACAAGCTAGTCCACTGCCTGGACTGTTTCCGTGTCACACGCCCAATCAGCTGAGAATAAAACAGCCTCAACACTAAAACGAAGTCCTTGTCTTTTATTCTAGTATTTTGGGGGTCGCACTATATATCGGTGCGGGATGCGTATTAGCATGGACCTACTAAGAAGTCCATGGTATAAGGGAGGAGGACAAAGAGATTGAAGGAATTTAAAAAATATATAAAAACGGACAGAATCTGGATAACATGCGATCTAACGGAAGTGATGAGAGTCACGTTTCCTGAAAACCGGAATCATACCGAAGTTTTAAGAGCGGGCATTTCCACTGCAAAAAAAAGATCGGTAAAACCGCGGCAGGCGTAAAAAAAAAACACTCCACACTGAGGTAGATTTGTCAATTTCGGATTGTTTTCGCTTGCTATGCAACAACCAACAAAATGTCGGAACGTGAGAAAAAAAATCGAAGATAGTGTACATGCAGCTGATATAGAATACAAGAAACCTGTTTTCGTACCGTAATTAGATGCCTCACTAAAAATCTTTCCAAGGTTATCAGATCAGCAATATCAGAGCCTGTTTTGGTGGGACCACTTTTGGGAATATAAAACAATCCTTATGAGCGCTGTGCAACTACAGCTGTGGCCGAATGCATATTCAAATTCGGAAAGTGGGTTTTCCTTATAGTATACAAATGATGCATGCGCATGAGTTCATTATACGATCTATCCGCACTCGAGTTGAGGCTGTGTGTATCTATTGCACGAAGTATCTATTGCACGAAGCTGTGGCCGAATGCATATTCAAGGAGTGGGTTTTCCCCATAGATAAATATAGACAACTCAGGCTCGTTGGGACGTGCACGATTCCTCGGTTATTTCCAATAGATAAATATAGTACATTTACACACAAGCAACAACTGTCTCATTTTGCAGACACTGTTACGCGCAACGACTGACAAGGGTTTTTGCCTGATGCGAGATAAAGTCGACTGCATTGTCTACCCATGTCTCACCTCCCTGATATGTGCGACTTGTCGCTACTCAGCATGCAATCTAGTAGTCTAGAATCTGGCCTATTTAATTTTGATCTCCACCACACCAACGTAAAGCTACCTCTCCCTACTTACTTGCTCCCAGCCGATGATAGCGTGATCATTAAATTAGGACGCTTGGGCTGGTGAGCATAATTATGAGTTTCTTGATAACGCCATCTTCGACGGCTTGCAATCAAGTGTGTAGGAAATTATAAAGGACCGGGCAGATTCTGGACTAGCAAACTAGTGACAAGCTAGTCCACTGACTGGACTGTTTCCGTGTCACACGCCCAATCAGCTGAGAATAAAACAGCCTCAACACTAAAACGAAGTCCTTGTCTTTTATTCTAGTATTTTGGGGGTCGCACTATATATCGGTGCGGGATGCGTATTAGCATGGACCTACTAAGAAGTCCATGGTATAAGGGAAGAGGACAAAGAGATTGAAGGATTTTAAAAAATATATAAAAACGGACAGAATCTGGATAACATGCGATCTAACGGAAGTGATGAGAGTCACGTTCCTGAAAACGGAAATCATACCAAATTTTTAAGAGCGGGCATTTCTACTGCAAAAAAATCGGTGAAACTGCGGCAGGCGTAAACAAAAAAACACTCCACACTGAGGTAGATTTGTCAATTTCGGATTGTTTTCGCTTGCTATGCAACAACCAACGAAATATCGGAACGTGAGAAAAAATCGAAGATAGTGTACATGCAGCTGATATAGAATACACGAAACCTGTTTTCGTACCGTAATTAGATGCCTCACTAAAAATCTTTCCAAGGTTATCAGATCAGCAATATCAGAGCCTGTTTTGGTGGGACCACTTTTGGGAATATAAAACAATCCTTATGAGCGTTGCAACTACAGCTGTGGCCGAATGCATATTCAAATTCGGAAAGTGGGTTTTCCTTATAATATACAAATGATGCATGCGCACGAGTTCATTAAACGATCTATCCGCACTCGAGTTGAGGCTGTGTGTATCTATTGCACGAAGCAGTTAGGCTGAGTTCGATATATAGATACACACAGCATCAACGAGGGTAGCCTTTTGACAAGGCCTCGTGACTCTGGCTATTTTCCACCCCCAAACAGCGGCTGAGATGAGTCTAGAGACCCGGGGTGAACGCGCTATCGAGCACAGAACTCTTAAATACATAGAACGCTCATCCCTATGCACAATGCACAGATCGACGTGTGGCCGTTATGCGCGCTGGGAGATACGCTCGAGTGCACACGCCGCCATTTTGCTGGGTCCACGATCTTTTCAGCTATCAAAGCCCAGTCGAACATAATGCACACGATGACAGTTAAATGCTTTTCTAAAATTCTTTTTAGGGCATTATGATTTCGTCTTAGCTGCACTTGAAATTTGAAGTCGGCTTTTTCATATATCAATTAATGCATGCGTTATCTTATTATATACAAGTTGAATTTGGTTCTTTTTCATGTAAGACCAACTATACAAAATAACTTTTTAAAATCCCCTTTGAAGATAGGCCTACTATATAAACAGCTTCTTTTTAATATTATTTTAGGGGGGGGGGGGTATTGATGATGACAATTAAATGCTTTTCTGATATTCTTTTCAGAGCATTATGATTTCGTCTTAGCAGCACTTGAAATTGAAGTCGGCTTTTTCATATATCAATTAATGGCATGCGTTATCTTATTATATACAAGTTGAATTGGGTTCTCTTTCATGCAAGACCAAGATAAAACAAACAAGTTAACGTTTTGTAATCCTCTTTCCAGATAGGCCTACTAAACAGCTTCTTTTTAATATTATTTTTAGGAGGGGTTATTTATAGAGTTTACTGATACGAAATTATTCTCGTCCAGAGTGCCAAGACCCCTTCCACACACACATGCATGCATGTCATTCTTCAATTAACATATGCTAGCACAAGTCCACTCAATCACTTTCATATATTTACATACAATGTACATCACAACAACAACAAAAGCATGTATAAAAAAAACATAAGCAACAAAAACAAATATGCAAAGAAGAGAGAAGAAGGCAAACTACCTGGAATAAAATTTGATAGACATGATGTTATTGGTATCCACTAAGTTCTTATGTTTATTCTTTCAAAATGAATTTAAGTTCACAATGTCAATAAACTATAATGTAAATATGGTAAAGCGTAACAAATGGCGAATCATTGGCAAGTAATAAATTAGTACAATTAGTCAATGCATATTTAGTACCACGAGTAATAAATTATGATTACGGTACTTGTTACATAAACCCTATAACCTGACAAATTGCTCACACATGCAGCAAACTCATTATAAACTTATGATCACAATATAACAATCTATCAGAATACTATTTTGAGCCAGGTTCAAGGATCTTTTTTCTTTGCATTCTGTTGGTTTTTAGATGCTGATCCACAAAGTATTTCTTCATAAAACAAAGCAAATTTGGCATATGCTTTATTGATATCATTAATAAATAGATGAATATGATGATGGAATTGTAATAAAAATTCAGAACTCCCTTATCATTTCAATTACTATTGTTCCTCATCATCCATGGAATATTTGACAATCATTGTTATCTCACCCATGTGTAAAAAAAAAAATAGAAGGTCATCAGCACCCATCACTATACTGTTTTGTTTTAGGATCATCGTATATATAAATTTCTGCAACCATCTCTTCATAAAATTGAACAGGTAACTGTGGCATGAATTGGCACAACAAAGGCAAGTAAAGCATATTACCACTAAAACTCAACTTATACCGTTTCAGTCTACATACATGAGCAACCAATTAATTATCTGAATTTAGATTTCATTTACAAAATAAAATAAAATGCTGCTGCAAACTTTTCTTTACACATATCAATTTCCATTTTTCTGGGCGATCGAGACTTAACAGCAAATTAGAACTGGAAAGACTACGGTACTTGGCAGTTATCACATTGATATCAAATTCGATGAGATGAACAATAAAATTGACCTGGTACTGGCTACACTTCATAGGACATAATGCACATTGAAGATAAACAAAACTGTAGTGAGAAAGTATACATCCTAAAACAGATTTATCCTAATCATGACATTCAACAGTTTTCTTGAAAACGATATTGCATCACACTAAATTGAGCACACCTTATATAAATCTTCACTAGTAAATCTGTACAATATAACAAATATATAGAAATCTTAGGTTACATATATGTATGTAAATTATTATGGCAAAGGCAAGTTAAGTAAATTGCCACAGACTTAAACATCATTTCAGTGACAAAATTATGTAAACAACATGTATCAATAATAAAAAAAAATCAATTGTACATTGTATGAAACATAGCATGAACTTCTTCTATAACAAAACAAAATGACACAAAAATGCCAGAATTAACACATAACAAGCATCCACTCATGCCAAAAACCTGAAGATTATAATACCTAACACATTGGACTAAATATTGAAAAAGTCACCACCAAAAAGTTGCGTTGTATCTTTAAATAAGACATTGTGATAAACGGACTTCAAAATATCACTGAGTTACTCTAGAACATTAATAAAATGATATCCTTCTATAACTGTATCCTCAACCTCAAGCTTGGAGATTTACATAATACATGGATGAGAAAATATCGAATGAGCTTGTGATTAGGATTGAAAATTCACTGTTCAATGGCATATGACAGTCAGTTCCTGTTATTGTTAACATAGTTTGTATTTGTAGTTTAAAATTAAATTACAAATACAAACTATGAATGATCTTGTTCTGCACGACATCTCTTTCAAGGATTTTGGGGGACTGCATTCAGCATGAACAGCTCTGACGTCTTCAAGTGGTTTGGGTCTGACCAGTGTAATGCATTTGATATGCCGGCTCCTGCACTCTCCAGAGCGAAAGTTGGAGTCATCTTTCTGTTGCAGCTTGGATCATGGTTGAACAGACACCCATGAGAATGGAGCATAAATTGCCCTGTTTGATAGTCTAAAATGACAAGAGAGAGAAATAGAGAGATAGGAGAATGCAAACTTGCGATTATTTGGAGGACTTGCGTCGTTGCGATTAATCCAAATCAATTGATTAATCCAAATTCACTAATATTAATAAATGTAAGACAGGGTCCTGGTCTAGTCTATAATATAGCCTAGATCTATAGGCTGTGCTGAAATAATCTTATTTTGTTTGTAACTGTCTGTGTGCGATTAACTTCATAAGTTCATTTGTTGTTCCATTAAAATAAAACGTCAAAATGGATACATGGGACTACATATTACAAAAATACAGGCTATCTTTAAACATCACTGATAGACTCATTAAACTCTAATAATTAATTACTGCATCGGTCTATTAAACTTACCTGTAGAAAGTCTTTTCACATCCTTTCTACCGACGTTTGGTGCAGTTAAATGCCGTACAAAACGGCATAGTGCTTGATAAACAGTCACAAATTAAACGAATTCCAGCCTGTCTATGAGAAAAAGCGGCGAACACAAAAGAGGACTCACGAAAATGGCGGACGTCACGTGATCACGTACGAGCGCTGGCCACATTTTTCGCACCCCTATGATTCTTCTACGTATTTAAGAGTTCTGTGCTATCGAGTTGCGCTACTCGCTCTATTGTTCACTCGGGTTTGCGCGATTAGTTTCATTTTAGTCGCTCGGCGTCTATCAGACATGTGGCCTTGTTTAAAGGCTACCACTAACGGGAATATTATTTGTCTGCGGTACGATTGTATAGCAGACAAATGTTGTTTTTATCGTTAATGAATGCATACTTATGTTGGGTCCGGGGCTGTGCCCCGATGGAATGGAATTTGCATAGGCAGCTCGTACAGGTGTGTGAGCTAATTCTACCACGGATCGAGACCAGGGCGTGGCATGAATTAGTGTGTAATTGAATCATTCTAGCTTGAATTTTTATTTACAACTTTTATTTACAATAAAAGTGCGTTGTGTCATGTAGTGTTACGACATGACTGTGTTTGAATAAGGTTGTCCAGAGTTTTTATGCTCGTTGAGTTATACCTCTGGTTTTTTATCCTGGACCATGATCGGTCGGGTTTCCAGTGAAGGAAACGGTTTCCAGTGAAGGAAACGAGAAGAAATGTTTGTTAAACATTCTTACTGAATAAATGGCCGGCTCTAAGTATTAGTTGTCAGGCTATTCCATTGAAGTGTATTATTGTGTTATTTGTGTGTATTGGGAGTCAAGAGGGATGACAGACGAAATAATATGTGAGAGTATAGGACAGACTATAAGACAATCAATATGCGGGCTGTGAAACGACAGCTGTGGCCGAATGCATATTCAAGGAGTGGGTTTTCCCCATAGATAAAATATAGACAACTCAGGCTCGTTGGGACGTGCACGAGTGCTCGGGTATTTCCAATAGATAAATATAGTACATTTACACACAAGCAACAACAGTCTCATTTTGCAGACACTGTTACGCGCAACGACTGACAAGGGTTTTTGCCTGATGCGAGATAAGTCGACTGCATTGTCTACCCACTCTACTGGACACTAAGGGCCCTTCGTAGTTTGCAGGCGCACACCCTTTTTGTGTCGTAACAGGGTGCCCAAATGCAGATTATGTAGAGCGAACGTCTGTAGTATTGCATATGCTGTTGTTGATTCAGCGTTCAGGGGCGGATCTAGCTTTTTGCTAAGGGGGGGGTTTGACCAAAATAATGACGATGCGGAGCATCGTCCACGAGCCGCGAAGCGGCGAGCCGATTTTTTTTGGGGTGTTTATTTGAACCCCGTAAGTGATGTTTTCCTGGCATCTATTAACACAATGGAGACCATAAAAAGCAGTGCATGATAACGTCTTTTTAAATCAAGTAACAGTTTAATACACAGTTATATCCAGAGTTATCATGTGTTTGGTTAAGTTACCAGATGAGTTGAATATCTTCTCACAATATTTGCACTTGAAAGGGTTTCTCTCCAGCGTGCGTTCTTTTTTCTTTCTTTTTTTCTTTCTTTTTTTCTTTCTTTTTTTCTTTTTTTTCCCTTTTTTTTTTTTTTTTTTTTTTTTTCTGGGCCGCCCAAGGGGGGGGGGGTTTAAACCCCCTAAACCCCCCCGTAGATCCGCGCCTGGCGTTATACCAGGGAGGTGAAAGAGAGGAGGCGAAACTCTTGTAATTTATTCGAACGCTTCGTGAGTTCTAAAGCGTAACAATGGGATGTGTAACATTCCACTTGACTTTGAAGTGCATGCTCCGAACCGCGCTTCCACTGCGGGGACTTTCAGAAGCCAGGCACCAGTTTCACATTTATTACAAAATATTAAATTACCGGCAAAATTTCAGTGTAAATCAAAACAATTATATGGGATTATATTGGGAATAGTGCATCAAACAAATTTTCAAATTTAGTAGGCCTACTCCGTCCTTTCTATAATTTGTGTGCCAGACTCGGTAAAAGAAAATTTACATCCTGACAAAAACCTGATAATGCGCTAATTTTCCGGCCCCCCCACTCAGTGTTATTTAGGGTACGCATATGCGTGTTCCAACCGACCCCCCCCCCCCCTTTCAGCAAAAGTCCGGTGTGTAAAGTCAATACGGCTCGACCTTTTTCTTTTGTATACGAGCCTTTTTCAGCACCCCCCCCCCCCTTTTCAGCAAAAGTCCGGTGTGTAAAGTCAATACGGGTCGACCTTTTTCTTTTGTTACGAAAAGGACATTTTGGCAACACGCATGGGGTCTGTCCGTTCTCGGAGTGGGGGGCCGGGGCTAATTTGTGCATGTTTTAATGTCCCGTTATTTAATCCATGATTTACCATCTTCAATAATATTAAGTTTGCTAATGCGTGTTTTCGCGTGTTTTTTTGTATTTTTGAAGTTAAAAATAGGAGGAAATTACACAAGTTTGTGTTCGCTTGTCCTACTCTTTACACATTTAAAAATGGATGATAAATCATTGAAAGGGGCAGCGAACAGTTGCTGTGACACCATTTTCTGATGTAGGAATTCTAAATCCTGAAATTTCATGCGCTCTTTTATCTCACCACCTGATCAATAGTTGCAGATTATGCTATGGTCACATTACCCAAAAGTAGACTGCTCGGCGGCCGAGCGGCGAGTTTTTAACTAATTCTGCCCGGCGGCTGCCCGGCCACCGAGCGGCGGCCGCCCAGGCACTGCTCGGTTTTAGGTCATCGCTCGGTCGCCGCTGAAGTTTTAGCGCGGAGTTAAAATTTGGGCGGCGCCTGCTCACTTTTCACTCGCCGCCCAAAATACGCTCGGTGCCTGGGCGGTCGCCGCCCGGGCACCGACCTAATCGCTGGGCGATGCCTAATTCCAGCAGGGACCGAGCAGGCTACTGATCGGTCGGTCGCTGCTCTGATTTGTGACCATAATAAGCGCATAACTTTTCGGTGGCTTGCAGCACGGGGTAAAAGGAGAGCGGCTTGATTCCAGTCCTTCTCTATCACCAGGGGCGTCGCCAAAGGGGGGGGGGGGTGTGGGGGGGAGGGTGCGACACCCCCACCTGTCAGGATATTGTCGGTAAAATTGCGCTGCCGTCGGGAAAAAAGATAAAAAGGGGGAGGGATACAAAGAGAGGGAAAAAAAAGAGAGGGAAAAAAGAGAGGGAAAAAAGGAGAGGGAAAAAAAAGAGAGGGAAAAAAGGAGAGGGAAAGGGAAAGAAAAGAAAAAAAGAAAAGGAAAAAAGAAGAAAGAAAGGAAAAGAAAGGAAAGAAAAGAGAAGAAAGAAAGAGAAAAAAGAAAAAGAGGGAGGAGAGGAAAGAAAGGAAAAGAAAGAACAGAAAGAAAAGGAAAAAAAGAAGAAAAAAGAGTGAAGGGAAACAAAAGAAACGGGGGGTGAAAGAGAGGAGAGAGAGGGGAGGTAAGAGTCTGAGAGAGGAGGAGTGGGAGTAAAAGAGAGAAGGGGGTTGTTGGGTGGAGTCGTCTCGTCGAGGGAGCAAGAAAGACACGGGTAAATATGTTGCTGTGTCGGGTCTGCTGTGTCGGTATTCTTGCTCGATCCTCGTGTACTATATTAATGCATAAGTTTGAAGTCGGTGAGATGTATATTGTCGGTCGGCCGACAAGTTTTTTTCCCTACGAACTGTGACTTCTTATCCGCTGTGACGACTTCGAGAGTGACTAAAACTACAATACTTGTATTTTCTCGAAGTTTCACTTTCCTATAATATCAGCTAAAGAAATCAGAGGTTTAAAATTTCGGGGAAACTAAATTCAAACAAGGTTTAAGAGTCAACAACGGTACGACGAATCGTTTTCCTTTCTTTATATTGTGATGAAACGCAAAATATTCCGCGCTTCGCGCGGAAGGGGGAAACTTCATTTAGACGAGTCGAGAACGGTACAACGAATCGTCTTCTTTCTCTAATAATTGAAGGAAACGTCGAAGCTTACGCGCTTCGCGCGAAAGTGGGAAACTGAATTCAGACAAAATTAATAGGGCTTATTTAGAGTCGAAAACGGTACAACGAATCGTGTTCTTTCTCTAATAATTTGAGGAAACGTCAAAGCTTTCGCGCTTCGCGCGAGAGGGGGAACTAAATTCAGATGAATAGGGCTTAATAAGATTCGAAAACGGTACGAGGAATCGTCTTCCTTTCTCTATATTGTGATGAAACGCCAAAAATTCCGCGCTTCGCGCGGAAGGGGAAAACTTCATTTAAACGAGTCGAGAGTAGTACGACGAATCGTCTTCTTTCATTAATAATTTAAGGAAACGTCAAAGATTCCGCGCTTCGCGCGAAAGTGGAAAACTGAATTCAGACAAATAGTGCTTACTAAAAGTCGAAAACGGTACAACGAATCGTGTTCTTTCTTTATATTGTGATGAAACGCAAAATATTCCGCGCTTCGCGCGGAAGGGTAAACTTCATTTAGACGAGTCGAGAACGGAACGACGAATCGTCTTCTTTCTCTAATAATTTAAGGAAACGTCAAAGCTTCCGCGCCTCGCGCGAGAGGGGGAAACTGAATTCAGATGAATAGGGCTTAATAAGATTCGAAAACGGTACGAGGAATCGTCTTCCTTTCTCTATATTGTGATGAAACGCGAGAGGGGGAAACTGAATTCAGACAAAATTAATAGGGCTTATTTAGAGTCGAAAACGGTACAACGAATCGTGTTCTTTCTCTAATAATTTGAGGAAACGTCAAAGCTTTCGCGCTTCGCGCGAGAGGGGAAAACTGAATTTCAGATGAATAGGGCTTAATAAGATTCGAAAACGGTACGAGGAATCGTCTTCCTTTCTCTATATTGTGATGAAACGCCAAACATTTCACGCTTCGAGCGGAAGGGGAAACTTCATTTAGACGAGTCGAGAACGGAACGACGAATCGTCTTCTTTCTCTAATAATTTAAGGAAACGTCAAAGCTTCCGCGCTTCGCGCGAGAGGGGGCAACTGAATTCAGACAAAATTAATAGGGCTTATTTAAAGTCGAAAACGGTACAACGAATCGTGTTCTTTCTCTAATGATATGAGGAAACGTCAAAGCTTTCACGCTTCGCGTGAGAGGGGGAACCTGAATTCAGATGAATAGGGCTTATTAAGAGTCGAAAACGGTACGACGAATCGTCTTCTTTCTCTAATAATTTAACGAAACGTCAAAACTTCCGCGCTTCGCGCGGGAGGGGGGAAGCTTCATTCAGATTAGGATTAAGAGTCGAGAACAGTACACCAAATCGCCTGCTTTTTCTCATAATTTAATGAAAAGTCAAAGCTTCCGTGCTTTGCGCGGGAGGGGGGGATACTGAATTTAGAAAAGGATAAACAGTCGAGAATGGTACAGCAAATCGTCTTCTTTTTTTATAATAATTTAATGAAACGTCAAAGTTTTCGCGCTTCGCGCGGGAGGGGGAAAATTTAATTCAGCCTAGGATTACCAGTCGAAAACGGTACAATTAATCGTCTTCTTTTCCTAATAATTTAAGGAAACGTCTAAGCTTCCGCGCTTCGCGCGGGAGGCCCATCACCCACACACCCCTAATGAGCGCGCTTTTAAGTGATTCTCTTGCTCACTACCGCCCCTCCGTAAAAAAAGATCCTAGCTCCGCGCCTGCATTGAAATATATAGCTATGATGTTGACTAAATTGAAGAAATAATTCGTATATTTATGTCGTCGAGGAAAATGACCATATGCAAGTCAGTCAGACCGCAGCGTGCGCGATAATGAGGCTGTGCGGCAATTTTTATTCAGATTCCCGTTCGGTGAAAAGCTCGCTTACAACGCTCTCGTAAAACACGAGACCAACCACGGGATTTTGGTAGCATCATTTTGTCGCCCTCGTATGGCTTACAGTGCAATTCATCATGGCGGAATCGTGGGGTAAGTCAATCTCTGAAATTTTCGCTGTTCTTTGACACCAAATTTGCCCAAATTAGTTAGATTCTGCGCTTACTTTTATCGCAAACAAAAAGAGCGTTTTTTAGTCCTCGGAAATTAACTACTCATTACATAGTGTCGTATTTTGCTTGTTCCTGACTGGTATTGATAATATTATTTCGAATTTTTGCATCCTACGTCGTCTTTGATAACCAGTCCATCGTTTGATGTTGAAAACACGTAGATGCAAGTAATGTTTGAATAAGAAATATGCCCAAATTATTGGACTATATTTTGGAAATCTACCGGAAGTAGACGGAAAATGATTCTAAACCGCGGGGAATTGCTATGGCTACGGCCTTTTAGTCAGGAATGGCGGGGTTTCTTGTGTGTCGCTGTGCCATTGTGTGGCGCATACAGCAGGAATTTATGTAGTCCCATGTGTATATATTTTTGTCAGCTTTTTAGTTTTTGTTGTCGCAAATCGACAGCAATGTAAATAAATCGACTGCTCATTAGTCATTGCTATTCATTCTAAATCTAGATCAAATGATATGTTTTAAATGTATATTTACAAGGGTTTAAACATGTTTAGACAAGTAATGAAGGGGTTTGATAACTGATCAAATTGTTTTGTTCTGGAATCCTGAGCTGAGCGAGTGAGCTGAGCTGAGCTGGATATTAAAATGACAAATTACTTAAAGGATAATTAATTATATTAATTTGGGATTCTCAAACTTTGGTTCTGCCTTCTGCTCAACTCAAACCTTACAGCCAGCCACAGAAATAAGCAGCATTTCCTTGTGCGAGTTGTAGACCTATGATTATGAACAGAGCAGAATTAAAACAAAAAGCCAAAGGTAAACACTTACATTTTAGAACTTGTGCACATCTTGAAAAATGAAGGGAAAACTTCATGAATCTGACACCTTTAATTTGTTTTCATTTAAAAAAATAAATTTGAAAGCAAGCCAGTTTTGTCTACCATAAATGGCTAGCTACTTTGATAAGATCTTTTCAAATCCCCATACATTGAACTAAGACATTTTATTCTTCTTATCATTTGTTGTTGTTTTTTCTGACAGACGCACTCAACCATCGAAGCTTGTGGGACATTGACAGACATCACACATCAGTCTCCATTGCATTCCTGGATCAACATTTGCTGGACTCCATGCCTTTGTTCGTTTTAATGGTTATTTATTTGAAGACTCAACCGCAGTTTTGCTTCACGTTGGAACAAACAATCTTGAACGGAGAGTTTGGGAGAAGGACGAGAAGGATTTTGTTCAGCTTATTCCTTTCAATAAAACAAAAATCTCTGATACTTCCAAAGTTCCAAGGTGGGATTCCGGAGCTTCACACGAACAAAGCATTTATTATATTAATAGAAAACTGACTGAACTGTCACCTTTATACAATTTAACAATACTTAACTCTAATAATACTTTTATTCTCAGCGACACATTTTATGCGTGTGATGGTCTCAACATAAATGTCAAAGTCAGTTTATAAATAAAATATAAATATTAGAAAATGCAAATTTTATTCGTAGTCCTATCGCATTTATTATTTGTAGTAGTGTTAAATAATACATTTTTTTGTCCATTTACTAGGCTATTCAGAAGAAACCAGACCTGGTTTTCTTTTGGGTTAGTTGGCATGAGTTTTTATTAAGAAATGTGAATTACACAGACCTGTTAAATAATAGCCCCCCCCCCCCCCCACAAAAGAAAAACAATCTTTTTAAAAGATATATTTTGCAGATTTGTATTTCATCCAGAAATAGTACCTACACAGGGTAAACATAATATAAATACTAAATAGTCAAGCATTGACATATTTTGATATGTTGGTGATGATGATTGTGATGGTGGTGATGGCGACGGTGGAGATGATGGCTATGGTGATGATGATAATGATGACGGTGATTATGATGATGGCAGTGGTGATGGCGATCATGATGGATATGGTGATGATGATAATGATGACGGTGATTATGATGGCTATGGTGATGATGATAATGATGACATTGATCATGATGACGATGATTATCTTGATGGCAATGCTGATGGTGGTGATGATGAGGGTGATTATGATGGCAATGCTGGTCGTTAACGTGATGGTGATGATGGCAATTAATGTCGGTGGTGCATGGTGATGATCATGATGACGGTGATTATGATGATGATTGTGATGCAATGCTAATGGTGGTGATGATGATGTAGGTGGTGACGGCGATGATGGCTATGGTGATGATGATAATGATTGTGATGGCGATGACGATTGTGATTGTGATAATGATGTTGAAGATAAAAATTAGAATTCTACAAGTTTTATTTGAGCCCTTCAGCCCACCGCACACTTATATTTCTATCCAAGGGTCATATTACACACAAACAAACCCCGAAAATAAATTTCCAGATATATATATATTCCGCGAGTCACTTTAAAACAAAATCAAACAGAAAAGAGAATAAGGGAAAGAATTTTGTAATATTTTATTTCCAGGAATACACATGAACTGGAGTAACGCAATTGACAAAAGAATTATGAAATAAAATATTACCATCATCGAATGTCTGGGAATTACCAAAAGAAATTCCTGTTTAAGGCTCTTCTAATTAGCCCATAGTTTACAAATATAAAAACACATTTCAGAACTTTTACAACCATGAAATTAATAGCAGGGATGGGAACAATCATATTTTCAATTTTCAATAACATTGCCCCCCCCCCTGAAAGTTTGTATTTACACAAACATACATTTCATAACGAATAATGTGTCTTCTTTGTTAAAATGATATCAAAGCCTGGCCAAAAATAGCCTTTATAGACACTTAAATCCCCTCTTCTGTCCCTAGAGCTGGAATTCTATATTGTACTTGTGTGCGTATCCGTATCCAACTTTGTACTTTCCGTTCACTTCTATAATTATGTAGCGCATGAGTATCGTACACAATAATAAGTATGTGGGGCAATACAAAAGCCTCTACGACCGGGGGTTACGCACACGAGAGTAATTCATGAATATCCCTAATCTCCGTCTATTTTCCGTGCGTGTTCACGTATAGCGCGCATACTGGTTGGACCGCGAATCGACGCAGAGCTATATATATAACGTGGTATCCCCCGGTTGATCTCGATGCGAAACGCTCGTCGATCGGCCATGTCTTATTTTCCGCCGGAGTCTATTATGCATCAGCTACTACTTTGCTTGTTCCTGACTGGTATTGAGACAGACATTGACAGGAAGTATAATATTATGTTAGGAAAATATCTACATTATGCGGTAAGCCAAAATTCAGCGAGATGCACCCCCGATAAAAATGGTTATTTAACGTGTATATCCGACTCTTCAAATATTTTTTTTGGTGTTTTTTTCACATTTTGAAACTTCACTCACTATTTATTGAATAGTACATTATAATGTTTATAGTTCTGGCTCAATATTCATGACGAATTCAATGTCATTAAATGAATCCTGAGCATAGTAGAAAGATGAGAACTGTGCCATGTTTTTGCTTATTACGTATTCATGAGGAGCAAATTCGTGCATACGATATGAATAAATGGAAGCGAATTCGCGCACGCTGCGGTCTGACTGAAGTACTATAGATAGTCCATAGGAAAAAACAATTTAGCCTTCGGCCCCAGGTTTATAGGGTTGACTTTGTAGATATTGGAAATTTAATTTTGTCGGTAATTGGTGGCTACTTTTGTCGGTAATCGTTGGCCTCTACACCCCCCCCCCCCCACTGAAAAAAGTCTAGCGACGCCCCTGTCTATCACGTCCATGTTTTAACGAAACTGTAAGAGGTGCAGCGCCACCTCTTGGCTAGAAGGAGAACAATGTGAGATTACTCGAATGAGCAGAAAGGCTGAATGTAAGCAGCGCGAGACAAACCAGAATATAACTTCTTCAGTGTTAACAAACCCACTGTTTCCAAGAGTAGTTCTTAATTGAGAGTCATAGTAAGATACTACAACATGGTGTCAGAAGTGGCGACGTTTGAAGCAGTTATTTGTGTAATAATCTACTAGATTTGAGGAGCCCTACGCGGAACTGTAGATGTGGGACCGGGCAGAGTGACTCGGATATTAATGATATGAACGTGAGTACGTACCTAGTCACCGAGTGCTTTAAGTCTAACTAAGCCTTACCACAATCTGTCGAGAGTTGTATACATAAGACATGAATGAGAGAAGGAGATATACATAGCAACATAGTGGAAAGTGAAGTCTTACAAGTCAAAAGAGAGAAAGAAAACAAAAGTGACAGTCTCCATTACCATTGACATTAGCCGATTAGGCATAAGTTTCTCTGATTGATATTGTGAAACAGAAAGGTGGAAACTAGTGCAACTATGGAAGCACTTAAGCCTCCTCAACAGCTATATTTGGAGGCGCGAAACCTCCCGCAGGTATGGAAGCTCTGGAAGGAGGAACTTATGTTGTATCTAGACCTAGCCATGGCTAGCAAGGAAGATCAAACCAAGGTAAAGATGTTGTTATACCTTGTTGGCAGTACAGGCAGAGAGCTGTATCAAACAATCAAGCCAAAAACTGAAACATTAGATGAGGTTGTTAAAGCGTTTGACCACCATTGTAATCCTCCTCGTAATGAAACAGTTGATCGTTTCAAGTTCTTTTCAAGGGATCAGCAAGCCGGAGAAACATTTGATACATATTTTACAGCACTGAAACTGCTTGCTGCTAACTGCAATTTCTCTACCCTGGCAGATGGTTTGCTTCGAGACCGCATCATATGTGGAATTAAAGAGTCAACTTTGCGAGAGAGACTGTTGAGGGAAACAGAGTTATCTCTAGAAAGCCGTATCCAGATCTGCCGTGCATCAGAACTGACCAAAAGTAGGATGGGTGTATTAGATCGAGATACAGTGCATGCAGTCAGAGAGACATCTAGTAAAAATCTGTATCAAAGGCAGTCACAGAAGCAGACGCTTGGAGCAAGGAAACCACGCAAATGCCGGTTCTGTGGACTAGACCATTCATGAATTCATAAAGGAGAAATGTCCTGCCTTTGGCAAACAATGTACACGATGTGGAAAGATGAACCACTTTAAGAGCCAGTGTAAGACTACGCTGACTAACCTACATGGGGTTTACAAGGAAGGAGAACTAGAGGAAGATCCAGAATTCACGCTACATGTGATCACTCTTGAACCCGAAGAGGTAAACTGTATTCAAGGACGGCCAAAGAAACGGATCTTTGCAAACATGATGGTCCATGGACGTTTGGTGAAGTTTCAAGTTGATTGCGGGGCAACCTGCAACGTCCTACCTTGTGCAGCCATTAACACAGGTGCCTTAAAGCTCCAACCAACCAAGGGATTGCTGTCTATGTACAATTGGAGTACAATGCAACCAATGGGAAAATGTCATTTAAAGGTTGTAAATCCCAAGAATCAGGAGGCCTTTGATGTTGAGTTCATCGTTGTGGACAATGGGAAGCTGACACCCATACTTGGTAGTGAGACCAGTCAACTGATGGGCTTAATCACGGTGCAGCATGAGAAAATGACACACCAAGGATGAGCTCTGCAGAACAATTTTGTTATGAGTATGCCGATGTGTTTGATGATGGAGTTGGGAAGCTACCTGGCCAGTACAAGATAGAACTGGATCCTACAGTGAAACCTGTTGTACACCCACCTAGACGAGTACCAGTTGCTGTTAAAGAAAGATTGAAAGCTGAACTGGAGAAGCTGGTAGAAGCAGATATTGTTGCTCCAGTTGATACACCAACCGAATGGGTCTCAAGTCTTGTGTGTGTCAACAAAGCAAACAACAAATTGAGGATTTGTCTAGACCCACAAGACCTGAACAAAGCTGTCAGAAGGAACCATTACCCAATGAAGATAATTAAGGATATTCTGCTAGATCTGACTAAGGCAAAGGTGTTTTCAGTAGTTGATGCAAAGAATGGGTTCTGGCATGTAGAACTTGAGGAAGACAGCTCATACCTGACAACATTCAATACCCCTTTCGGCCGCTACAGATGGAAGAGGCTGCCCTTTGGTATTGCCTCAGCACCAGAGGAGTTTCAGCGTAGGCTAGATGAAGCACTTGAAGGTCTGCAAGGAGTGAGCACAATAGCAGATGACATACTAGTGTATGGTGAGGGTGAAACAGTGACAGAAGCTGAAATAGACCATGACACCAAGCTGAGAGCTGTGATGCAAAGATGCAGGGAGAAAAATCTGAAACTCAACAAACAAAAGTTGAAGTTCAAAATGAAGGAAGTGTCCTTCATGGGTCACCTGATCACTGAAGAAGGATTGAAACCAGACCCAGCAAAAATAAAGGCGGTGAGAGACAAGCAAAATCCTTCAGATGCTGCTGGGGTACAACGATTTCTTGGATTTGTTAATTACCTGAGCAAGTTCCTTCCAAACCTGAGTGAGATGTGCGAACCACTACGGTCTCTGACCAAGAAAGATGTAGAATGGTGCTGGCTGGATGTGCATGATAATGCAATCAAGAGAATCAAGAAGGCAATGACTTCAGAACCAGTACTGAGGTATTTTGACAAGGACACAGAGCTTGCTTTGCAAGCAGATGCCTCTGAAAAAGGCCTAGGAGCTGCAATCATACAGGCGGGTCAGTCAATCGCTTACACAAGTAGGGCCCTGACTGAGGCGGAGACACGCTATGCCCAAATAGAGAAGGAGTTGCTTGCAGTTACCTTTGGACTAGAAAGATTCCATCAGTACACCTACGGCAGGAAGGTGATTGTTCAAAGTGATCACAAACCACTGGAGATCATCACAAAGAAAAAAATGCATCAAGCTCCCAAAAGACTCCAGAGACTCATTCTTCGCTTGCAAACTTATGATGCTGATATCATCTATCATCCGGGCAGCAAGATGTACATTGCTGATACGCTTAGCCGAGCTTATCTACCTTCAATGGAGGAGGATGAAAGACGAGTAGAGATGGAACAAGTCAACCTGTTGGATCACCTGCCAATTGCAAAACCATTGTTGGAAAAGCTAAAGCAATGCAGAGAATGACGTGATGCAAGAGCTACGTGCAACAGTAATGAATGGATGGCCCAGGAGGCAACAAGATCTCCCATCAGATGTCAGACCATACTTTCACATAAGGGATGAACTAGGCATCTCGGATGGTCTCATCTTCAGAGGTGAAAAAGTCGTGCTACCAAATAGCATGAGGAAGGGCATGATCGAACGACTACATTCATCTCATCTTGGAGAAAGCAGCTGTTTAAAGAGAGCACGAGAATGCCTCTATTGGCCCAATATGAACAGTGAAGTGAAGAATTACATACAAAGATGTGATGTGTGTAGAGCCATGGGTACCAGACAGCAGAAGGAGCCTTTACAGCAGCATGAGGTGCCAGACAGACCTTGGGCAAAAGTAGGGGCAGATCTGTTTGTCCTTGATTCCCGCAACTACCTGGTGATAACAGACTACTATTCCAACTTCATAGAGGTAGACTCTCTGACAACTACAACTTCAGCTGCTATGATACACAAAATGAAAGCCCAATTTGCCCGACATGGAATTCCAGAGGAAGTGATAACAGATAATGGCCCACAGTTTGCATCTGACGAATTTGCCAGGTTTGGGGCCACGTGGGAATTCAAGCACACAACAACATCTCCCCTTTATCCTCAGGCAAATGGTAAAGTGGAAAATGCTGTGAAGACCGCCAAAGCACTTCTAAAGAAGGCAAAAGAAGGACACACAGACCCATATCTGAGTTTGTTGGCCTATAGAACTACACTACCAACTACCTCAAAGCTACTAACATGCGAGGTTCCCCCCGGGGTGAAAGAACAGAGGAAGAGGACCAAAGAGCAGCAAGCACAACAATACAATCGGTCAGCTAAAAAAATGGCTTCATTGAAACCAGGTGACGTAGTACGCATCCAACCACATAATATGCAAAAGGAGTGGCGAAGAGCAAAGGTCCTTCGTTCGGCACCAGAGCCACACTCATATGTGGTGATGACAGAGGACGGAGCTACTTATCGTAGAAAAAGGAGACATCTTCGCCAAGTGGCTGAAACCTGGAGTCGCCGTGAGCCTGATGATGGAATGATAATTGAACCAAGTACGCAGATACAGCCACCCACAAGCAGTGGTGATGCCCAAATCGCAACACAAGTGAGGAGTGAAGACAAAACCAGATATGGGCGCAATATTCGTCCACCAACCTATCTCCAAGATTTTGTGAAGTAGGAACTCAGTTTGAAGGTGTTCGTGAAACAAACGACTTTGGATCTACAGCTTAAAAATGAGCAATAGACTGAATTGCTGGACAAGACAGTGAACGAGGTATAAAGGACTCTGGGATATTTCGTTCATTATGCCGAACTCCTGGACATTTGACCTTTAAGGCTTATTATTCTCATACTTGGACAGTTGAACTATTCATGTTCATTATATGCTCAATTTGCAAATCACTATAACCGGTTTTTGGAACCCTTTTGTCACAACTCTTTCTCATCTGACACTTATGCATATTGTTTGCAGTATTTGGATTTGAAACCTCAAGTCTAACATTTTAAACTTTATTTTATTTGGACTTGCTTTTACATGATTTTCATTTGAAAGAAAAAAAAAGAGAAAAAAAAAGAGAAAAAAAAAAAAAAAGGAAAGGAAAGATGTAAGAGGTGCAGCGCCACCTCTTGGCTAGAAGGAGAACAATGTGAGATTACTCGAATGAGCAGAAAGGCTGAATGTAAGCAGCGCGAGACAAACCAGAATATAACTTCTTCAGTGTTAACAAACCCACTGTTTCCAAGAGTAGTTCTTAATTGAGAGTCATAGTAAGATACTACAACAGAAACCATATTCACAATTGTGCTGCCACGGATGACTGGGCAGCACGCTTTTCAAAATATGTTGTCAAAATCGTCTTCTATTTGTTAACGAAGTTTGGACTGAGGTAATGAATGTGGGTTAAAAGCCATTATGTGCGAGTTATCTCTGTTTGTGTCAGTGAGTGAAATACTTGGTATCCTGATGCGTCACTCAAAATGTTTAATGTATGTGTTTTGGAGGAAGAAAAAAAATCTATTTTTTGTTTTATAATTTAAAAAAAAAAAAAAAAAAAAAGTACCCCTAAAAAAATTTCGGCGCGATTTTCAAATTTTAAAACACCCCCTTCGAAAAAAAAACTCGTCGTATACCAGACAAGATTTACAATGTGCACTTAAAATACTTGCTGACTTAAATGTCAAATCTCAAAATCAACATAGCAAAAGCGCAAGAACAGGTCTAAAAAAATCGAAATAAAATTGAACTGGATATCTGAAGGTAACTTTAGGTACATAGGTATAGACTTTAAGGTACATTTATCACAGATGGTTGAAAATAATTTATGTTAAAAGACCAAAGAATTTAAAGTCAAATGACCCCTTGGTTGAAAAAATCATTGACCCCCTAACGACGAGTAATCATTAAATTTAAATCATTATTTATACACAAATTAAACTACCTGGTTCTATCACTTCCTGAGCCCGACTCACAAATCATAGAGAGGTAAATTGATTTTTTTTGTTTATAATTTGTTTATATGGGGTAATAAACTTGACAAAATAAGAAAACAAATGTGTCAATTGTTTAAGTATAGTGGATTTAAAATGACAGATACTTTCATAATTATATACATGTAAATATGAAATCTCTTATTAAAGAAGCTGAGCGAAGGTTTCAAAAGGCTTTTAACCTTAATAATGTTGGTATCATTGCAAAGTTAATGTTACAATCTTTCTAATGGTTCATATTTAGTTTTCAAAAATTGTTACAGATTTGACTTATCTGCTTTTAAAAGTGGTGAAATTACTACCCGATTATTCCGCCCTTGATCGGCTCGCTATTGTGACGTACGATTTGTGACGTAGGAGGTTGGGAACATGAGCGAGAGTGCGATCCTCAAGCTCTCACACAACTCTCGCCTGCATGCATTATACGTATACAAACGCCACTCGAACGCTAAATATCTGATCAAAATGTCCGAGCTCGAAGAAGAGGTTTTACTCGATTTAGAATTCGAAGTTGATGAGCACAGCTCCACAACAGTGGTACTGGTAGTGATAGTGATGATGATGATGATGGGGATGTAGGAGAGATGGAAGAAAGAGAACAATTCGGAGAAGACGGCGTCGATGCTGGTGCAGGTCAAGTGATAGCATATCAGCGTGAGCTGCCGCTCAGCTTCCCGGCCCCGCTCAACTGGCGATCGATCTGTCATGACTGGGCGAGACATTTTCTAATTTTTCGGGATGTGTGGGGCTTTTTGGCAAATTTCACGGATAATAAAACAAAGATGATTAGATGTGAGATTATATTTGGCGAAAATCAATTACAAATATGCACCATTCAGAAATAGAACTGCAGCTGCAGGACATCATACAAATGCAAAAGGACGCTCGCGATTCACTCATCATGGTCTCCATATATAATCAACAGCAATCATTATATACCTCACTTAAGTAATCCAGCAATCTGATTGGTCGAAATTGCATTCATAAACTTTAACTGTTCCCGAAAATTCGCAGTAACCATGGTTAAAACAGACCTATTTTTCCAATAACCATGGTTATTGGGAAAATAGGTCAGGTTTACATGTTAAAAAATGGTTTGAGCGATCAAGGATACCGTACGTGTGCGAAAAATTGGTCGGTATTTTCATACAAGACAAGACAATTCCAAACAAGACAAAAATGGCTCAAGAATCTCTCCCAAGATTTCAACTTATCAAATGCAAGACTCGCTGACAGCAAGAACAACAAAAAGGGTACGTGAAATTATCCATAAACATGTTCGTTTAGTTGCTGAAAAAGCATAGACGTATAGACTGTAGACGAAAATAGATCTAGTTGTCAGGGTGTTGATCGCGCACCCGATGTTGTGTGTTAAAATTAGTCCCATAGAGATTGTACGCAATGCATTCTCTATGCAGTCTACGTGCATTCCGCGACCATGCAAAAAAGGTCAAGTTTTTTTTTCAATTCGAGATTCAAACCTTTATAATCTGTTGTGATCCTGAAGGTGATACTCAATAAGTGAGGTGTCATATGAAAGCGCAGGTTCTTCATATTCCCCACAGGGCCGGCCCACCCCCAAAATGTAAAAATATCTTGCTTAGACTAGAATCTAGATCTAGTCTACTCTCAAAGATACACTCATAAAAAACAACCGTGCAGATAAACTAGAGAAAGGCCAAGGTGGTGTCATTAGTTGACTCTTTTGTTTTCGGCATATAAAAGTATTAATGACTGCTTTAATATTCGAGAAATAGTTGTTTTATACGCTCTCGGGAAGGTTACAATTGGTCTATTGCCCTCGGCACGCCTCGGTCAATAGCACAATTCTAACCTTCCCTTGAGCGTATAAAAACAACTATTTCTCTCAAAGCAGTTCTCAAAGCAGTCATTAATACTATACTATCACACCAAGGCATGATGACCGAACAAATACAAAACATCTCAGCAAATTACACAGAACGGAAGGGTATTTGGACAAATCGAATTGCACGATTCACCCCTCGTATATTACATAAATTTGCTTAATATTATATGTAATTACATGATTTCCAGAGATTGTTATTCCACTTTCTGGTCAGGATATGAAGCATGCAAAGTCTGGATGATTTATACGTATAGCTATGCAAAATACCGCACGCGAGCTGTGCGAGAGGCGAGCTTGAGGCCTAGAATTGCGATCGTGCCCAACCAGGGACGTCATAATCGGCCTACTGCGCGAACAAAATCAAGCCAAGAATTGAAGTTCTGAGAAGGTTCTTGGAAAAAGCTTCTTACCGCGTTTCATTTATATTTACAAGACTTTGGAGCAAAATGTGTGTCTTCATATTGGTCTACGCTATCCGGACATGTATAATTTGCCCATTTTTAGTGATTATGCGAAATTTCTTCGCCGAGCTACTTTAAAGATAAAACTTTACTTATCATATGTTTCTCTCGTTTTTGCCTCCGTCATATTCTCTTCAAATATATATGGGATCCGAACATTACAAACAATTAGCCAGATCTGGTTGAAATCACTATAGATAATATTGCATTTTAACCTCTTTGGAATAATCCCAAGATAAAAGTGAATAATGATACAATATTCTTTTTTTAATTGGTGTAGGAAGGGAGTATTCTTTTTAATGACATTTTGAAAACGGACGGTACGTTTCTCTCTTATTTTGAATTTCAACATAAATTTGATATACAAATAATTTTCCTTCAAATTTTAGGGTTATGCAATGCTTTTCGTGCCAGTTTTAAAAAGAGGCGGGGAACCTTGTAGATTTATGGGCAATAATATAATAAGTCTCTAAGAATAAGTTTACATGTATTTATTGGGACGAGGTTTTTTTTAAATATCATGAGACAAGTAGTTAATAGACTGTTCAAAGAATTATTGAAAGTTATCTCTCTTCTGTTTTCTCTCTCTCTCTCTCTCTCTTATTCCCCTTTAGCCATTCCTTTCTTGTATATTTGCTGCACAATTATGTATGAACAAATTATTATCATCATTATTTTCTTCATCAATAAGTTGTTTTCTTCTTCCTCCATTTGACTTTCACTATCCCTTTTCCATTTTCCCTCTTCAAACATTTTAAAAGAAAGGAGCTGTCTGTCCGCCTTTCGAGAAAATGAATAGAGTATGATATCCATGACATTGTGGATATGATGACATGAATTGAAGAACAAATCGAATCAGGAAGGATAATTACTAACTAGAACGAGATAAGTTATATGTAATGTTGACTATCTTTACTGCCAGTCTCTTCAGCTCCTTCAGTCCGTTAGCTGAGATACACACCATACCATCATACTAAGTGATTATTCGACATGCAACATAACATTAAATCGTAAGATATATACAGATCATAATTTTTCTGCAATAATTATAGAACTAGAAATAGAACTAACCATATGCCGCAGTACAATTGATAATCATAACATGTTTCGACATCACCCAACTGTGTGTTATGACAACGACTAAAGAAAAATACCAACCAATCGATGTATGTTTTTAAATTAATAATTTAATTAGTGGTCCGCATAGAGTACCGAAGTGTGACGTCGTACTTGCCACGTTGTCAATGTTGCTGGTTCCACAAAATGTTGCGCTAAACAATGGAATGGTGATCATACCAGCGCCAAACACTGAATTTGCCCTGCTCCAGACCGTTGCGTAAAGAGAAGCTAGGTTCTTTGATTTTAAAAACTAACTTTATTGTCATTATTGCAAAGGTGGAACTTTGATTAGAACAAGGCTATCAAAATTCAATGCTTGGAAACATTCTAAGCAAAGATTATTATCAATTAAAAAAAACGCTTAAATACAGCCCCAGCCCCCCCCCCCCACTCAGTGTTATTTAGGGTACGCATATGCGTGTTCCCAGCACCCCCCCCCCCTTCCAGCAAAAGTCTGGTGTGTAAAGTCAATAAGGGTAGATCTTTTTCTTTTGTTATACGAGCCTTTTCAGCACCCCCCCCCCTTACATTTATAAAGATACTAAAGAGCAACGGTCCTAAGAGAACCCTCTGGTACTTCCTTCATTATTCCCTTTCTTCCAACAAAACGTCATAGACTACAGTTCTTGTCCGTCTATTTGGGAGATAACTTTGAAACCATTCTAATTCTATCCCATTGACACCGATACATTTACTTTTTGAAATGAGGATTACATGGTCGATATTAGCGCTTACATGTACCTTCTGTAAGTTTACAAATAATATGCATAAATGTAGAGATTGAAATGTTTGTTTTGCCAGGCTAATAACTTTAATGAAATATTCTAAGTGAAAAACCATAATAATTGTGAGGATTATGATTAAAAGACTTTTTGATATATCACTGGTAAATGCATGAAGTTAAATACACATAAATAACGACCAAAAAAATGAATGTCAAAAATAGTACTGTGCAAAATTATGATCTTAACATTATCTGTAGAATATTGCAAACATCAGGGTAAATAAAGTCCTTTTTTTTAAAGTCATTACTAATAGGTCTTATAAGGCTCAGCACTAATAAGTCGTAAAATTCGACTTTTTGAATGATATCTTACGAAAAAACGACATAATGAATGTCTCTAGTTTTATATATAATAAATAATGCTCTTACATATCAGAAGTATATTATTTTGCGCGTATGACAAAGAGTGTAGAATTCATCATATTCATCTATAAAATCAGTGCTTATTAACATGTTTATCTTAATCTCAATAATGAAGACATTTTAATACATAGTGATTCAGTATTTAATACACGACTACGTTTGACATTTAATCATACTCAGTTATTTCAAACAGAGAACTCAATTCAGAGAAATGCTACAAAACTTGTACAATTTACACATATGCTTGCAACGAGTATCACCATGAAATCGTGTGTCTTACAAATTGCATTCGCCATATTAACTGCTATATATTATGTTCAAACTATACGTGACCTCTATCTCTCTCTCTCCCTCATTTCTCCTTTATTATCTCTCCAGCTCTCCCTCTATCTCTCCCACTCCTTCACTTGCCCAATCCCTACCCCCACACACAAATATACACACAATTACTCTCTCCCTCTCTCCATCTCTCCCACTCCTTCACTTGTCATATCTTTCTTTCTTTCTCTTTTTTATGACGTGGGTGGTGTTTCACAAAAACTAAGATCGACCTTAGTTGGACATCAACAATGGTAGGCCATTCATGCCACTGGTTGCTCTCACCATTGGTCTCTTAATTATGATCTTTATATATTTTTTCCTTCAATAATGAACCATAAAAAATGTAAATTCTGTAGATTTGTGACGACAATTTGTACGTCCTTTGATAAACCGATGCCAGAAATGGTTAGAGGAACTATTGGCATGAACGGCCTGCCATAGTTAAAGTCCAACTTAGTCTTTGTGGTACACTCCCCATGTATGTTTTATATGATCGCTATACCTAGCTATATTATCCTAAGATATATCTATGAGAATGTCTTTGTTTCTCATTCTGCTTCTACAATAGATCCAATTTTACATGACATCCAGCCACGTTTTCGTTGGACGTCCTATAATGGCGTTTTTCCACCAGATCTATCTATACAAAGATTTTGGTCAACTTGGTTCTAGTTGGTCAAAGCATGGCGCACATGTGTATTCTTTTGCTTCGTGCTTGCCCAACAAAGCAATATTCGCCATGTAGTGCCCAACTGAAACCAAGTTGAGTATACTCACCTGAACAATAACACTGCCTTTCAATGCTGTAAAGAAAGAGCCACCTATAGTTTCAGTTGGGCTCATTATGGCGTATTTTTCCCTAACAGAGCCACAGTTACCATATATCTATGGACTTCGGCCTCGACGGCTGTTCTTCGACAAGTCCAATATGGAATTGTCGAAGAACAGCCATTGAGGCTGAAGTGAGTTTTACCATGGGGAATTTCGATGATGGCTTCTTGTAAAGCGCGGATGTCCGCCTCTGCTGGGCATTCACGAAGCTTGCTCTACAATGTCTCACAATTTAATGTTCTTGATTAGTGTTTAAATTAAGGTTATTTTCCAGTAGTCTTCGTTTCCGGCACTATTTTGAGATGATATCGCAGCTGCGAACAGGAAAGTATTTGGTACTGACATGAACGTTGACATAGACTCAGCGCTCATAATAAATTGGGGAATGCTTTCCCACAGTTTAGGTCCAGAGAAGTAGAAGGCTTTGTCACCTCCAAGCTGTGCGACTGGAAGTCTTTTACGGTAGAGATTGGTCGATTGATCTCAGACAACAAGTAAATGGAATTAAAGAAACATTTGTATAGGAAAGGTGAAGCAGAGAAAGGTGAAGCAGAGAAAGGTAAAAAAAAAAGATGTTCCTTTTTTTTCCCTTCAACAATTCACCTTTGTATTTTCTTTATCATAATGAGAAAGGTCATGAAAGTCTGCATATTATGATTTGATCAACGATACGGTTCAGTTGATTCATACAACGGATTTACAATCATTTCTGTCGTATCATCGCCTTCTCTTTCCAATGTAAAATAAAATGGATCGTGTGATGATGGTGTCTGTCCTTGAGAAGTCTGGATTTCCTCGCTCTTAGTTTGAGGTCGAGGGTCATGGATTGAGTAATATTTCCTCTCAGAACAGGATGAGCTACGTTGTGCCTGTTGCATCCTTCGCTCGAAAACTGCCCCACCTGGATCGGGTGAGTTCGGTGTCATAGATTTCGGCGTAGGCCTATCCATTTCAATGTCTGCATCTTCATAGTCATGTCTATCATGGTTTATAGTAAAACCTTCAGAAATTGGGCTTCCCTTTGAGGTCACTGAATCTGAGAGTTCATCTTCTCCAGGAAGTCGTCGAAACGTTTGGGATGAACCATCGACGTCTACCGTTATGATAGGCTCATCGTATGGATGCCGTACAACAGCATTAGATGATCCACTCGACAAGGCGTTACCTACTCCGGTAGGAGGCGAATCTGAAGTTATCACTTGCAGCTGAAGATGCTGACCGGGGAGTCTTACCGCTGTGTCAGAGACATCTATGCCCGCTGGCTCGATACATCTAGGACCCTTATAACTTTGTTCTTTGTTGATTGGTCGACAAGGATTTGCACGGTCGCTTTGGGTTCCAAGTTCAGCGTACGTACGATTCGCGCTGATTGGTCGTAGGGGAAGAGGTCGAAGGGTCAAAGGACACACCGAAGGTGCATATGCCCCAAGAGTCCTTGATCTTGGACTAACTTGCGCTGATGGAAGGGTTCGTGCAGAGGAGTAGATTGCCAAATCGGAGATGGTCTGATCATTCGTTGAGGTGTTCTCGGTTTCTTCGACACTGGAAGTCGTTTGAAGAGGATTAATAGTTGGGATTTCGTTGGTAGAATTTTCAGAAGGTCGGAAACTTGTTGAAACCATAGAAAGAAAATGGTCTTGTCTGGATACTTCTGATCTAATCAGATGGTTTATGCTTGTAGGATATTCTGACAGATCCGATGTTGTTACTATACCCATGCTGGGTATGTATTCATTTTCAACGACTGTGTTTGAACGATAGATGCCGAAAGGGGAGTGGAATCTCGACGTATATTCTGGAGAGCGGATTGTTGTTCTTCTGGATCTTCCCTCGGACTCTCCGTGGACGTTGGTTTGGTACCGCCGCAAACACCTATGATCAAAATTAGATTTTCATTCCTCAATGATGATAAACATGTACATTTATTTTAAGGTACAATGACCAGAAATATCGATTATAATATCTTGGTCTTTTTTAATAAAGAAATCATTTGAAGAATTTGTTATTTACAAATTAGGTCTTCTATTTTTTCAGCTCTTGTTTGAAGTGAAACGATAAATATTATATGGTGACTTTAAGTTGGTGAGCATATTTTCATT
This sequence comes from Strongylocentrotus droebachiensis, assembly GCA_035222895.1. NCBI lineage: Eukaryota > Metazoa > Echinodermata > Echinoidea > Camarodonta > Strongylocentrotidae > Strongylocentrotus > Strongylocentrotus droebachiensis. Next base: position 412,994 of record JAVYIG010000625.1, read on the forward strand.
CTGTCAGCCAAACTAAACACTACGTTTATGTGATATAGAATTATAGTGGCTGATCTACTAAAGCCATTCTGCATATGCTTTTATGAACCAACAGTTCATACAGTCGACCGAGTTCTAATTTATGTACTTTGGTGTATCATACGAAGATAAAATTACAACCTGTTGCGGATGGTCTTTAACTAATTCACCATGAATTATGTCCATCTGAATACAAAATTGAATGGTTGAATCATTAAATGCAATATTCATATTACATGCAACCACGGCATCTAACTCTAGGCTGTCTGCTGAAACCTTGTTACTGCTGATGGTGCAGTGTTGAGGGTGAAGGTACAATTTTTCTAGTGCTACAAAAATACTTGCCCTGAATGAAACGAATTATTCGACAGTCCCGCTGTTGAATGTCACCAAACGACAGTAAGCTAAATGTATTAGAGATCGGGTGTGTGTAAAAGAAAAAGAAGCAAGGTGATGCATTAATCAGAATCGCCTTTCGTGAAGTCAGAACAACGTGCATAATGCATGTACTCAGGCGCGTACGCAGGGGGGGGGGGGGGTTGGGGTTAACCCCCCCTTTAGTTTTGTTTATGTGTGTATATTTTAGCAAACCCCCCCCCCCCCCCTTTGTGGATTTTTTTTTTTTTTAATTATGCCAATGACTGACCTAAACAAAAGTGACCTTACCCCCCCCCCCCCCCCCCCTTCGGAGCAAAATGTCAAATTTTCAAATTTCGAGACCTAAAAAAAAAAAGTGTCCTCTTCCCCCCCCCCCCCCGCTTATTCAGCGGTTGGCTGAGTCGTTGCTTAATTTTTGGCCCGATTTCAAAATTTTAACCCCCCCCCCCTTGAAAAAATCCTGCGTACGCCACCGCATACACTTGACTGTGAAAAAGCCTAGTTATCAAACGCATGGTGTTTAAACGTGTTAAACGTTTCTTTGAATTAATATCTTACTTTCAAGCATACAAAAATAAAGGAGCGTAGAACGGCTATATTATATTGTTTATGTTTTTGAGGTAAGGAGTCAATTTTCCCTTAGTTTCATTTATGTGATCCCCTGCTCAAGAATTTTTTGTTTTGGTTACATTCCGAGGATTTACATTTTCTCAATGATATGAAAATAGTTCCCATCAACTTCCAATAACTGCATGCAATTTAGTCGGTAAGCTCACAGTGCTTTTCTGGGGATGTTTTTTCCTGAAACCTCTCCAGACCTATAGATAACTATAAGTGTTTAGTATAAGTATATCAATTAGGTGCGTTAAACAGTGAGGTGCGATATCATCTTCATATTTCTATTGATTGTGTTCTTTTGTAAATTTACGGAGCATCGATTTCTTACATTTAACTGAAATGCAAATGAAAGTGTGAAATAAAATTCAAATCTTTAGGTACAAAATGTCTTCACCTAGATGATGAAGCGTAAAGCTAAGTATTGATTTTATACATTTATATTCCATCTTCACAGCAGATTTTATCAAGGACTACCTACCACCGACTCTCTCCTTCTTTTTTTTCTTTTCGCCGTTGTATCCAAACGATGGAGCAGATGATGATGATGACGATGATGACGATGATGATGACGATGATGACGGGAGTGAGAACCCGTAACAAAATTTTTGGAGGTTCACTGCTACTAGTATCTGTAAATTTATCAGAATCAATAAGTATTTCATTAAATTTTTTATTTTTCTTCATTCTGTGGCTACATGTGTTGATAAAGTATGATATAGGTTTGATTGTTATTATCTTTAAGGTTGGCTCATTGATATTGAAGTGAAATATCGTTGGAGAAAATCAAATGTGGTGTTGGAACTGTCGCTTTTCAAATGACAGTGTGCCAAATTTGGTGTTGCGGGGGGCGGGGGGGGCGAGTTCTCCCTGGACCCAACACTACATGTGTGAAGACATCTAAATAAGTGTTTGAGAACCCGAAGAAACAAATAGAATAAGAGAAATAAAAAGAGAAAAAAAAGAAATAAAAAGGATAGTATTATGAAGAACCTGGTATGCGATCGTGCATGGTAAAGATTCTTACCATTCGTATTTGACGTGTTTTTGTAAGATGCTAATGTCGATGTTACTAAGAAAAAACAAGCAGAAAGAATAGCCAAAGTAAAGGAAAACTGTGATTTCTTATTTTACCTTTATTTTACATGAAAATATTTAAGAAACTAAGTAGCTAGCTTGCATAATGTCATAAAAAGATTGCACAGACTTGCATAGATTCAACAATTGTTTTGGTTTTTGCTTCTTTACCAATGATTACTATAACTATTAAATGAATACAGTTAGCTAGCACAAATACGAACTTATCAAACACTGAAAAATTGAATCATAGTTAAATTTAAAAGCATTTCAACAAAAAAAGATAATGGTTATTTATTTCCTAATATTTGGAAGCACAACTGGAAAAAGAAAATTGTCCATTTGTGCTGTAGCCTGACTCCAAAAATACGAAGGCCCAGTCTTATAAAGAGCTCGAAATTGCTCACAACTGAATTTTATATCAATATCATTGATCAGTGATTGATTGGAAGATTTGGGTTCGATTCGGATCAGTCGCACCTGTTTAAGGGCCCAGGGTTCAAAGTTACAACCATTTGAGATGTTTACCCCCAAAAGAGGGACGAAATATGGACACATTAGTTCGGGAAATTCTCCTCTTACGGAAGAGAAACATAAACAAAACAATTTTACACAACCGTTTTCTGATCATTTTGATATAATATTGTTAAATGTGCCCATACGGACATTCACCCACATCCACAACTTTTTACTACGTGAGCTTGTACAAGGTGTAGCCGTGTTTTTTAACCAGATTTTGAAAGAAAAACTCTTAAAAAAGTGATGAATCTGACTGAAAGTTGCATAGGTATGTTTTTTCGCTAAATTTGCATATGATCAATTATACATTAACCTTATATCCCATCAATAATAGCATACTTGAAGAAAAACAAAAATATATAACTTAGCATACATGAAAAATTGTCTTCCAAAAAAAACTTTAAAAAAACCAGTGACGGAACTCGAGAGTATTTCACTCAAACACAGGGCCTGAAACCCATTTTCGTACATTGGGTAGCTACACATTAAATACACGTATATGCCACACAATCCAAGGGTCATAACGTAAATGAACTAAAATACTAGTTGTAAGCAACTGTATTCCATTAACAAAAATTGCGTTTGGTAGGCTAACACTGCCAATTAATCCTTTAACAGAAATTAATCAACAAGAAAGGGAACATTTGTTGGAAACCATTTCAAACACTATTATCGCACAGAGATAAATGCCATTTTTCAGACAGTTATAGGATGAATGAATGGCCTGATTTGTGCAATTCTTGAATCGTGCATCAAAATAATATGCATCAACTACGCCATGTTCATTAATCCTTCATCGTTACATCTTCTCCGAGAGATAAAAGTTAACATAAAAACTCAATTAATGATCGTTCTACCGAAAATTCAACCATGATAGTGATTTTGCCAACAACGCAGGGTATATCACTTTCTTGTGAAATATTATCATTAAGATCGCGAGTCAACTAAGCGTTAATTAGTATGGGCTTCTTGAAGTTTTCTTTTCAAATATCTCGACAATCATTTCAAAATGTATCATTTCCTAATAGACAGGGAAAGGATGTATACAAACAAGGTAGATACAATCATAAATTGCCAATTTGACTCCAGAATCTTACCTGATCCGGCCAATGACTCTTCGTCAGCTACATATATATATATATATATGTGTGTATATAAGGGAGAAAGAGAGAGAGAGAAGGAGAGAAAGAGAAAGAAAGAGAGAGAGAGAGAGAGAGCGAGCAGTGTTGGTAGGGATTTAAAAAAAATGGAGAGGAAGGAGAGAATGGATATAATGAATATTGGGAAAATTTATCAAAATTCTCTGATAAATAACCGATTACTACGTGCTTTACAGGAAGCAGTTTAAAGAGACATAGATATTTATCCCAATAAAACTGAGAATATATTTATCTATCAAGAATGAAAGATACTGTCACAATAATTTTAATGAAAAGAGATAAGACAAAATAATGAAAACTTTATGGGCGACAGTTTCATAACATTTTTGGTCCAAGGCATCGTGTACGATCTAGATTTACTCACCAGTATTTCTTTTCTGACAGGTTGGCATGGTTCCATGCCATTCAAAGTCTTGAGTTGTAGAGGTTGTTGCCTTGTCACATCTCATCTTCCCATCACCATCCACCAACTCGTAGTTGTCATTACACTTGGCGGTGATAGTTGTGCCGTACATGAATCCATTCGATGCATTATTCCAAGATCCATTGTCTATCTCAGGCGGCTCTCTGCAGAATCCAAACGAGACTGTTCAAAAGAAGAACAAAATACTGTACTTGAATTCAGTACCCCAAATGGCAAACACCCATAACGGTCGAGTGATTTGAATACTTGACATGAGAGGGACATGTCGTGCATCACAGTCATAGTGTCTTTTTGGCAAGACATTGATCTGTATTTAACACAAATCTCTATGTAAAGTCAAACTTGGTCCGAGTGTGCTTCGAAACTGCATTCGGATCAGTTGGATTATGATATTACACCGCCGGTCAGGACCAAAACCGACTTTCCGCTATCAACCAAATTAGCAAGTTGTTGCTAGTGGCCTAGCCCTGTAAACAGAGGGCGCATAAAAGCATGCATCACCACGGGTTATGGAGGAAAAATAACACTTATCAGAAAAAAGGGAAAAATCAAGATATTAGGGGCAGAAAAATTGCCAAAAGGCACTTTTGTTTATATGATATGTCATTATGGGTCATTTCACGTTAAGTGTACACTTTTTTTCTCACTGGGGGTCAAAAATGAAAATTGTTGTTAGAGCAAAAGATGCACAGATTCTGAAAGTTTGGGGTATATGTCAGAAATGTGTAAAATTATAGAGCGTCAAGTCCATGTTTACATATAGAAATATTCGATTGAAATACAGTAACAAAAATAGGCGTTTGGAGAGGACATTTTGTTTAACAAAGAACACATCAGCTTTATTATACCTGTAAATGGTATACACATAGTTTTCTGTACTTTTATATGCCTTTTTATACTTATCAGATGTTGATGCACTTATTTCCTATTCACTTAAGCCATATTTTGCCATAAAATTAGTGTATTTTATAGGAAACTGAATTATGGGGAGGTTGAATTTATTTAATGACATGAGAATTTCTTGTCCTTCTTCTTATATAGACTTCAAATTTGGTATACAGTGTTGCATTTATGTCTAAATTATTTGATGCTGTGTAAAAAAAAACAAGTGAATGCAAGTTTTAATCAAATATGAGCTTCCAAACTTAATTCATTGACGTGTTTTGGAGAGGACATTTGTTTAACAACAAATCTTAGCAATATGAACTCTTATTATATTAGTTGATATGTAAATTGCTATGCATCATTCATTTCTAACATTTCTGTAAGAACATGGCAATAGATTATTGGAACATTATATGAGCCAAGTGACATATATTGGAGAGGATAAACTTCAAATTATTCACCATCATTACAACTCCAACTTTATCTCAGAATATATGGCGTGAAAGTTTTGTTATTCATACATTGTTTCATGTTATTTAAACAGTATTTTACAATAAAAACAATACTGATATTGTCTATTGATACACCAGTTTTTATATACAAGTCTTATTATTTATTTTTTCTATAATCCAAACTCTCAAAGAGTGACTCGTTGATATACATTGTATGTTATGGAGAGGACACTTTGTTTAACAGTGACATCTGAATGTTTAAATGCAATTTACTTTTTTTGTAATCAATACATTCACCAGTCTTTATTTTTGATTTTCATATACCAAGTTAGATAACGTAATATAAGGTAGGAAATGTCCCGATACCATGCATATTGTCAATTAAACTAGTATTTATAGTGAGTAATAAGCAAAAAAACACATCTTACTTTAAATTCCTGCAAAAACAATATGAGAATATAGGTTTCCATAATTGTTGGTATAACTGATCAGAAAGTCCTAACTGATAAATGAATAACAGGTACTGTAACAAGTTACTTGCTTGTCTTTAAAACCGTTCTATTTCTCAACAGTAACAAGACACTTCTTGTCTTTAACAACTTTTTTTTTCTTAACAGATTACAAGGCACTTGCTTGTCTTTAACACAGTTCTTTTTTAAACAGATAACAAAACAATTGTCTTTAACAACTTTTTTTTCTTCACAGATAACAAGGCACTTGCTTGCAGCAAGTGAAAACGATTTCGTTTAATAACATTATGGAAATGCAAGCATTTAATTAAACAAACAGAACTTTTTTTTTATTCCTGGCTCATTTTTCCTGATTAAGGTTTCATATAAAGAGGTAGAAAATGAAATTTCTAGAAATGTGATTTTCTCTTTGAAATTCAGATACAGTTCGCCAAATGATTTTTTTTTGGTAACCCTTTCTTCAAATTGTTTTAAAGAGCTTGTGTGTTAAATTTGCAACATGTGAATCAAATGAAAGAAGGGGATCTCAGCTTTACAAATATGTGTCATTTATTAATTATAATTGAGATTAAGATATGATAAAACATCGACAATTCAAAGTTTCGTTTTTTCTCGAACGCACTTTATTTGTAAAGGTTGAGAACTGTTGAGAACTGATGCGAAACGGTTACCATGCGAAACGGTGCGAAGCTCTACACACAGACAGCGTATTGCTCTGATTGGCTGTATGCAAATGAGTGCATACTGTACTGGGATCTGGGACTCGCGATCGTGGACCTTGGAAAACAAATTACTGTAGTTGTAGTTTGATAATTCCAATCAGAATAGTGAGACGTATAAATAGTCCTCTCCCACATTCACCTAAAATTACGTTCGCCTCAAATCTAAATCGGTCCTTGTGAATTAATATTAGTACTCAAGGACAACAAGACGGTACTTCAACGGGGGAATGAAATTCAAAATCATCATTCCGTTCACGATTTCATTTGATATTTCTTCCTTTTATTAATGCCGTACCATAAATTCTGCCATTTCGTTTTCCCTTCGTTCTTTCTATACAACAGTGCAGTTCGAGGGGCAAGACAGGTGCGCTAGTAGGTTAGTATAGACCCTATCGAAGCTAGCGCAGAGGTGCAACAAGAGGGCCGACAATAAGCCCTATCGGACCCAGGCGCAGGTGCGATAAGTGCAATAAGTGCAATAAGCCCTATCGGACCCAGGCGCAGCTATCGCACTAGCCTTTTGACAAGGCCTCGTGACTCTAAGCGGCTGAGATGAGTCTAGATACCCGGAGTGAACGCGCGACCGAGTGACGGAACGTCACGAGGCCTTTTTGAAAGTGGGTTTCACTGCTCCGCATGAATTATTCATAGATACATATTAGCATGCCAATACGCCTACTTTGGATTTATTGACCAATCAGAACGGCGATCTCCCAGTTGGCTTCGTTCGTGATTCGTTCCATGTAGAGGTCAGTGGTCTTAGCACGTACGTAATAGTTCATAGCATGTAGGTCCATGTTCGCACTACGTAGAGTTTACTGTGTGTGTGTGTGTGTGATGGATATGCTGACGTCGTGCGAGGATACGTTCGCTGATTGAACGCTCCATTTTCTGGAGCGAATTCCAGTCGGAAACAAGGGTTAACATAAGAAATCCAAATCAGATTGATAAAGGCCACTAGGATGGGCTCCTCGCTCTCGCGTTCACTTGGGTTTTCGCGATTAGTCTCGTTTTAGTCGCTCGGCGTCTATCAGACAAGTGGCCTTGTTTAAAGGCTACTATCGCACCTGTGTGCGATAAGTGCAATAATGGGCCTTTTAACGCGCACCTGCGTTTACTGCGCTAAACGTTACAGCGAACGTATAGTTTATTTTGATGGATACTGTATATGGGGCAAAGGTCAGAGGATTTGTTTTCCCTACTTAAGTGCCTGGTTAAAAAAATGTGTCCTCTCCTTAACAACCTAATGGCATACATTATATTGCTACCAGGGTGGTAAATGATTGCAATGATCAGTAGATTTTTTCAGTTACACACTTACAAATATTGCACTTTAAAATGTATTTAATATCAGACTATGTTGTGAGAATATTTCTGTCTTTGCATTCAGAAATTACCCAATTACATAGAGGAATTAATGAAAATCAATACCAAAATAAAATTATAGCTGTTGACATGATATTTAATGAATTCTTATACTGAGTGGAACAACATATCAATGTTTTCTTACATGAAGGAAGTGATTATACTATAAAAAAATAATTGTTTCTGTACATTGTTAACAATGGGTAACTCTGTTATGGAGAGGACATTCAGTTTAACATTGCATTAGTGTGAGATACTGACCATCTATAGATATGTAGATGGAAAATCACATTTCATGATATTAAATGGAGGCATATTATTATTGTATACCAGTGCCATAGATAGTGCAAGCCTCAGTGCTTTAATATATGAAGAAAATACCTGTTATGGAGAGGACACACTTTTAACGGAAAATAAAGTCATCAAATTAACCAAGCAATAAAATATATATCACATATTTTGTTCATTGATTTGAGACATGTCCTCATTTTCAAACATTCTGAAGATTATTTAAATAGAGTTTAGGCCCATATATATCATTTTAAGTCACTGCTGCTGGCCTCAATGTTATGGAGAGGACATGTTTTTTAATTTTAACGGAAAAGATGCCTTTTACAAAAATATTCATCATTTTCACATTTATTGGTCAAATTTGGTCAAATAAGTTTTATGATGTTACATAGTGGCTGTGCTGACACTAAAACATTAAAATTTTACACAACTCTCAATAGATTCATGTAAGATATCAATGAACATTATCAAAATTATGAAATGAGAATCCCTTTTCCGTTAAAAATGCACTAAAAATGCTGAAATTAACAGAAATAATGTTTGCAGTGTTATGAAAATTGAACTGTAGGTTGCTGTTGATAAGGTCCATCAAATAAAATGGCCAACATAAAATAATAATTGTTTAAAAGATGCCAAAATGGGGAAAACCCCATTTTTCAAAAAGTGTACACTTAACGTGAAATGACCCATATACCTATTGCCAAATGCAATGGCACATTTCTTTTAGCATGCGCCTAATTTCGCCAGTGTGACGTTATTCCTTTAGGTGTTGGGATAAACACTATTTGTCAAAATTATATAAAAGCTTAAAGCCATCAGAATAAAACCACTGAGTATTTCAACAGCGTTATGATTGCTACGCCTACAAAGGCTTTCAAAAATGAATTACCATTGAAGAGAGTAGCCCAGTGTCCCGTTGAGTCTGTAGTGTTTGTTTTGCAGCGATTACGATCTGTAGTAAGTTTGGTAACATCCAATGCAGTTTGATTAATACACGAGCAGTTGTTTCGATGTTCATGTACAGCATACTGTGGAGTGGTAGAGAGGGCCTTGCAGTGGGTAAGGCATTGATCCCTGCTCAGCTTTTCACTACTTGACAGCAGATTGGTGTATTCCGCAAGGTTGAAACACCCAAGTTCACTCAAAACTTTTAAAAACAAAAACATGAATATATATACATACTTGAAAACAATACGATATTGTTAGATAGCCTTTATAACATTACAGAGATAATATCAAGTTGTTTATCTTTAGAAAAAGATTCATTTTCTTTAGTGCTGGCAACATAAATTTTGAGTAACATTTGAGTAACATTAATTAATTGGACCGTATTTTTAAAGAGTTACTTGGTACTTGGTTGGGTAATCCCTTTGGCAGCTCACTCAGGTAACCATACTGACCACAATCGTATGCAACCTCGAATCAATTTCAGTTAGTCAGACTGTCTCAGCCTGATGAATTGGTCTCTTTAATATCTGCTTGGCAAGATTTCTGGGCTGTCAGTCCAATGTCTTCTGCTTCACATCCCAGTGAATACTTGTTTAATGTATACAGTGAAGACCACTGGGGCAAAAAACTGCCTTGTGGTATGCCATCCTTTATTTTGTTTTCCTATTTTGTTAAACATAGATGCGCTCACCGAGTATTACTTGAATCAGGTTAGCATTCTTAAGATTGGGTGCATGTATAAGGGATATAAAGGCATACGATTCATCATACATTAGAAGACTAAAGTGTGCTTACATTTGGAAGAATACCCATATTTGTCACCGTTAATGTCTTTATTTACGTATACTTACCATTACAATTAATCACCACCGATTTGTAAGCAGTTGTACAACTAGATGTAAATTTCTCGCAATCTTGAAGGCGATGAGTGACTGTGAACATTAAACAAAATATTTTGCATACAGATGATGAATGTTGTCAAACAATATAAGGTCTTCATTATGTTATATACAACAGCCAATATTCCACAAAATTAATCTTGGCAATATTTGAATGATTTTTTCCCAATAAAATTTAGAAAATCTACCATTTCTTTGATATGAATATACATTACTGTCAAATTTTATTACTGAACACACTTCATAGATAACTCCCCCCCCCCCACGCCTCCAAAACGATGTCGCCATGGTGTCCATACTCACATGAGTTGCAATTATAACTTGTTCCATTTGATCCCAAAGTAGTGTTCTTCCATGTAGTTTCGTAGGCACCGGGAAACCCTGCCTCCCTACATATAGTATCTGCGACATCCACAAGCCAGGCGTTTCGGCAAACGAGTTGGGTGAGGACTCTGATATGCTCGGAACCTTCAAATGCTTCATGAATATCAGTGTTATTTTCTGGTGAAAACAAGTAAACCAGTATAAGAGAATGAATGGCATCATACCAGGTTTCATAAACATTTATGTTGATAACGTTTTTCTTAAAGCTTAAGTCCTCTCAAAAAATAATTTGCCTTTAATAAAAGCAGAAAAACAAGAAAAACAGAGCAAAAAAACATAGAGTAAAATCGGATAACCAAAGGAAGATATAAATCTCTTAAAAAGTATGAAAAACTATGGAACTTAGAAAATCACCACACAAATTGCCAATTCGGTTATCAGTTTGTGATGTCATTGCGTCACTATTTACCAAGTGGGTCATATATTTTTATCCCATTAATATCCCTTTTTATCCCCCAAAACTTGATTTCCCCATGCCTTTGCCCAGGTTATATGAATTGTATCATATTGCATGCATAACATTTCACAATTTTTTGTTCATGAACTTTGAAGAATTTATACTATCTATACTATCTCCTCCTGAACCCTCCCATCGGGGTACCGGTGCCCGGTGCCATCGTCCGCGGGAGAGTCTACTCTGTGAAATTGGCTATACTCAGAAAATGGGGTAATAAGATTTTATATCATCATCATCATCATCATCATCATCAGAGTAAGTAATACGCTAATACTCCACGGGGGGCATGACGTCTGCGCGAGCCTTTGTATTCTATTGTTTTTTAATGAGATCGCCGACCGAAGTTGGTGCAGCTATCTCCTCCTGAACCCTCCCATCGGGGTACCGGTGCCCGGCGCCATCGTCCGCGGGAGAGTCTACTCTGTGGAATTGGCTATACTCCGCCCGAGGTCCTCCTCCGTGTCGACGTCCAGGGCGAAAACAGACGCGATATGCATAATGCATGATATGCGTGACGACAGAGATACATCATGCATATTCAACATTACATCAGTATCAAAGAGACACACGACAGCAGTCAGACCGCAGCGTGCGCGATAATGAGGCTATACGCTGATTTTTATTCAGCGTCTCTTTGGTTATCTCGTACATTCACGTGTGCTGAAATTCACGAGATTTTCCGTGAGATTTGTAAGGGTGTACATGCAGCTGCTTTTGTGGTCGATAACTTCTATCAACATGGCAGCACGCAACGGTAATTACTCTCGAGATTCTCAGCTTCAGTCTGATATGAAACGTGCCATATTTCACAATTTTGAAACAATCCTTTTTCACCACTTTTATTGTCGTTATTTTTGTAACATTTCAACAGCTATTATGTACCCAGAATTTCGCTTTTGGTTCCTGACTCTGGTACATAATTAATTTGTTTACTTTGAGATGCATTGGAAAGATGAAAAGTCACTGATCAAAATAATGTCAAAACCTAATTGACGCAAAATCTTGTTCTCTTTATAATCATAGTAATTAAGACCCTAAAAACCCGGAAATTACCAATTTGTTCTTTCTATGATGGCGCGAAATTGTGTGATTTCATACTCGTGCACGCTCGCCGTCTGAGCAATGGCAATGCATAGCTGATTATTAAACTCCAGGGAGCTCCACCGCGCCACCGACTGGCCGAAACAAATAAGAAAAACGATTAAAAAAGAAATAATGTAGAAAAAGATTATCTGGAAGGCGGCAGGTGACGTAATTGATCCAGGGTCCTTAGATTGTTGCCATGACTGCTTGCGCGCACGTGCATTACAGGCGCACGCCACAAGGAATGCTTACTGTAATATGGTATTCAAAATGTTAATAAACCAAAGCGGAACATATGTGACGCAGTTGACGTATTTGACCAATCAGAACGCTCTATTATCACATCGGCAAAGTTGACTACTTTTTTTAATTATTCATAAACATTCGCGTGATTTTTCTTGGTTCCTGACTCTGGTACAGCGTAAAATATAATAATTTTGATATCATTGTAAAGAAAAATATTTATGCTTTATGTTGATTATATCATCTTCTTGACGCAAGAATGATTTCCATGTGAAAATCAGCCCTACTCTTTAGATAGATTTATCGTCGAAAAAAAACCCATTTTCAAGGCGAAATATCTGTTTCCAAAATATATTTAACATGATTGTCATATAAGTATATAGAGAGTGCAACTTCTTATCTTTAAAATAAGACCCATTTTATGAGAAATGAACAATTATAAAAGCAAAAACTGCCGATCGGGAAGACCGTCTGCACTACTCATTACGCATGTAAGACATGTAAATTCTTACGTGCTGAATAAAATAGAGGGTTTTCGCACCGGCTGCGGTCTGACTGACAGATGACGATCAACTCACTTTGGCCCGAATTCACAAAGCAAGGTTTGAGCTCAGACCAAGGTTTGAGCTCAAACCTCCTTTTGTTACGCCAAACCTCCTTTTGTTATTTACAAACTTTAAATAACAAAAGGAGGTTTGGCGTAACAAAAGGAGGTTTGAGCTCAAACCTTGGTCTGAGCTCAAACCTTGCTTTGTGAATTCGGGCCATTATGTTGCGTATCAATGCACCATGCGAAGGGTCGGGATTACCCAGAGTAAAGCATCTTTCTATAGGATGTGCTTTGTAGTAGCTGCACAAGCCAGAGAGATACACAGGGCTTCCCGTCGACGTCCAAACTTAGTCTTAGAGACCTATTTCCATCATGATTGCCGCGATTTGTATATAGTTTTCGTGAATGGAGGTATGAAATCAAAGCTTATTTTGTGATTATTACGGCCATGTTTACTGAATTTTGATTATCATATTCTAAAGGAAAGTTTTCACAAGAAAATCATTGGACTGACAGTTCAGTCGCAAGCTGCCTTCAGTCAACACACGTACATTACACACAGTGCAGTGCTGCTGCTGTCGCGCGGCGCGGCCTGGACTTTGACTGGGTGTAGAGTCGAAAAGTATGGGGGGCCAAGCAGGCCAATATTCGTACAACTATACAACTACACATACGTCTATCCATACATCGCAGAACCCGTCAACACAACAGCATGCGGGCCGAAGTGTCATAATTTTTTCCACCTATACAGCTATAAAGCTATACGACTCTACGTCTACTCAGCCATCGGAGACTATTATTGTCTGTCTACTCAGCCATCGGAGACTATTATTATAGTATTAATGACTGCTTTTAACAACTATTTCTCGAATATTAAAGCAGTCATTAATACTTTTATATGCCGAAAACAAAAGAGTCAACTAATGACACCACCTTATCTGCACGGTTGTTTTTATGAGTGTATCTTTGAGAGTAGACTAGACCTAGATTCTAGTCTAAGCAAGATATTTTTACAATTTTGGGGGTGGGCCGGCCCTGTGGGGAATATGGAGAAGAACCTGCGCTTTCATATGACACCTCACTTATTGAGTATCACCTTCAGGATCACAACAGATTATAAAGGTTTGAATCTCGAATTGGAAAAAAAACTTGACCTTTTTTGCATGGTCGCGGAATGCACGTAGACTGCATAGAGAATGCATTGCGTACAATCTCTACGGGAATAATTTTAACACACAACATCGGGTGCGCTGACAACTAGATCTATTTTCGTCTAGATTCTATACGTCTATGCTTTTTCAGCAACTAAACGAACATGTTTATGGATAATTTCACGTACCCTTTTTGTTGTTCTTGCTGTCAGCGAGTCTTGCATTTGATAAGTTGAAATCTTGGGAGAGATTCTTGAGCCATTTTTGTCTTGTTTGGAATTGTTTTGTCTTGTATGAAAATACCGACCAATTTTTTCGCACACGTACGGTATCCTCGATCGCTCAAACCATTTTTTAACATGTAAACCTATGGGGTAACCATGGAGACTGACCTATTTTCCCAATAACCATGGTTATTGGAAAAATAGGTCTGTTTTAACCATGGTTACTGCGAATTTTCGGGAACAGTTAAAGTTTATGAATGCAATTTCGACCAATCAGATTGCTGGATTACTTAAGTGAGGTATATAATGTCTTATATATACAGTAAATTACAAGAAAGCATTAAATAAGGTTATGAATTGTACATTTACATATTCAGTGGCGTATGCAGGATTTTTTCAAGGGGGGGGGTTTAACATTTTGAAATCGGGCCAAAAATTTCGCAACGACTCAGCCCGCCGCTGAATAGGCGCGGGGGGGGGGTAGTCTGCAGGCACAGACCCTAATTTGACACTTTATACAAATTCATTGTGCCTTGAGAGAAGTCTAGCCCAGCTACCTACTGGTTGTGTGTGTCAGGAGCAGCTACAGGACATGGCCTATGGTAGTCTTATAGTGCAGACTCACGTTTACGACTGACCATGGTTTGTGCTTGCAGACTGGGGAGGGGGGGGGGGGTTTGAGGACACTTTTTTTTTTTTTGTGGTCCCCCCAAAATCGCAACGACTCAGCCAGGCGCTGATTAAGCGGGGGGAGGGGGGGGGGCAAGAGGACACTTTTTTTGGGGGGGGGGTCTCGATATTTAAAAGTTTGACATTTTGCTCCGTAGAGGAGGGGGGGGGATAAGGTCAATTTATTTAGGTCAGCCAGTGGCATAACTTTTTTCTTCTTTTTTTTTAATTACAAAAAAAAAAATCACAAAAGGGGAGGGGGGGTTTGGTAAAAAAAATACACATATAATACACACATAACAAAAACTCAAGGGGGGGTTAACCCCCCAAAATACCCCCCCCCCCCCCCCCCCCCCTGCGTACGCACCTTTTTTGCATGGTCGCGGAATGCACGTAGACTTCATAGAGAATGCATTGCGTACAATCTCTATGGGAATAATTTTAACACACAACATCGGGTGCGCTGACAACTAGATCTATTTTCGTCTAGATTCTATACGTCTATGCTTTTTCAGCAACTAAACGAACATGTTTATGGATAATTTCACGTACCCTTTTTGTTGTTCTTGCTGTCAGCGAGTCTTGCATTTGATAAGTTGAAATCTTGGGAGAGATTCTTGAGCCATTTTTGTCTTGTTTGGAATTGTTTTGTCTTGTATGAAAATACCGACCAATTTTTCGCACACGTACGGTATCCTCGATCGCTCAAACCATTTTTTAACATGTAAACCTATGGGGTAACCATGGAGACTGACCTATTTTCCCAATAACCATGGTTATTGGAAAAATAGGTCTGTTTTAACCATGGTTACTGCGAATTTTCGGGAACAGTTAAAGTTTATGAATGCAATTTCGACCAATCAGATTGCTGGATTACTTAAGTGAGGTATATAATGTCTTATATCTACAGTAAATTACAAGAAAGCATTAAATAAGGTTATGAATTGTACATTTACATATTCAGTGGCGTATGCAGGATTTGTTCAAGGGGGGGGGGGGGGGTTAACATTTTGAAATCGGGCCAAAAATTTCGCAACGACTCAGCCCGCCGCTGAATAGGCGCGGGGGGGGGGGGGGTAGTCTGCAGGCACAGACCCTAATTTGAACCTTTATACAAATTCATTGTGCCTTGAGAGAAGTCTAGCCCAGCTACCTACTGGTTGTGTGTGTCAGGAGCAGCTACAGGACATGGCCTATGGTAGTCTTATAGTGCAGACTCACTTTTACGACTGACCATTGGTTTGTGCTTTGCAGACTGGGGAGGGGGGGGGGGGGGGGTTTGAGGACACTTTTTTTTTTTTGTGGTCCCCCCAAAATCGCAACGACTCAGCCAGGCGCTGATTAAGCGGGGGGAGGGGGGGGGGGGGGGGGGGGGGGGGGCAAGAGGACACTTTTTTTTTGGGGGGGGTCTCGATATTTAAAAGTTTGACATTTTGCTCCGTAGAGGAGGGGGGGGGGATAAGGTCAATTTATTTAGGTCAGCCAGTGGCATAACTTTTTTCTTCTTTTTTTTAATTACAAAAAAAAAAAATCACAAAAGGGGAGGGGGGGTTTGGTAAAAAAAATACACATATAATACACACATAACAAAAACTCAAGGGGGGTTAACCCCCCAAAATACCCCCCCCCCCCCCTGCGTACGCACCTTTTTTGCATGGTCGCGGAATGCACGTAGACTTCATAGAGAATGCATTGCGTACAATCTCTATGGGAATAATTTTAACACACAACATCGGGTGCGCTGACAACTAGATCTATTTTCGTCTAGATTCTATACGTCTATGCTTTTTCAGCAACTAAACGAACATGTTTATGGATAATTTCACGTACCCTTTTTGTTGTTCTTGCTGTCAGCGAGTCTTGCATTTGATAAGTTGAAATCTTGGGAGAGATTCTTGAGCCATTTTTGTCTTGTTTGGAATTGTTTTGTCTTGTATGAAAATACCGACCAATTTTTCGCACACGTACGGTATCCTCGATCGCTCAAACCATTTTTAACATGTAAACCTATGGGGTAACCATGGAGACTGACCTATTTTCCCAATAACCATGGTTATTGGAAAAATAGGTCTGTTTTAACCATGGTTACTGCGAATTTTCGGGAACAGTTAAAGTTTATGAATGCAATTTCGACCAATCAGATTGCTGGATTACTTAAGTGAGGTATATAATGTCTTATATCTACAGTAAATTACAAGAAAGCATTAAATAAGGTTATGAATTGTACATTTACATATTCAGTGGCGTATGCAGGATTTGTTCAAGGGGGGGGGGGGGTTTAACATTTTTAAATCGGGCCAAAAATTTCGCAACGACTCAGCCCGCCGCTGAATAGGCGCGGGGGGGGGGTAGTCTGCAGGCACAGACCCTAATTTGACACTTTATACAAATTCATTGTGCCTTGAGAGAAGTCTAGCCCAGCTACCTACTGGTTGTGTGTGTCAGGAGCAGCTACAGGACATGGCCTATGGTAGTCTTATAGTGCAGACTCACTTTTACGACTGACCATGGTTTGTGCTTGCAGACTGGGGAGGGGGGGGGGGGGGGGGGTTTGAGGACACTTTTTTTTTTTTGTGGTCCCCCCAAAATCGCAACGACTCAGCCAGGCGCTGATTAAGCGGGGGGAGGGGGGGGGGGGGGGCAAGAGGACACTTTTTTTTTTTTTTTGGGGGGGGGGGGTCTCGATATTTAAAAGTTTGACATTTTGCTCCGTAGAGGAGGGGGGGGGATAAGGTCAATTTATTTAGGTCAGCCAGTGGCATAACTTTTTTCTTCTTTTTTTTTAATTACAAAATAAAAATCACAAAAGGGGAGGGGGGGTTTGGTAAAAAAAAATACACATATAATACACACATAACAAAAACTCAAGGGGGGGGTTAACCCCCCAAAATACCCCCCCCCCCCCCCTGCGTACGCGCCTGTACATATTAATAGTTCAATATCAACCAGACAGTAGTATGTGACTTCATGCATTGCAAAACAGTCAGTTGCGTAATGAATAAAATCGTTGGGGGGGGGGGGTGCAGAAGGAAAATCTGCATCACCATGCACCATTCTTGCATGTTACATGCAGGCTCCAAGAAACGTTCTTCAAAGTGGGGGAGAGATCAGATCGCAGCGAGTTGAGTGTATAAATAATATAGGCGTGGGGTCCACGGGTTTTAGGCATTTAATTAGGGTCAGATGAGCATATTTTTAATACTTTATTTGCGACACTGGCAGGTCACTAATTGGCGTAGAGTTGCGTAGTATTGCGTACCAACTACGCTGGCCTACGTTACTACACTGTCGCTCATAAAGGTGGAATATTTTAGTTTTACCCCAAATAATGGAATTATTAAAAAAATTATTTAAAAATAATAGATCTATATAATAGTATACATTCTCAGATTTTATTGAATAATGATTTGCCAATGTGTGTTTTGCGTGACTGCTGAAGCATGTGTATGCTACTATGCTTATCAACTAGGGGACCTATGCATGGCCGTCCAGAGGATTTTTTTATGTTGGGGACCGGGGTAAAATGCAATAAATTATTGAAAAATTATTGCATTTTCTGTGTTTTTTATTATTTATGGAAACTGCCCCCTACCCTAGGCCCCCGCTGCGTACAGTCATGGTTCAGTGACAAAACAATGGCCCCGTAACTGTGAGGCCCCAGGATCAAAACCGTGTCGATGTGCTATATTGGTGCCCTTTTGTGGGGCATTAATCTTCATTACTGTCATTTATGACTTGAGGGCGTCTAGGTCCCCTAGTTAATAAGCATAGTAGCATACACATGCTTTAGCAGTCCTGCAAAATACACATTGGCAAATTATTATTCAATACAATCTGAGAATGTATACTATTATATAGATCTATTATTTTTAAATAATTTTTTTAATAATTCCATTATTTGGGGTAAAACTAAAATATTCCACCTTTATGAGCGACAGTGTATATGTTGAGGGACGGAAAGGGGTACGCAAGATGAACGAAAACAATTCAACATGTTAAATTTTTCGCGTACTTTCGGCGTAGAAACTTGACGCAAAAAGTACGCCATTTTTACGCAACACTACGCTCCATGCCTACGCAACAGTACGCTACCCTACGCCAGATCGTCAAAGCAGTAAAAGCTTTCCACACAGTAAGCAACCATAAGCAACCTGTACGCCAGCCTACGCATAACCTACGCAGGGACTATTTTCCCATTAATTCGCAGCCTAATTTCTGCGTAGTCGGTACGCCACACTACGGAACTCTACGCAGTTCCAGTGGCTTAAAGAATAACTACCGGTACAGTTGGATCTTTTTTTTTTTTTTTTTTTTGTATAAATGGCAAATAAAGTTCTTGGTGGTTCTAATTTAGAGAGTCTTTATATTTCTATTTACACCTCCGCCCCCCTCTAGAATCCCGCGGATTTCCACGGGTCCTGCTAGTATATTGTATATTCGATATAATAAAAACAAACAATTAGTGGATAGTGAGGCAATGACGTCACACACTCATGAGTAAGTTGCCAATTTGTTGGGTGATTTTTAAAGTTTTTCATGTCATTAAAAATTCATAACTTTCGTATTATTTATCCGATTTTGCTAAAAAATTGTTGTGATGGGTTTGTCTGATTTTTCAGTTTTTTACAGAAATTAAGTTATTTTTGGAGTGGACTTGCCCTTTCGGAGCTCCTTTCTATTTCACACTGTTCAGATACCCCCTGAAAGCTGGAGGGATATAGAGGTACACAAGACGAATCGGCTTTATTCACATGAAAATGGCACTTTGTGTAGATTATCGGTTAATTTGTTATTGTTTTTAATATTAACATTTCTTCCAAACATCAGAATTCGTTATATTATTATTGATAACCAGTATTTAAATTATTCAATGACTTTCTTTTTATTTCACCTTGGCCCGTGTTCGTTTGTTCGTATGTTCGTTTGTTGATTTGTACTAACGAAAGGCACTCACCTGTTTGCGTCAAACAAGAGAGGGACAGATGAAATCCTGTTCTAGACTCAGACCTATCAGAGCGGAAGGTGATCTCAAGATGGTTTCCAAGAGAAATATAAGGTGTAATCACTTTGTTTCCACTGTACTTTGCTTCAGAAGATGGATATTTAATTTCTTTGAAATATAGATAATCACTATCCTCGGTATGGAAATCATCAAATATGACGACAATCCTTTGAGCGGGTTCTGCTCGTACATCCCATTGAATCTCTAGATTGTTGTCGTAGTTGTCAGGATAGTTCGGAGATGTTACATTCTTGATATCACCACATTTTAATGTGATCGGTTCAGTCTCTCCATCGGCTGTAAGTAGGAAGGACGTAAACTTACTAGCAAACTGTTTATATTAGAATATTTATAAAAAACTAACTTTTTATATACCACGCCTTTATAATAATGACCTACACCGGTACTGATTTGATCATTTGATATCATTCATCTCTTGATAAACACACGTAATAAAGTTAGCATGAAACGTGATGTCCTCAACGATTAAATGTTTCACCAATTTCCCAAATTCACCCATGTTATCACTCACTCTAAAACATACTTTTATTGGCAAAGGTTCGCTGAACATGGAGTGATCATGAAAAGATTAAACGTTAATGTGTCATCACTGAATTCAAGTGTGAAAAGCCGCTTTATTATTGTACAATATACATACCATTTACTCGGCCACATCTGAGAGTAAGAAGAACAGATGAAGTTAGAAGATAGAGAATGGACAGCGTATGAACTGGATGCATGGTGATCATCTCGTTAAGGCCACTTTGTAAGTTGCGTCCCTGAAGAAACAAGTGTACAATACTGTTAAAGGAAGATGGCTGAAACAAGTGCTACAGGCCGATGAGACCGACAGTCAAGGAGAATTACAACCTATCAAACCAACGATGTCGATTTTAGGGTTATGAAACTGATGGTCCATAAGGTCAACATTCTCATGTGCTTTCTTGTTACTGTCTAGAGGGTCAACTCCATAGTTTTATATTGTTAAATGTAATACAGGGCCCCGAAGTACAACACGATTGTAACATGCTGGTCGGTCAGCCCTGGTAAAAGAATGCTGAATAAATCCATAAATAACTAGACAAATGAATGCGACTTCGTCTCTTACATGCCTCCGCCCTAAATTCAATATAGGAGATGGATGGAATTATATGTGACATATCACAATGAAAACAAGAAGCCTATCTTTGTGGTTCTTGAGATATATCGTAATAGCAAGGCTAAAACATGTAACTTCATGAATTGACCTCTGTGATCTCTGACCTTGAACCTAAGGTCTGATCAGATCATTTTCTATGGTGATACACAATACTGTTTCCCCAAGTTGAGCCTCATCTGTAGTGGTTCTTGAGATTTTGCAATAACGAGGTTAATATCTCTAATTTCAGAATTTGACCTCTGTGAGCTTTGACATTTGACCTAATTGCTTCAAAATGTAATCTGATTACCTTCTTATCGTGATAAATATTATCACCAAGTTTGAGCCTCATATCTCTATAGGTTCTTGAGAGAACCTCTCAAGAACGGCAATCCACCGTATCTCATGCATTGTTATTGTGTTTTGTATACGGAAATAAATACTACTACTACTACTAGATGCGAATAACTAAAACTCAGAAGTTAACCTCCGTGACCTTTAACCTTTGACCTAATTACTCCAAGTTCTTATCAGATTGTCTTCATTTGGTGATACAAAGTATCAAATTTGAAGTTCATATCCCAAGTGGTTCTTGAGAAAGCCGGACAGACGTACGGATGGACGAACAACCCGAAAACATAATGGCTCCGGGACCACCTTCAGTTTACCGAAGATACAATTGTCTTCTTATATTTATGAAATATAATTTCACTTTTGCTTGCATTTTTCCCATGCCTCATTGCAAGGACAACAGCACCTTCTTGGATAGAAGCATGGTGTTAGTCGCGTTAAAATACACCTTCTTTGATATTATTATCTCCCCCCCCCCCCCTACACTTCCCTGCTATGGTAATGCTTTTGTGTGACACCGATCCCTAGTGATTGTAATAGCGTTCGTTAGTCCCTGGTATTAAATATTTCATGGATTCTAATCTTCAATAGGTAACCATAATAAACCAGATCGTATCAACAATACATTCAGCGACATCCTTTACAATGAAATATGCTATAGTTCACTACAACTTCATTTATAGCCTTCTAACTTTCAATATTTTTTAATATTTTTCTTCAAAATGTCCGTTTTGCTCATACGCATGACTTACTCCCTAGTACACCATGTAGACTGCTTCTGAATTGATCTTTTCTTTTTCGAGACAACGCCCATTTCATAAAATTAGATTAGTTTTGCAAACGGCGTAGAATATTCAACAAAATAACAAGAAGGCCTACAATTGGCATAACAAAATCATTCTCTGGCTGTTTCCTAGAAACAACAGAGTGTCAAATAAACGTGTATTGATAAAGAATCAAAAATCAGAATTATAAATTGCAAATATGTATATAGTTACATATATATATATAATAATAAACGACGAAGCCCAGAAAAAGTCCGTTCCATTGATAGGGAAACCAGAAAACATAGCAGAAAGTTAGAAATAGAGAGGAGTAATCGGAGCACAGATTGGAGAAAACGGAATGAAAAAATATAGTGAAGCTGAGAGAAAGAAGCAAGAATAGGGTGGATTCACAATTAATAGCGCCCCCACCGGCAAGCCGCGGCAGGCCAATATTCTTGGACATCTTCCAACAGTGCAGCGCAACAAAACGCAAGCCTCCAATCGAAATAGCCAAAGTGGTCCAAACTGTATAAACACATTCAATGGGATTGATTGTTCCGATATCAGCGGACATTTTAATATTGAATTTGGATGTCAAAACACACCAATCAATAGATTATGACTAAAAATTTGCCCTGATTTTGGAAAATTTCAATAAAAACTTATCTTTTGGCCCAAATCTGACAGATATTATTACATTGTTGATTATCAAAAGACCGGTTTACTGACATATTCAAATATTAAGCATACTTTTTAAACAAAAATGACCTGAAAGCTTGCCCGAAGCTTGACCGACATAATAAAAAATAATGTATGCAGACTGGATTCCAAGTATTGTAGTTAATTCAATAATAACAAGTTAATGAAATAACTCGTCACTAGGATCCCAGGAAAGAAACATCAATACATTAAAATATGTCAGTGAACAAGTCTGCTTGACAACTTTTTCTAGCATTAATGATACAATATCCTTTTTGCAGCCAACATCAAATTCTATACAAATTTGCAGGAATTATGAATATGTCATTTATATGTCCTATCTGTGATATTTAAACATTAGCAGTGTCCTGGTATTCCAATTAAGCAAGGAAACCCGTTTACATTGTAGAATTCACTGTCAGACACTATTGAGTGACGGACTGACATCCTTTTTTCTTTGGGATACATTAATGAGCTGTATCAGGTTCATGAGCATTTGTCTACATCAATAACCCAATACTTGTAATGGCCAAAATTAAACTGATTGAATCTTTGTGCACAAAACGTACGACCGTTCGGTAAAAGGGTCTGAAAATCAGACTATTACTTAGATGATTGCAATCACTTAAGTCGATTCGACAACTAATGGTCGTTATTTTCCCACCAAAAGCCATTTTCAAACCCTTTCGTTTCGAGAAAATTTCTAAATTAGTATTGTCTGGAACTTAACCTTTTCATTTTTGTTTGGCCTGCAATTAGGACATAGTACCTTTAAGGCACATTTTAACATAGAATAGGCCCATTACATCTCCTTTGCTGATAATAATGGTAGGAAAATTTACCCCATAACAAAAGTGACCATAATGGCCAGTTTGGACCAGAAAGTGGTCAAAATGACCAAATCGTCGTGATTAGCGTAACTAGAAGTAATATTGTTGGCATTAGCGCAAACTTTTAACGCCGTTACGCTACTCGCCTCTAAACATTTTCTCACGATTTGGGCCCCCTATTTCGCCCCTCCCTTGCCGCCGGCTGGATCCGCCCCTGCCACCATCCCCCTCTTTCTGGTTACGATTTTGGGTTTCTGTGCGACTTGATCGATCACGAGATTTGAACAAAAAAATCAATAGAAATCGAAGACCCGGTGGGAATTCCCCAGTTTCTTCCGACGCCATTTGAATTAGAATGTGACGCACATTTTCAGGAAATAACAAATTCATGATACAATCTGGTGAGTTCAACCCCCCCCCCCCCCCCCCTCCTTGTCTTCCCTTGCACACACACTGCAGTAGATCGATGCAAAGGCCCTTCCCCCTTCTGAAAATGATTCGCTGCCCCCAATACAACGTACAATACATTCAGCGATACCCTTCACAATAAAATATGTTACAATTGAATATGTTAATTTGTCGAATTTCCGTATGTGACTATTCGCCAGGCATGAAAATGGAAGTACAATTGGCTTTTTAAAAAAAAAATCATTCTAGACTATGGCTGTTTCCATAAAGAAAAAAAGAAGTCAAAAGAGTTACAAATGACAATAACAATTTACAAATATATATATATATATATATATATATATATTGTAATATATATGTCTTAAATAATATATACTATATAATACATACATAAAAATAAGTTAACACAAGTCCAGAATAATACATTCCACGGACTGGGAAACCAGAAAACATAGCAGATAGTTAGAAATAAAGAGACGTATTAGATCAGAGCAGAGGTGGTACAAAGAGCGGAGAAATAAGCATCGTATACAGTCTGTACGAAGCTATGCCCGTTAAAATATTATATATTTAACCTTTCAAAGTCCATACAAGCAAACTGACATGGGCATATGATGGGTAAACGAAATCAACTGTGTGGAGATACAGGGACATATACACTTACCTAAATGTTCGTTCACTCTTTAATTATACTAGCACTGTCGCTGATGTTGATTGCTGTGGAAGCTGGCAATGAAATACTCTGTTATCATGTTCCGGCAACACCCGTTTTTATTGCAATATGCTGTAAGTACAAACAGCAGTGCGGTTGCGCACATTAATTTTGCCAGCTTGCTTAAAGTGGGGAATCCCAAGAATGAAAAAATGTTGATGGATCGTAGCCTCGTTCTGTCCGTAAATTATCCTCGCTCGCGCAATCTACCGTATAGACGGGAAAATGAGGTAAAGTGAAATACTCAAAACGTCCATGGCTTAGACTGTGCTTAAACCGTCAATGCATACGGGAAATCGTGTCAACAAGATCTATTTGTCTCATTGGCTGCTAGTGCAGATTTCAAAAAGATATTGTTTCCTACGGTAGATTTCCATTAATACAAATTCAGAATATTACATTTATCAGTTTTTGATTTGATAAACTGTTGAGATAACGTAAGTTGCCAAATTTAAAAGGACTGTTTAAACATGATTGAAGGCATTGTTAAATTATTTGACGTTTTTATAGACTGTATTAAAAAAAAATCACTCATGCTTTGCAAAAAGAAAAAACAAGAATAACGAAAAATAAATTCGTAATGCTGTGAAATGATAGATTTCATTTCACGCAGAAGATTGATCTATAATGAATTCCGTACCATTGCCCCGACCCAACTAATCTTGCTTCATATTCCCAACATTTCAACGTTTATTTTCAACAATTTATTTACCTAATTATTCCTATCATTATTTTCTTTCTTTCTTTTTTTCTGTTTATCTACCTTTCCACACGGTTCCTTTATTCAATATCAACATAATCGTGTTTACAAAAGATCGAAACATGCACTATCCATGACTTGCATGCATTTGTCATATAAATATTCAAACAATAAAATATAACAAAATAACACCAGCCACACAACGACATAATTATAAGATATTAGACTTTACAAAATATTATTTGTACACCAATTCTATAACATCAAAACCCGCCCCCCCCCCCACTCAGTGTTATTTAGGGTACGCATATGCGTGTTCCCAGCACCCCCCCCCCCCTCCCCCTTCAGCATAAGTCCGTGTGGGTAAAGTGAATACGGGTAGATCTTTTTCTTTTGTTATACGAGCCTTTTCAGCACCGCCCCCCCCCCCCCTTTCAGCATAAGTCCGGTGTGTAAAGTCAATACGGGCAGATCTTTTTCTTTGTTACGAGCCGGAGATTTTGGGAACACGCATACGCAAAATAAACAAGCAAACTGAACATAGACATTTGGTAAAATTAAACCGATTTTTTAATTTTTTTTTTAATGATATGCATCTTTCCTTATAAGTTTTAACAGCTGACATAATATTTTCAAACAGAGGTATCTGATTTTTTGCACTTGGCTGAATAGATTTAATTTCTTAAAAACTAAAGGCGTTGTTATGGACCTCCTTTAAACCTCCTTTAACAATGTTAAATCTGAGGTGCACGGTCCTACGTGTTATCAGTGTCTGTGATATGGTGTAATATTGAAGCCCTATGGCTGAATAGATTTAATTTCTTACAAACTAAAGGCGTTGTTATGGACCTCCTTTAAACCTCCTTTAACGGACCTCCTTTAACAATGTTAAATCTGAGGTGCACGGTCCTACGTGTTATCAGTGTCTGTGATATGGTGTAATATTGAAGCCCTATAAAGATTTCGCTTCAAAATTCCCCCCCCCCCCCCCCCCCCCACTCCGGGGTCGGAATGACCGCATGCGTGTTACCAAAATGTCCGGTAAAGGGGTACTTTTCGTGCGACAAAATCCGGCCCGAGAATTGTAAAAAAAAGGGGTGTATTTGACTTTTCACCCTGAGATTTCTTTAAAAGGGGGGTGTTTTTTCCTCTTTTTCTCTCATCTCTTTGGACTCCTGAGAAATTATTCCGAATCCAGGGAGGTACATTGAGCATTTTTCCGTATTTAGGGGGGTCTCCAAGGCAGGAAAAGCCCGCAAAAAGCCCGCGAAAGGGGGGTTCGGAAATGTTGGCAGTCCTCAGATAGGGGGTGCTTTCAAAAAGAGGGAACAAGCATACGCGTACCCTAAATAACACTGAGTGGGGGGCCGGGTTCAAAATGTCATCATGAAGTGCCTCAAAAAAGTAAAAATCTTTGAGTGACCGGTTTTACCATACCCATGTTCCCCAATTGACTGTAGTGTTATGAAAACCGTTAGGAAAACGCAAAATTTCGATTTCCAATCACAAATATCTTGATAATCAGACAGGCGATCGGCTTGTAAAAGTCATGGGATTCCTCACTGACCTAAAGGTTCATAATTATGATCGGAGCATCAGCTTAAATCCAGGATTTTGTTTAGAATCTAAGGCGATGTTACCGAGTCACTTTAAAGCCAAACAGTTTTTTTTTTATTGTGAGTTTGGCATTTATATTGGTCTTAAGTTTTGACCATACTTTATTTGAATGTCGGCATAACAAAAAATATTTTGTGTCTCTTCACTGTTGTTACAAAATGTACCGATGTTTATCAGCAACAATTTGGAATTTCAGCAATGAATCTTTCATGTAAAGAAAAAATTAAAACAAATCATGAGTATCACATATTTACAAGATTCGATAAATTTACATATAAAATACCAAAAAAAAATATATAGGCCTATTTTGTTAACCACCTCATATTTATATCGACAGTTGACTGTTAGGGAATCAGACAATACGACAATATGCTTGATCTTCTAGATCTAAACCCTGTTTCCATTTGGTGAGGCTGTTACATTCTTTCACATTATGTTTTAAATGAGAACGACTGGTAAATATGAAATATCCTATTTTTTCATTTTTAATATCAAAAGTAATGCTTCAGGTAAAATACATGTAGGTTCCATCAACTTTGGTAAAACACTCTTTTTTAAACCGATCCGAATAGCATTGCATAATCCATGATATTGAGGAAATTTATTTTTATACCAAATTTATGTTGAAATTCAAAATACAAGAGAAACGTACGAACCGTTAAAAAAAATCATTGAAAGAGTACTCCCTTCATACACTTTGTCACAATGTGACTAGAATTTCTTTCGTTCTAACCCGTCATGACCAGGGGCGTCGCTAGACCTTTTTCAGTGGGGGGGTGTAGAGGCCAACAATTACCGACAAAACTAGCCACCAATTACCGACAAAATTAAATGTCCAATATCTACTAATTCAACCCTATAAACCTGGGGCCGAAGGCTAAATTGCTTTTCCTATGGACTATATCTATAGTACTTGCATATGCGCAAAATGGTCATTTTCCTCGACAACATAAATTTACGAATTATTTCTTCAATTTAGTCAGCATCTCATAGCTATATATTTTAATGCAGGCGCGGAGCTAGGATCTTATTTTAGGGAGGGGCGGTAGTGAGCAAGAGAATCACTTAAAAGCGCGCTCATTAGTGGGGTGTGGGTGGTGGGCCTCCCGCGCGAAGCGCGGAAGTTTAGACGTTTCCTTAAATTATTAGGAAAAGAAGACGATTAATTGTACCGTTTTCGACTGGTAATCCTTGGCTGTATGAAGTCCCCCCCCCCCCTCCCGCGCTAAGCGCGAAAGCTTTGACATTTCATTAAATTATTATTTGCTGTACCGTTCTCGACTGTTTATCCTTTTCTGAATTCAGTTCCCCCCCTCCCGCGCAAAGCGCGGAAGCTTTGACATTTCATTAAATTATGAGAAAAAGCAGACGATTCGGTGTACTGTTCTCGACTCTTAATCCTTGTCTGAATTCAGTTTCTCCCCCTCCCGCGCTAAGCGCGGAAGCTTTAACGTTTCATTAAATTATGAGAAAAAGCAGACGAGTCGGTGTACTGTTCTCGACTCTTAATCCTTATCTGAATGAAGCTTTCCCCTCCCGCGCGAAGCGCGTAAGTTTTGACGTTTCATTAAATTATTAGAGAAAGAAGACGATTGGTCGTACCGTTTTCAACATTAATAAGCCCTATTCATCTGAATTCAGTTTCCCCCTCTCGCGCGAAGCGCGAAAGCTTTGACGTTTCCTCATATTATTAGAGAAAGAACACGATTCGTTGTACCATTTTGACTGTAAATAAGCCCTATTAATTTTGTCTGTATTCAGTTTTCCCCTCTCACGCGAAGCGCGGAAGCTTTGACGTTTCCTTAAATTATTAGAGAAAGAACACGATTCATTGCACCGTTTTGACTCTAAATAAGCCCTATCAATTTTGTCTGAATTCAGTTTCCCCCTCTCGCGCGAAGCGCGGAAGCTTTGACGTTTCTTTAAATTATTAGAGAAAGAACACGATTCGTTGTACCGTTTTCGACTCTAAATAAGCCCTATGAATTTCGTCTGAATTCAGTTTCCCCCTTTCGCGCGAAGCGCGGAAGCTTTGACGTTTCCTTAAATTATTAGAGAAAGAAGACGATTCCTCGTACCGTTTTCGAATCTTATTATTATTATTAAGCCCTATTCATCTGAATCCAATTTCCACCTCTCGCGCGAAGCGCGAAAGCTTTGACGTTTCCTTAAATTGTTAGAGAAAAAACACGATTCGTTGTACCGTTCTCGACCTTAAATAAGCCCTATTAATTTTGTGTGTATTCAGTTTTCCCCCCTCTCGCGCGAAGCGCGGAAGCTTTGACGTTTCCTTTAATTATTGGAGAAAGAAGATGAGTCGTCCTACCGTTCTCGACTCGTCTAAATTAAGTTTTTCCCTTCCGCGCGAAGCGCGGAATTTTTGGCGTTTCATCACAAAGAAAGGAAGACGATTCGTCGTACCGTTGTTGACTCTTAAACCTTGTTTGAATTTAGTTTCCCCGAAAATGTTAAACCTCTGATTTCTTTAGCTGATATTATAGGCAAGTGAAACTTCGAGAAAATACAAGTTTTGTAGTTGTAGTCACTCTCGAAGTCGTCACAGTGGATAAGAAGTCACAGTTCGTAGGGAAAAAAACTTGTCGGCCGACCGACAATATACATCTCACCGACTTCATACTTCTGCATTGATATAGTACACGAGGATGGAGCAAGAATACCGACACAGCTGACCCGACACAGCAACATATTTACCCGTGTCTTTCTTGCTCCCTCGACGAGACGACTCCACCCAACAACCCCCTTCTCTCTTTTACTCTCTTTTCCTCTCCTCCCTCTTTTTCTTTTTTCTCTTTCTTTCTTCTCTTTTCTTTCCTTTCCTTTCTTTCTTTTCTTTTCCTTTTTTTTCTTCTTTTCTTTCCCTTTCCCTCTCTTTTTCCCCCCTCTTTTTTCCCCTCTTTTTTTCCCCTCTCTTTTTTCCCTCCCCCTTTTCTCTTTTTTCCCGACGGCAGCGCAATTTTACCGACAATATCCTGACAGGTGGGGGGTGTCGCACCCCCCCCCCCCCCCCCACACCCCCCCTTTGGCGACGCCCCTGGTCATGACCCTGTCAAGTTGAAGGCAGAGAATGTAAAAGACATGTGCTTGCTGAATGGATGTGTTTGGCGGCATTTTAGGCATTGATTAGGCCTAGGTCAACGAAGTGGGGTTCTCTAGTATGGCAGGTGTTTTTCTTTGTATGTGTGTGTGGAAAGGATGAGGAGAATGGTGATAGGACAGTTTTTGTATTTAGAGGGTTCATTAAAGGAATTTTGATGGGACATTTTTGGCATTAGAGGAATACGAAGAATGTTAAGGAGTTTACTATTGAGCAAACCAAAGTGGGTTGAAGATTTAGTGCAGTTTAAGCAGGGAGATGAAAGAAAGGAGTGGAAACTCTTGTAATTTATTCAAACGCATTCGTGAGTTCTACAGCGTAGCAATGGGATGTGTAACATTCCACTTGGCTATGAAGTTCCATGCTCCGAACCGCGCTTCCACTGCGGGGACTTTCGGAGGCCAGGCACCAGTTTTACATGTATTACAAAATATCAAATTACCGGCAAAATTTCATTGTAAATCATAAACTTTATATGGGGATTATATTGGGAATAACGCATCAAACAATTTTTCAAATTGAATACTCCGCCCTTGCTATAATTCGTGTGCCAGAGTTGGTCAAAGAAAAATTAGATCCTGACAAAATCCATAAATGTAATGCGCTCTTTTATCTCATCTCCTGGTCAACAGTTGCATATTAGCGCATAACTTTCCGGCGGCTTGGACATGAGGTCAAAGGAAAGCGGCTTGATTCCACTCCTTTCTTTCGCCTCTCTGGTTCAAGCTATGGTCTTATTTTTTCGTACCACAGCAAGCCCATATTCCTGTATGAACTCATTTTCATACATAACAAGCTGCGAAAGCTTGCAAAGAGGTTACAAACAATTAAGACTTTGAATATTTATTGCTTTGCCTCACTATTTATAAAGGCAGGGGAAAAAAAAGAGTATAATACTGAGATTCGATCCCTCAAGTCAACTCGCAAGTTATATTAGTATAATGCTGCCCTTACCGATTGAGCTAACGATGGGTTGATGACAGTTATTTATATAATTACTATCACCCTATTAACAACCCTACCGGATTCCATGTGCGCATAAGCTGGTTTCCTTCGCGAGCTCAATCTGGGCTTAATGTGGTACGACAAAAATTAGACACGGCCGGGCAGTGAGTTTTTAGCCAATTTCGCCAGGGCACCGAGCGGCGGCCGCACGGGAACCGCTTGATTTTAGGGCATCACTCGGTCGCCGCTGAAGTTTTAGTGCGGAGTTAAAATTCGGGCGGCGATTGCTCACTTTTTGATCACGCCCTAAATACGCTCGATGCCGGGCGGTCGCCGCCGGGCACCGACCTAATCGAGCGTTTGCCGTCGAGCGATTTGGGTCAAAAAATCGAAGGCGCTAGGTCATAGGCTGCCGAGCGGTCGCCGCCCGGTCGCCGTTGGGAGATCAGTCGGTCACTGAGAGTTTGTACCCTTTTTGCAAGCTTTCGTAGCTTGTTATGTGTGAAAATGAGTTTAATCCAACTAAAGAATTTGAGTGACGCATCAGGATAATAAGTACTTCACTCACTAACAAAAACAAGTACGGAGACAATGGATTTCTCTGACGGTGACACCCTCGCCCTCATAGTACAGTGTCCGTTAAGTAGGACACACGAAGAAGTGTTTTCATAAAACAGGAAACCTAAACCCAAAGAATAAGTGTAGGTATTCTGAAAAATGAGATGTATTCCTGCCCTTTGATGTACAATATTCTTTACGAAAATGTACAAGATATATATATAAATGAAGATATTCCTGGCATGCTGTGATGCCTTTCAGCGTGATTATTATGGGCGCAGCCATTTTCTTGAAGAGGTGACGTACCTGTTGAAGTTGTACATGTATCATGCATAAAGCTTTAGTTGGAAAGAATTTTTTAATCAATAAAGAAACCTTTACTATTCAATTTTTTAAAAAAATGAGATGATAGAAATTATATTAGGTGAAACAAAAATAAGAGGGGCACAATTGTAACAAAATTCATTTATAAATACTACACTATAGCAGTTGACAAATCTATTTCATTTATGAGAAACCTTCACCCCAGAAGAGCACTAACTTATTTATGCAATTTGCGTTCTGGCAGTTATAGTACAAAGGATAATAGCAGGTGAATGAAATGCTTCATCACCACACACGTCTGGGAACGAAGCATCCATACATTTGAATACATTTACTTGATAAACGACTTCGCATAGTACGTCACATTATCAAGAAAATTGCGATGTCCATGTCGTGCTGAGAAACTGTACTTTAGTTTTGCTATACCTCTCTCATAAACTTTGGTCGGGAATCTTGTAGATTTATGGGAAATAATATAATAAATCTCTCAGAATAAGTAAATTTATTACTTGGGGTTCGGTTTCCTTTGACCATTTCTAAAAAGAGGGGCAAAATCGAAAGAAATCCAAAAATTTATAGAGGAATTTATGAGACACAGATTCGTATGCATTTTCGAAATCAATAACGAGTAACATGCCAGCTATATCCTTTATTTCAGTGTAAAGTAATGTGTCGTATAATAAACGTATACTTTCCCCAATGAAACGATCTTTTCAAACTCCCTTTTGATTTCCGTATATCAAGTCAGAAAAAAACCTTTAGTCTATTAGCTATACAACCGGACGCTAGTTTATAAATAACGTTAAAGGCATCGTTTAACAATGTTATGCATGGCCCTCGTGTTACCAGTGTCTGTAATGTGGTGTTATATTGAAGCCCTAACAAAATTGCGCTTCAAAATGATCATGAACATATAAATATTATAGTATTAATGACTGCTTTGAGAGAAATAGTTGTTTTTATACGCTCAAGGGAAGGTTAGAATTGTGCTATTACCCGAGGCGTGCCGAGGGCAATAGCCCAATTGTAACCTTCCCGAGAGCGTATAAAAACAACTATTTCTCGAATATTAAAGCAGTCATTAATACTTTTATATGCCGAAAAAAAATAGACTAAAAAAATAAAAAATAAAAAATAAAAAAACTTTTGTCGAAGATGGGATTCGATCTCTTGCGTACAAAAGGTGATGTAACTAAAATCAGCGCCTTAAACCTCTCGGCCAGCGCGCTCTGCCATCATATATAGCAGTTTTCTCTAATATATATACATTAAAATGGATTGAAAACGGTTTGGCGTGGTGGATGCTTCGCCGCTGCTCCATTAAACGGGCTCTTCTTTTACTTTTGCAATGCGTATTGGCACGAACTTAGATCAAGATCTATCGGCAGATGTTGTTTTTTTGTTTTTGGAAGTTTATTTTCGTCTTCATGTCAACAATGCAAGATAAAATTGTCGGTAAGATCGATCGAGATTCAATTGTATTGAAATTACCGACCAATTCTTCGCACACGTACGGTATCCTCGATCGCTCAGACCATTTTTTTAACATGTAAACCTATGGGGTAACCATGGAGACTGAACTATTTTCCCGGTAACCATGGTTATTGGGATTTTAGAACTGTTTTAACCATGGTTACTGGGAATTTTCGGGAACAGTTAAAGTTTATGAATGCAATTTCGACCAATCAGATTACTGGATTACTTAAGTGAGGTATATAAAGTCCTTTAATATCTGGAATTAGAGTATGGAACCAACTTGAAAGTTGTATCAAGACGTCACCTACTTTAAACAGTTTTAAACACACTTTAAAAGCTCCGTTATCTGCAGACGACGTGTAAGTGAACTTTGGGGGGTTTTCGTGTGAAGCTAACCAACTTTTCCTATTTCCAAAATTATTAAATTTGGTTGACATGGTTAATTTATATCATGTATTCATACATGTAATGAATCCATTTTCAGATATCTTGTAAACAATCTAAGTGTATTAATTAAAGAGCAGTTGAATGTAAATATGTATATAACAATTGTGGTATCCCATGTGTTAATCTATATCAGATTATAAAAAATGTACGTTTTCAATCTTTTTTTTTTCTTGTTTTTAAATATGTGGTTATCATCTATTCTATATTTTCTTTTCATTTAAACAAAAGTATTTTCTATTCAAATTGAAAATTCTATTCACATATTTCTTGTTAAATATCAAGGATAATTCTTGAATGATCAGTTATTCATGAGAATACTAATTAATATGTATTTTACCTGTTTATATGTTTGTGTATTCATCTATTATGTTTATGCTGCTGTTATTTGTGTTATTCTTATCAAACAGGGCCTCATGGAAGACCACCAAATTGGTGATAATTATGTGCCCCCCCCCCCTGTATAAACATCAGAAATAAATAAATCAATCAATAAATGAAGTGCCTAATATATATATATATATATATATATATAATAATAATAATCTTTGAGTGACCAGTTCTACCATATATAGTTTCCCCAATAGACTTTAGTGTTATAAAAAAAAAGACGTTAGGAAATCGGTTTTTGGAATTTCGATTTCCAATTATAAATATATTGATAATCAGACAGGGGATCGGCTTGTAAAAGTCATGGGATTCCTGACTGACCTAAAGATACCCAATCTCTTTAAGCAAGGGAATTGGGCGCCAGTTTTTAAGTGAATCTCTAAACGTCTTCCCTTTCGGAATCAAACTTATAGTCCCACGGTTTTGCGTTTGTGATATGTATCCTGTAAAATAAACATGGTTCAATGACTTTACTATGAAATATTGTATATCTTCCCAAAAGAAATGAACCTTGTACTAAATTCCAGTCTCCAGCAAAAATAGTGGTATGCGGATTTTCATAGTCTTTTATGATTTTTTGCAGATCAGCAAAAAATGATTCTGTATTTGACCCTTATAACGATGCGATTGTAAAATTATATTCATAAAGTGTAACATTTAAGACCACAAAATGTTTCCTACATCGTCTATTTTCACCCTATTTATATATTACCTGGGACCGTGCCTTTAAAAAGAAATACTTTTCCCCTTGAATCGGTCGTATTACAAGCTAAAAAAACACTTGCCTGCCCACTCCCTACGTATTTCGTTCTCTATATCTGGTTTTAAAAAATGCGTATCCTGAATGCAACACACATCACTTTGTTTTGAATTTAAATATAACAAAATATCCTGTTATTCCCCATTATCATTATGAGTATCCAACTTGTTTTCTCCATATGTCCACATATTCCAGTTTATGCACTGTACTAAACTGTATTCTTTAACTACGTGCAGATGCCAATATGGCCTAATTCAATTATTTATTTCTGATAAGTGCCCCTTTCCCTTCCTGATAATAGTTGCGTTTCTCTCTCTCCCTCTCCCTCTCTCTTAATTGCATCTTTTCGCCTCTGATAAGTGCCTCTTTTATTGTGACACGTGCCCCTTTGCCTTTCTAATAAGTACCACATTTCCTTTGGATAAGTGCCCTTTTTTCTTGGGTCTCGGGATTATTTTATTGGCTGCAAGATTTTCATTCGAAATGTGTTTGTATGCAATTCATGACGTATTATGATACGGCAATTGTTGAGTTTCTATCTTGAAAAATACAGATTTTGTATCACTTGAAAGTGAAAAATAGCTCTAAATTAGGGTTTTGACAATAACAAGTTTTTATTTCAATAGGTATAATGCTTTTTTCTTAGGTCAACTGATGACATAAGGTAAATACATGCAAAAAAAAATGGGAACCAGTGCATTGCCTAATAATTTTCATATGACACACCACTGATGTTTCGGACGTTACACACTGTTAACATTATAACTTTATTCAAGTTAATTGCTTTTCTTTAGGTATTATTGACCTCAGTTACATTGTTTGCAGAAAAATACTTCTGTAACATTTATGGAAAAAATTGTGCAGTTTTAATTAGTTTAGCACATACATGTATACCAAGTTTGTCTTCATCGACCACTCAATTTATGTAAGGAATATTATTCATTTCAAGAACGTGTACCGGTAGTTAAAAATGCTTATGTGATCTAACAGACTGAAATATGAAGCTAATAGCAATTGTAGTCATCAAAACTCCTTAGAAAATTCACTTAGAAACATACTCTTTATTGCATGTTCTGAACAACAGTGTGAAATGTTTACTATGGTTTGTTTCGGATGTTACACGATGTTAACATTTTAATGAGATCATTAATTTCTACAAACTCTACAATATAGATGTTTAATCAGCTTGCTAATGTTCTTTGCCTTCAACTATATAGTGTGTCATTCAATAATATCACTAACACATACATGTATGTAAGCAAAACATTGACAAATCTTTAAAAAAATAAAACTATAAAAACGTACCCCCAGTCATGTAAGTACGGTAATACGAAATAAGTGAATCCTAATTTATGTACATCTCGAGAATGAGACATTTTAGATGTAGTTTAAAATTGTGTATGTGTTAGGTTATAATACTACTGTAGTAACAATCATCCTTTACCACTATTTGTATTAGGAGGCTGTTTCAAACGACAACATTTTTTAATGCTCTTAAATAAGTATTTATTTATTTATTTAATTGATGACCGATTGATGAATGGATGGATTGATTGGTTGGTTGGTTGATAGATCTTAACTCTTGCTGTGCCTATATCACAGGTGACAAACAATATACAGTGTAGGTTAAACATGTACCGTATTTGCCGGCGATAAGGCCGCAGCGCCGCACCCCCTACTTTGACATTTCGTAGAGGAAAAAAAACAAAAACGGACAGCCCATTTATATTTCACACTAGTGTAGGGTTGCGGTTCTAACAGATAATTCCTAGCACTCTTAAGACAGAGGCAGCCCAGCAGACATGTTGTAGGATTGATAACTACTGGCTAACTGACCAGGTTTTAATGTGTAAAAGCATTACAGCATTCTATGTAGCATTCCACATACATTCCATGCAAAGTAAAATAAACAATACATATTCATATAGTCCCATACAAGTATAAATCAACATCACAAAGTATTCTTGAATATTCAAACATAAACAAAGGGTATATATTGAATATTCATAGTATATGTAAATTATAAGCTTGACTGCATGAGGTGAAAATTGAAAACAATGAGAGAGAGAGATAGACAGATGAAAGGATGGTGGATGAAAAGGGTTAGTGTGAATGCGGGATGACCTATTAATATGAAAGGGATGAATCCTGGATATGAAGGGGAGTTTCAGAAGTTCAAAATAAATCCCTACACTAGCTTATACATTTTGTATGTATGCATACATTTGAGGAAGATACTACATGTATATGTTTAGGATCATTAAATAAGGTATTACTGTTAATTCCCTTTTCTTTTATACATGTATGTACTTTCTAAACAGATTAGTTACGTGTACTGAGTGCCCTTTTTAAA
Source organism: Strongylocentrotus droebachiensis (assembly GCA_035222895.1). Lineage (NCBI taxonomy): Eukaryota > Metazoa > Echinodermata > Echinoidea > Camarodonta > Strongylocentrotidae > Strongylocentrotus > Strongylocentrotus droebachiensis. Next base: position 450,567 of record JAVYIG010000625.1, read on the forward strand.
AGGTATTTTCAAATGAAAATCCATATTTCCCAATTTTTTTTAGAAAAACATTTTAATTTGCTTGATTTTATCAAATTTATATACCTGTATCATACCCGTGTCATGTACATGTACACTGGGTATTGCTTAAGTGGGTGATTTTTAGCTTTTGTAACCTACCAAATAGTTTAGGTTGACCATACAATCTTTGCCTTATATGACATAATTTGGAACAACCTCTGTAAAAATGAAAACGTGATGATTTGCAAACACACAGCAATGTAAATAGCAAGACGAGAGGTTGAAAAATTGAAATTTGCTATTCTCACATCTATCTTTGCCCCTCATTTGAACTAGTTAAAGTATGAAAATGTCTGTTAACAGTTTAATGTAACATCCGAAACGTGCTAACAGCATACCAGAAAGTGCTGTTAAAATGGCTGAATAATTTTTATGAGTCACTTTTATTGAGATTTTTTCTGATAAATTACAATTAAGGATATACTAAAGCAGCCAGCAATGCCTTGCACCACAAAGTGTGGCTTCAATATTTATGTTTTATAAGTCAATTTTGCAGAAAATTTAGATATTTTACGGAAAATTTGATTTTTTGCATCATATTTCTTCATATTTTTATATTTAGATCTAAATGAAATTATCAAAATAGTGTTTTTAACAGGAGTGTGCATTGTGAAATCGTAACTTGCACATATGATCGAAAATTAGTTGATATTTGCAAAGTATGTGTTAACAATCAAATAGTGTAACGTCCGAAACACCCTTCTTGAGTTTACACAAAATTATTGGATTTGAAAGACCTGATTTGTGTTTTGACTTGTGTTAAGACTTATAATAACTTATTTCATAATGATTTATTCACTCCAGATACCCTCAAATATGGATTATCATCATTTATTTGGTATTTTTTGTTTCGGACGTTACATTTGTTTCGGACGTTACAACTGTAAACGGAAAATTGGTTTTAACTATAAAATAGTATTGTAATGATGTATTGCAGATTTCTTTTTTTTGGTGGGTAGCCGCCATGAAATGTTTAAAAAATGTTACGAAAGATAGGTCCTGCAGTTCATATATTTTTTGCTACTTCAAATTGAAAGTTGTTTCGGACGTTACAAAATTGTTTACGGAAAATGAGACAACTTTTTCAAATTGTGAATATATTTCTAATATAAGCGCTACTACAATTAAATTATATTTTCTTTTAATTTAATGACTTGGAGTAACTAATAAGCTTATTCAAACCATAAAAAATCTCATTAAATGATTGTTCTAGTGGGTTAAATGAGGGCCTACATTGTTTACGGAAAATGTAACGTCCGAAACACCATTTTAAATTGCACTGTTCCATCAAAATACAGGAGTTAATTCAGATTACTGTTAACTTTCTTTAAGATCCACCCATGCTAATTAATCATCAATAGAAAAAAAAACATATTGCTTGTGGGTATATATATTTTTCGGCTCCAACCAAAAAGGTATGTCAATTTTGTTACAAAATTCCGTAAACAATTGGCTGTTCAGGGATACCTCATGCACATAAAGCAACGCTGACAATTTTTCGTTAAGCTATGGGAGGTTAACCTAGGTCCATGCTACAAGAAAAAGTTGTAACTGATTTCTAATTCTTTATCTTTGTAAAGTTTCAGGCTGTCAAAGGGTCATTAAGCTATGTGGTCATAGTTAAAAAAAACCAGTGCCTTACTAAATCAGCCTAGGGCAATAGGCCATTTTGCGTAATGTAACCAAATTTAATGCACAAGTCTTTGTGAAGTGCCTCAATACAAGCTATTTCATTCACCTGGTAAAAATAATAGGATTTCAAAAGTTAGAATGCAAACTCCATATATTAAGTGTTGCTAGGTAGGTCAAGCCATAATGTTTGTCCAACCTGGCAACTACTAATGTATGCAGTTCGGATTTTGTCTATTGAAATACTATCATTCTTTTCAGGTGAATGAAATTATTTGTATTGAGGCGCTATACGAAGACTTATGCATTAAATTTGGTTACATTACGAAAATGGCCTATTATAGTAGACTTGTCCACCATCTTATAAAATGTGCAAGCATTACAACGACATATCACATAGGAATCACCAGAGTTGATTTAATTCTTGAAAGTCTTTTCGCTCGAATTTCGAACAGAAATGTCTATAAATCATCTTTGCACATATTGAATCCATCTAATGGATCGTAAATCGTCTCTAAACTTACCAATTTGTTGGATTATTTCAAAACAAAATCATGTCAGCGAGAGCTGTGAAGAGGTACTTTCAGTCCATATAACAGTCATGTGAAGGAATGACAAGGATCTGATCAATGTTTCGATCATAGAAGTATTTCTTCTCTCCGGGGAAGTCCACGCTGAATCATACAGTAGACATGTTCAGACGTGGCTCCCTAGTCGGCGGAAGTTATCACTGTAGCAATCAGTGGCGGATCCAGGGCCCCCCCCCCCCTTGAGAAAAAAATCAAGTAAAATCACGTGATTTTTTCCTTTTTTTTGGGGGGGGGTGCAAATTTTTAAATTTTCGAGGACCAAAAAAAAAAAATAGTGCTCACTATCTGGCAACGATCTTTCTTTTTTTTTGGGGGGGGGGGGGGTAATAGACAGTGATAATTTTTCTTTTTGATTTACGCCTTTTTGAATGACTTTTACGATTGTTTTTCTTTTTCGTTTCTTTGTTTGGTTGTTGTAGTTTTGCGGCAGCTTTCAAAGGCATATCTAAACAAGGTTTTATGGGGAGACAATTTGTTTCATTTAGTTCACATGTCAGCTAGACACCAATGCACATGTCCTAACTTTATTATCATATTATAATATAAATTGCTCGTCCAATCTTGCAAAATGTTATTTGGCAAGCTGTACTGATAGAATTACACTTCCTCTTGAACTATTACCCCATTCACAGTGGTTTTGAAATTTGTAGCGGCGTTGTAGCGGAGCGGCGACACCGCCATAACACCGCTACAAATGCATTCACAGTAGAAAAGTTATCCCGCTGCAGCAGCGGGATAAATATCATGTACCCATTCACGCTGCAGCGGGTGATTTTTATTACCTCCGTAACAAACACGTGTATGCATGGCTCATGACCCGCGAGTGACCCCGATATGACCGGAAATACTTGCTTGAAATTGCGCGGTAAACATGTCAAGTTGCTTTTTGTATCCTCGATCATATTACTTTTTAAAAAACTAGCATTTTTATTGCTTCCAGTCAGAATATTTTAATTTTTTGAAGTGTGAAATATTTTTATTTGGATAATTATAATACCTACATAATAATAAAATCAATTTGAATCCACTGGTTACTTTATTTCTATTTCACTTTATGTTCCCCATTGCTGTAGAAAAGAGGTCAGTGATAGGTAAGTAAACAAATCACACGTGTTTGTCGCGGTGTTATAGCGGAGAGCCTTCACACTGAGTAAACACCGCGACAGCAGCGGGACTGTCCCGCTGCTGTAGCTAGGCGTCCCTAGCGATAGTTTGTGTCGGCGTTATCGCTAGGCGGTGTTATCCCGCGATAGTTTATAACGGGTCCGAGCCTTCACACTGAAGACAACACCGCGACAGCAGCGGGACAGTCCCGCTGCTGTCGCGGTGTTTGAGGCCACTGTGAATGGGGTATTAGTTATTTAAATACAAGTTTGTTTGCGTGACCATTCAAGAAAGACGACATTGCCGGTCACGTAGGTTGTTTAGATTAGCCTAATAAAAAAGCGAACCAAAAGCTAAACGAAAGCGACAATGTCGGTCTCGCGGGCTTTGTGACAGCTTTCTTAAAGAAGTTATTATGTTTCTATAAGAATTCCGGTGAATAATGAGAAATATAGTCAAGGTGTATCATCGTAACCGCCCTTTATAGAATTCACACATCACACAATTGGCTCCGTCTGTTTTTATTTATCTGTTGGGTGTCTCCTCTGAATCGCGAACAAATAGACACAAAATATATACATACAAAAAAAGTTAGAATACAGTGACCTTGTTAACAATTGCAATCATACTAGCGAGAAGTTATTATGTTTGCCGTATCTATTAAAGCCAAAGCATAATATTTTCTGTCACAATATGAAATAGAAAATACTTTCCCATAGTTATGCTGTCACGTAGATCTTACTGATATATTTGTTTTGGTTATCATACTTCTTATTCTTCCTCTTTTCGGCTGAGATTGGCCAAATTTGTAGCCGCGTAGACCTGTTTACTAATGTACTTTGATTTATGCATGTTTCTCTCCCTAACCCCTCGTCACCATCCACTCCATTCACACGTTGTGAATGATGACATCTCTATGTACTGAATCCACTTTGCATACATAAATTGTTGCTATGTCGGGAAATTATCCACTTCGTACAAATGATCCAAAAATATCCACAGATCTTTTTACACCTGGAGACGTCCAACTTTTTGCATTATAGAATAATCCCTGCCAAAGTGATGGAGTTCCTTTATGAATACTTTTTGTTTGCCCTCCTGAAGAGAATGTTTCTACCTGTGTATCATAGAATTTACCGCCGGTGCATAAATGAATAATTATTTATACGTAACTTTCATGAACACGTATCCAGCAGTCGTCTCGATTGATTTAAAAGTGTTGTACACATTAATGACCGTTATTATATTTCGACTGCTTGACAAGGTACCTGTATAACCATAATTATAGCCTTTTTGTAAGGTACTGTAATCATCATCATCATCATCATCAACCCAGTTCAGGTAAATGTAGTTTACCTTTAAGGTATTTGTCACATGTTATAAATCAAAAAATACTTCTGCAACAACAATCTTATTGTGTGAAATCAGGAACTAACATTGGCAATACTGCTTGGGTTTCCCCGGTTGTTAAAAATAGAATTACATGTTTTTCTAAATGTATAAATGAACCGCCTACGTCTGCCAGCTTGAAATAAATTGGCACCAATCTTTCTTGTCTTTTACTCTTATATTCTTTCAAGGCAAATCAAAATGTATGTGGAATGAACTTACGTGAATGGAATAACGTTGCAAACATTGCACATGAAAATATGGATTTTTCTTTATAATTATGAATTAGACTCAGATAAACACAGTTTTTCTTTGATAAACTGATTGTATCAATTGATAAACTCAGTTTATCAGAAAAACTCTGTTTATCTATGATAAACTCAGTTTATCAACAGATGAACAGAGTTTATCAGATAAACAGAGTTTATCAATACTAATAAACTCAGTTTATCAACAGATGAACAGAGTTTATCAGATAAACTGAGTTTATCTGAGAAAAACTCAGCTTATCTGAGAAAAACAGAGTTTTTCAGATAAACTGAGTTTATCAATACTAATAAACTCAGTTTATCAACAGATGAACAGAGTTTATCAGATAAACTGAGTTTTTCTTGATAAACTGAGTTTATCAACTGATAAACTGAGTTTTTCTGATAAACTGTGTTTATCTGGAGATAAATTGAGTTTATCTGAGATAAACAGAGTTTATCTAGTTTTTACACAAAAGACGCATTCTCGATCGCCGACTGAGACGACGTGACGCATGCGCAGTGCCTTAAAATTACGTCACACGTTGCAGTCAAAGCTGTCGATGTGCAAATCTAAAAGTCCCTAATGAACCGACTCTACCTACCCTAGCTTTCTAGATCAAAAGATAATCAAGGAAAAAGAAACCACACTAAAAAGCGACGATAAAATACCATGGATACATTAAACGCGGCCAGAACGGGGATTCTACTTAAGAAGGATTGCACGACGTTCATTAGTCATAGGTCGACGATTTCATGTCATGATCAGCGGGTGTGGGAGGTAGAGGGCAGGAGGAGGCGACATTCAATTGGAAGGGTCTGCATAACACCCCCAACCCCCGAATTAGAGTTTAGACCGTTCTGCTCTTTCAGTGTTAAGTGACTCTCACACTCTGCCGTGTAGGCCTACCGTGTGCCACCGTGCGCGAAAATGTCTGCGGACGGTGGAGAACGGCGAGGGCACACGGTGGTTCGTTATCAAAGCGGGCAACACGTTAATAGGGCGTTGGCGCTTATTTACACCCGGTGGGACCCGGCGAAAGTTTTGGGCATGTTCAAAACTTTGGCCGGCTGGCACCGGCCGCAAGTAAGCGGCAAGAGGACGGTGTTGAACGGTATGAGGACGGTATGAATACGTTATGAAAACGGTCACACTGTATGAACACGTTCACAACACGCTCATAACCCGTTACGGAACGGTGATGAACGGGCCAAAAAAAAATCCACCGTCTGCAACGGGTTGTAAGCGGGTTGTGAACGTGTCATGAACGTCAGCAGTCCGGGGACTCGCTCACAGGACGCTCCGAGCGGTGAGGGGACGCTAAGTGACTGGTAGGTGGCTGCTACAAACCCGGTGCACACGTTCGAGACCCGGTATGGGCCCGGTATGGAAACGGCCAAAATTTTCAACAAAAGTCAATCTGGGCGGTGAAGACGGTAGAAGCACGTTCAACACCCGGTATGCGCCCGGTGAGAACGGTCAGAAGATGGCAACGAAACGGTGAAAAGATTAAGTTTATGATTTTTTTTGCGGCCGGGGACAAGTTCGCTCAAAACCCAACGTTCTGGACTCTGTTTTTTTTTTAATAGCCCGGCAGGTGGACGGTAGGCCTACACGGCAGAGTGTGAGAGCTCCATAAGATTCCGCACACAAGCGACAACCCTCTGTTAATCATTATTTATAATTATGCGAGATCCCTTAGAAAATAGAAGAGATCAATTTCCAGGGGGTCGGACCATCTCAAAGCATTCCATAGTACATTGAGTGAGCCGTACGTACGTAATCAGTATCCATGACATTAATGACTAAGAATTATTCATTCGTCGATGAGAGGGATGCAGCTGATGGCTGGTAACCGAAGCTTATTTTTTGTAAAGGTCATATCTTACGTGCTAAAGAGTATAGAGTGGCAGCAGTGATGTAATGAGCCAGAAAGGACTACAGCATCAATCCGTTTGGTAAGGGAGTTTGTGTGTTACACCCGCCCCTTCCCTGAAATAACATGATTACATTTCCTTGTTCAGTGTTTTTTGGGGGAGGGGCATACACAAACCCACACACCAGTGCGTAACATGGTAGCAGGTTCTTTTTTATTTTTCTGATATAGCCAATGAGGTATTAGCAAATACAGTCTTGTGTCTGTAGTGACCAAACTCGTTTTTACCATTTAAAAACTTGGTTTTTCATTTAAGAACACCGTACAGCATATTGGGTGTGTCTAATTTAAACATACGTGTCAGACCCGAAGCCTCATTACTTTATTGGTCACGTGGGTCTGTGTACTTACGTTAAGGAAAAAGTAGTCCCTTGATTATTTATCTATAAATTGTTTGTAGGTAAAGTTAAATGTATCATAATGAAATAATGAAATTATGATATTTTCTCATGTATGTTTTATTGTTCTATCTTAAAATTGATTATTATACTTAGTTCAGAAGGATGTGCATTAATGTTCGAAAAGTAGTCCTTCCGGACGTGCGCTATGTCAGGCAAGGCCCTTATGGGCATTTTATATAACGGACATTCGTTCACTTGCTTTAAGCGAAGCTGGTTGTTTCAATTTACTCCTTCCGACACGCTTAAGTATAAAGCCGTCAATGTAGCCTGTTTGTGTTGCAACATTTATACAGCTGCTGAGGTGTAAGGTGTCATTATTAACACCACGCTGAGGTATAAGATGTCTTATACACACCACGCTACAAGCTACGCTACAACAGACGATGACGTATTATTTTTTTTTACCCGTGTGATATTTAGTCTAGGGGGTTTCCGTTTTTATTTATAAAAACAAACAAACTTCATTCAACTTCACCATGGCGTCCCACTCTCTTCATTTTTTGTTGGCTATGATTTAAACGGTGGAACACGCGTCCCACATATCCAAAAACAAATTGACATTGTTGTACCTTTGTACCTTATTTGTTATACAACTACAATTATATACCTCACTTAAGAAATCCAGCCATCTGATTGGTCGAAATTGCATTCATAAACTTCAACTATTTCTGTAAAATTCCCAGTAACCATGGTTATTGGGAAAATAGTTCAGTCTCCATGGTTACCCCATAGGTTTACATGTTAAAATATGGTCTGAGCGATCGAGGATACCGTACGTGTGCGAAGAATTGGTCGGTAATTTCAATACAATTGAATCTCGATCGATCTTACCGACAATTTTATCTTGCATTATTGACATGAAGACGAAAATAAACTTCCAAAAACAAAAAAACAACATCTGCCGATAGATCTTGATCTAAGTTCGTGCCAATATGCATTGCAAAAGTAAAAGAAGGGCCCGTTTAATGGAGCAGAAGCGAAGCGTCCACCACGCGAAGCGGTTTTCAATTCATTTTAATGAATATATTAGAGAAAACTACTAAGTGAGGAAACAAAGCGCGATAGCCGAGCGGATTAAGGCGGTGATTTTAGATACATCACCTTTTGTACGCAAGAGTTCGAATCCCATCTTCGACAAAAGTTTTTTTATTTTTTATTTTTTATTTTTTAGTCTATTTTTTTTCGGCATATAAAAGTATTAATGACTGCTTTAATATTCAAAAAATAGTTGTTTTTATACGCTCTCGGGAAGGTTACAATTGGGCTATTGCCCTCGGCACGCCTCGGGTATTAGCACAATTCTAACCTTCCCTTGAGCGTATAAAAACAACTATTTCTCTCAAAGCAGTCATTAATACTATAGAATAATCTGAACTGAAACTATAATAATTACAATGCATACTGAACAGTAATCGATACAAAAATAGTATTTTGCTGATGATACATTTCCCATTTATTGCTAGGATGGTATGCAAGGCAGTGCGAAGCAAAAGCTGTAATAGATAATAAAACCAGACATTCTTATAACAACCCCAAGAAATATCTTTAAAAAACAGGATCTTAGAAAATAGTACTGTTGAAGAATAAGACAAAAATAGAAAGAGGTAGGATATACGGAAAGTACCAGATGGCTAAATATGCACCTCTTTTAATACAGAGAGAAATATTAGGGAATTGTATACATATTACGTAAAATAGATAAAAGGATAGAATTATCAAGGATGTGTCAATAATAACGCTTTAGTACGTATCATACAAGTTATTTCTTTATTTCATCAACATAGCAAGATAGGCCTACTCAGTGTTTGTTAGAAAAAAAAATATAAGAGAATTTAGCCCAAACGCATTAAACATCAAATATGTCAGCGTACGTATACCTTTAATACTGATCATAAAATGTTTGATCTTAACTCTTCAAATGGACTTAAGGAATTTCTAAGCTCGAGGCTTAAAGAAATCTTAACTAAAATAAATTGGCGATCCGACCATTTACAAATAAAAAGTAGGGGTAGAACATTTGTTTCAGCTGTTCCCTTTCTTTGGAGTCAATTACCTTTTTCACTTATAACAGCCAATACCCTTCAAACCTTGAAGACCAGACTAAAGACCCACCTAGTGCTTGCTGACTACAATTAATTTCCATTTTTCCAAATTCAAACTTTCAGCTTGTGAACTTCAAATTCATTTTTATTAGTTTTTATTTTTTTAAACAATTATTTCAAATAATTTCATGCGATTTAAGCATCTCTAGAGATAGACGTGTGCTCTTTGTCAATAGTGTCATAATCATCAAATACCCTTGTTCCTTATCCTTAGTGAACGACTCTTGACGATCCTTACATTACGATCTCGATTTTTTTTTTTTTTTTTTTTGAAGTTGCAATAATAATTGGCACAACAGGAGTTACTTATCAAAGATCACAAAAAGTGTAAAAAGGCAGAAAAGGAAATGAAAACGAACAAATTAGATGTAAAGTATTTTATTTTGTCATCATGAATAGCATAACAGGGATGTTGAAAGGCTGTATCTTATTCTTTCTTTTTCTGGATTGATATATAATATGAGGTTTTTTTAAAAACCTGACGATTGGATTTTAGATTTAAAAAATTAATACTTTAGAAATAATCAATTTCGAAAAGATGGAAGAAAAAAATATTGTTGTCACTAAATGTAAAAATTCTTGCATGTATACTATTTTGTAAGCTGACCCTTTCATATTATGCTGTATAGAAATAGATGCTCGCCTTAAAACCATTACTATGACAAAACCTGATCATAATATGGTATGCATATGATCCGATCATCATCTAAATATTGTACAATCTGTTATTAATATCGTCCATTTCCTTATTTCCTTTTATTAGGAAAAGCAAATAATAATATTTAAGGTATATGCCTTTTATATAATATTATTTCAATCGACTACTTGATCCAACGCGATATATTTCAATAGCAAGATTCCTTTATTCTTCAGGTGAGCCGGGGCCTTTTGCTCTTTCTCCATTTTCATCGCTTCAAGCTGATTCTTTGTCTTCTATGTCGTCTCTACATCTGATCTGATCTGCCTCGGTCCTTAAAAAAGAAGAAAAAGTGAAAATAAAAATAAATACTCATTTTTTTCTTTCATAAAATGATTTTTTACCGGCCGACACAAACTGCAATACTTCCAGAACTATAGATCTTTAATTATCTTATCTAATTAGTTAATAATTGATTAGTAACTTGTGATCATCGACCACGCACCCAGCTCGGAATACGTAAACGAAAACTCGAAATTTAACTACCATTATTCTTCATAGATTCTAGGGTATTTTCATAAAAAATATCGATTTCTGATTTTTTTTTTCCAATTATGCTTGAAATATAGAATGATAAAGGGATAACAACTAACTTTGAATTTAAATGGGGGAAGTAATGTCTTTTTACGTTAACTGTGTCTCATTATTGAAAATGTGTTGCATGTGTTTGTTTCATGTATTGTAAATGTGTCATGTACTCTGCGAATCACGGTAAAATTTTGCTCAGAACTATATCTAAGTTTTGCGAATCAATACTAAAGAAAGCACTTGTGTATATAACCAAATGCTAAATACTGATTTCGAAAATTGCAAATCATCACTGAAAAAGATAAATATCTTCTTCCGTTTGTTTGGTCAGAATGATAATTATAATTTTTCTCAGTCATGTCCTAAGTGAGCAGCAAAGCAGTTTCGAATTTCTGTTTCGTTTCTTCTCGGATTTAATTAAATTTCCTTTTATCAGTGTCAGCAGGACTGTTTGATCATTTCCAAACAATGTTTATTTTATCATTGTCCTATTGTGTTGCCCTCATTTCAAGTATGTTTCGAATCAGCTAAAATAACATGCTATTGGCCTTGCTTTAAAGCGCCATTTGTCATTAAATTTAAATATAGCAGTAGAGAGGCATTCATGCACGTATTCTCGAGCAAGTAAGCAAGTAAGGCTGTCGTCTGAACAGGGGCATCCAAGGAGCCGAACATCCCATGACACTGACGGCCCTCGAAACCGACCACGTTGGTCTGGTGAACCAACAGAAAATGTATCAGAAGGCATACGAGAGAGGCTTGTCATTCTCGTTGGCAGTCGACCTCGTAAACCCTCGGATAACTTTTCCGACGGCCCGTCAGACCGACGTTATCTGTCTCGTGGGCTGTGGAAAGTCGCGGTGTATGGTTTCTTACTTGAGTGTGACAAGTGCTTCTGAAAGTTGCTTCATCTGCTCACTTTCTCTTCCCTGTGTTGCAAGCTGAGTCTTCAGGACTTGCTCTACATCACGTGTAAAACACTCTGTGTAATACACATCTGCACTCTTGCAAAATCTACAGGATCAGGTATTAAATGGACAATAATTGTTATTGGATGCCTTTAACATAAATGAAAAAAGAGATTGGTGAATGGGCTACCCTGAAAAAAGATGAGAAATAAATGAATAAATAAATAAATAAATAAATATAAGGATGCGCTTCAGTTACATTTTCCTAAATAGAATCATGTGTAGAACATTAAACCTCGCTACAATCAAATATACAGACGTCCATAACGATTGACTTCTTTCCGAATAAAGTGTCAATGCAAGTTCATTCTATCAGACAAGGAACAACTTAAATTCGAACCCAGTAATTTGTGGTTCACAGTCCGGATACTTATCCACTCGACAACATCATCTCTTACTAGTAGTTAGATGTATTTAATTAAACTTTTCTAAATTGAAAACTGAAACATACATACAAGTGTTTTGATCATTGTTATACAATACCTGGAAATCCTGGAATAATCTATTTACGTATATGTGATTTATTTATTTCATTCTAGGAAGCCGTATATTTTAGAGGATAATAGGAGGGTATATTTAGTTATCGAATTTCAAGTAGAGGCAGTTGATAACTACTTTTATTTTTCAGGCGTACACTTGTTTCTTCAAGAAGAAAGTTGTCGTGTAGATTACAACCGGAAATACGTTGCTACCTTGGACCAGCAGTGACGTTTCTAGATATTATGGCGCCCGGGGCCAAAAATAAAATTGCTCATTTCCAATGCAAGTTACCCTGCGTATTACGGGCGTATATGCGTATGTGATTTATAAATCATAATTGTTCTTCCTTTTCTCAGTGCCCTTTTTTCCGCCTCTTTCAAGTGCCGCCGGGGCACGTGCCCAAAGCCCCCAGCCCCCCGTAAATACGCCACTGAGGGCGTGATCAAAACTGAACCACTTACGCCTCTACAGCCTCGTAGCATCTCTTCTTCACGTCTTCGAGACAGATCAGAGAGTTTTGTTGAGTGGATGTCAGGCTCTCCAATTTACTTTCGATAGAAGCCCTGATCCATTGGCGAACCTGCATGAAAAAAACACCCGCAGCAGCCGCGATTCGGCGCAGTAGAACGTTACGTTCTTCATCGGTTTCAACTGCAGGCAATTAAGAGTGAGAGATGATTTTAAAATGATAATAAATATAATAATAATAATAATAATAATGATGATGATGATGATGATAATAACAATAATTACAAAACCTGTTCCTTCTATAGCGCTTCACCATTAACTGACCAAACTGCTTACACAAAAAATACAACATTATCATTACCCCTGGACGGAGAGGAGCCGTGTAGATAAACTGCCTTGCTCAAGAACATAAGTGCCGTGGCGGGGCTCAAAACCACGACCTTTACATTTTTATTTAAGTGATTAAACCACTCGACTACGACACCTCTACTTATATATTGATTAACATTTAATATGTGGCTATTAATCGCCATCAGTCAAACCTCCGAACTGACTCCACATCGACCCAAACTGACCGAATGTTTGGGATACAGGGAGCAAAGTAATATGCTGTTCGGTTTGTAGATGGTCAGGTGTCGGTCTTGTTGTTGTGACTTAAAGATAAAGTTGAGTTCTGGGCATGCGATTGCATTGTGACAGAAAAGGTGTGGAATGGATCAGAAAAAGTTGATCATGTAGCATGTAAGTATTGGTGTGTACTGCAAGGTTCTGGAGTCATCCAAATCATAATGAATTTGGCCCAGTCTTAATAAAGTAACAAGCACTGTACACAGAAAGATGTATATGGGACTACACAAATGGTGTCGGGGCTACTTACCTTGATTTCCTTATCTTTCTATGCTCATTTCTCAGCCAGTATACATTTTATACCAACATTGTTAGGCAAATTTCATTTATTTGTAATCTTGATCAATCAGTGTAAGTTTTGTTTGATTCTGTGAATTTTTTTTTTTTTTTTTTTTTTTTTTTTACCAGAACTCAAGTTTATCTTTAAGTATGAGCAAATAATCCCCTTCCTGTCCGGAAAAATGTTTGTCAAACCATCTCCATGGTCAAACTAGAAAGAAAACGAAATATGCGAAGTCTTCCAAAGTGCCATTTAAATTCACAAAAAGAAGTGCCGAAACATAAGACTTTTGCTTAAAATTGCTAAAGGTGTAATGTACGTTGTAAGAGTTGCAATTCGGATTTCGTTTAGTGTAGGGAAATGGACAACCAAGCATGGATCAATCCTTGCCATCGCATCGATACATAGACCATCTCTTATTTTATCTCCATGCATAGACAAGGTGTCGGACTGTGCGCAAGTTTTACATGGCCGTACCATGGTATCGTACGCGAAGGTACATAGACAAGGTGGCGGACTGTGCGCAAGTTTTACATGGCCGTACCATGGTATCCTACGCGAAGGTACAGAGAGAAGGTTGCGGACTGTGCGCAAGTTTACATGGCCGTACCATGGTATCCTACGCGAAGGTACATAGACAAGGTGGCGCGTTGTGCGCAAGTTACCATGGCCGTACCATGGTATCTTACGCGAGGGTACATAGACAAGGTGGCGCACTGCACACAAGTTTACATGGACGTTACATAATTATGGTATCGTGAGCGAGTTGTTGTAGGCGAGGCACGTTAAGGGTTAATGGTGATGACAAGGAAATGAATATGACGAGAGTAAAAATGAACTTAATAGCTGCCTGCAAGAATTCATGCCTCATGGACGAAACACAAAGGAAGTGAAAGGAAGTGACAGGAAGTGAAAGCCAGTTAACTGAGATGTAAACAAATATGTTCAGGATGGACTTAATTCATGTTACATCTCTTTAATATGTTTAAGTGTTGCATTACTAATCAAATATTGAAATACATTGTTATACAATGTACTTAAAAGTTCTATCCGTTTTTGAAGAAAATCTACTCTTTTTCTCACTAACTATGATATGGGTTTAAGGTAATGGAACCGAAACGAATGAAATTGTGAAGAATATAAAAAGACAGAGTAAAGAATTATCGTGGAAATACTCGGCGGAAGCAGTTTGGGATTGGGGGGGGCAAACATTCCAGGGGGCTCACTTTCCAAGGGTAGTGACGTAATATGAGAAAAAACGTTCGGAAGGGGGGGGGGAGGCAGACGAAAAATCTGCATCACCACCAGTCTTACACGTTAAATGCAGGTCCCGCGGAACGTTTTTCAAAGTGGAGGTATTAACGATCAGGTAGAGCGTAAATTGGCGTGGGGTCCAGGGCATATGAGCCTCGGCAGGGGGTCAAGGGGCTGAGCCCCCGGAAGCTCAGGGATTTTAGGTATTTAATTACGGTTAGATAAGCATCTAGGGGCCTCTTTAAGGCCATTGACGTGTTCCAGGGGGGGGCCCAGAAGCTCAGAGGTTTTAATATTTAACTACGGTCAGATGAGCATCCAGGGGTCGCCCTAGGGCCCTTGGTGGGGTCCAGGGGGCAGGGCCCCCGGAACCTCGAGGTTTTTAGGTATTTAATTACGGTCAGATGAGCATCCAGGGACCCGCCTTAAGGCCCTTGGTGGGGTCTAGGGGGCAGAGCCCCCGGAAGCTCAGGGGCTTTAGTTTTTTTACTTATGGTCAGATGAGCATCCAGGGGCCCGCCTTAAATGGCCCTTAGTGGGGTCCAGGGGGCAGAGCCCCCGGAAGCTTAGGGGTTTTAGGTATCTAATTAAGGTCAGATGAGCATCCAGGGGCCCGCCTTAGAGCCCTTGGTGGGATCCAGAGCACCCGGAAGTTCAGGGGTTTTAGGTATTTAATTACGGTCAGATGAGCATCCAGGGGCCTGCCTTAGAGCCCTTGGTGGGGTCCATGGGGCAGAGCCCTCGGAAGCTCAGGGGTTTTAGGTATTTAATTACGGTCAGATGAGCATCCAGGGGCCCGCCTTAGGGCCCTTGGTGGGGTCCAGGGGGCATAACTCCTGGAAGCTCGTTTTTTTTAGGTATTTAATTACGGTCAGATGAGCATCCAGTGGTTTTAGGTATTAAATTACGGTCAGATGAGCATCCAGGGGACCACCTTAGAGCCCTTGGTGGGGTCCGGGGGCGGAGCACCCGTAAGCTCTGGGGTTTTAGGCATTTAATTACGGTCAGATGAGCATTTTTTATACCTTATTTGTGACATTGGCAGGTCACTTATTTTTTCTCTCCGTCTTTCTTTCTTTTTCTCTTTAACTTACTTTTTAAAAAGTGAGGGGGGGGGGGGGCTCGAGCCCAGCCACTTTGCAGACCATGACATAAAGGCTTCTAAATAAGCGTATTTTTCGGAAAATCATTTCATAACAGCAACATTTGTAAATCACTGGTATCGTATAGATATACCCCCCCCCCCCCCAATCAGAACGCCAGCGTTCAGGAGCTCATGTCTTCTCACCCCTATAACAAAACAAAAAAACAGACACGCTTTCCCATTCTCGCACAATATGTCCACGATATGCGCGTATCGCTACTATAAACCGTATAGGTAGCATGCGCAATGTTTATGAATTAAATTTCTGTGAACTTTCCTTTTCTTTGAATGGAATGGTATATGTGATTTAATTTAGGTTTTCATTATTGTTATGTTCATTTGGGTTAAAAATACAAACCATGTTTATTCCTTAACTGCTTTTTTTTTTTGGAGGAGGGGGGCGTTTTTTTTTTTTTTTTTTGGGGGGGGGGGCAAAAATGCGTTTTGCCCCCCCCCCCCTACTTTTTTGAATGGGAGGGGGGCAACTGCCCCCCCTGCCCCCTGTATTTGAAATTAGGTCTACTCAGTACAAAACATGATGAATTAATGTCCACTCTCACCACCCTCACAAAGATGATAAATGATTGTCTACCTGCGCTGATCCGCCTGCGTCTCGTGGCAAAGGAGGACCACACGGTCCGCTCTGTGATGCCTGTTAGGGCCCTCTGAAGTGCCCCCTCTGAAATCTGTGCCTCTTCCTTGATTTGCTTCATTTGGGACTCGAGTTGAAACGCTCTCGGTGGTTGGTGACGGAAGTCTTCCATGTGCTGCTCGTAGGAATCTGTGTTTTAAAAAAATAGTTAATCAACGCATACATTGGGGAATATAGATTCCTAATGTAGCAGTCGTTTATGTAGGGGGTACACCTGCCGTGTCGGACGTGCCCCCCACCCCCTCCTTAAAATACAACTTTGGATACTTTATGTACATACAGAAAAACTAAAAGTGCCAGGTCAAAGGAAGTTTTGGTTTAAAAAATAAAAATAATGCATAATTATGAAATATTAACAATGTGGTGATTTTCCAACCAATAAACAATGACACTGAATTGGGACTTTATATGTGTTTTATCGAGAGAAAAATGAAGGGGGTTGTTGGGTGGAGTCGTCTCGTCGAGGGAGCAAGAAAGACACGGGTAAATATGTTGCTGTGTCGGGTCAGCTGTGTCGGTATTCTTGCTCGATCCTCGTGTACTATATCAATGCAGAAGTTTGAAGTCGGTGAGATGTATATATTGTCGGTCGGCCGACAAGTTTTGTTCCCTACGAACTGTGACTTTTTTTTCCGGGAAAACTAAATTCAAACAAGGTTTAAGAGTCAACAACGGTACGACGAATCGTCTTCCTTTCTCTAATATATTGTGATGAAACGCCAAGAAAAGCGCGGAAGGGGAAAACTTCATTTAGACGATTCGAGAACGGTACGACGAAACGTCTTCCTTTCTCTATATTGTGATGAAACGCCAAAAATTTCGCGCTTCGCACGGAAGGGGAAAACTTAATTTAGACGAGTCGAGAACGGTATAACGAATCATCTTCTTTCTCTAATAATTTGAGGAAACGTCAAAGCTTCCGCGCTTCGCGCTAAAGGAGGAGACTGAATTCAGACAAGGCTTATTAAGAGTCGAAAACTGTACAACGAATCGTCTCCTTTCTCTAATAATTAATGAAACGTCAAAACTTCCGCGCTTCGCGCGGGAGGGGAAAGCTTTATTCAGACAAGGATTAAGAGTCGAGAACAGTACACCGAATCTTCTGCTTTTTCTCATAATTTAATGAAACGTCAAAGCTTCCGCGCTTTGCGCGGGAGGGGGAGAAACTGAATTCAGACAAGGAATATGAGTCGAGCACGGTTCAACGACTGGTCTACTTTCTCTAATAATTTAAGGAAACGTCAAAGCTTCAGCGCTTTGCGCGGGAGGGGGAGAACTGAATTCAGAGAAGGATTAACAGTCGAGAACGGTACAATTAAACGTCTTCTTTTCCTAATAATTTGAGGAAACGTCTAAGCTTCCGCGCTTTGCGCGGGAGGCCTATCACCCACACGAGCGCTCTTTAAGTGATTCGCTTGCTCACTACCGCCCCTCCCTAAAATAAGATCCTAGCTCCACGCCTGCATTAAAATATATAGCTATGATGCTGACTCAGTTGACCAAATAATTAGTATATTTATGTCGTCGAGGAAAATGACCATTTGCGCATACGCAAGTACTATAGAAAGTCCATAGGAAAAACAATTTAGCCTTCGGCCCCGGGTTTATAGGGTTAAATTTGTAGATATTGGAAATGTAATTTTGTCGGTAATTGGTGGCTAGTTTTGTCGGTAATCGTTGGCCGCTGCACCCCCACTGAAAAAGGTCTAGCGACGCCCCTGGTTGGTGGGCGAGCTTAGCGAATGATCGAAATTCTTTGGCTAGCCATTTTATATGAGCAAATTCGTCGGAGCAAATGTCGCGGAGCAATTGTCGCTTTTTGCGGAGCATTTATCGGCGGAGCAATCGTCGGCGGAGCATGTGTCATGGATTCAGGCAAGGCAGGCCCCACCACGGTCCCCCCCCCCCCAACAAAAAAATCTGCAGGTACGCCTACGAGACACCCGCAGATGCCCCGCCGATCACCGGCCGGCCGCCGGTCAATTTGTTTATAATCAGCCGGTGGCCTGTGCGAGACTAGCCTTTGAACAAGGCCACATGTCTGATAGACGCCGAGCGACTAAAAAGAGACTAATCGCGAAAACCCGAGTAAACGACAGAGCGAGTAGCACAGCCAAGTAGCCTTTGGTAATCCAGGTTGGATTCTTATGTTAACCTTTGTTTCCGACTGGAATTCTCTACCGAAATGGTAGCGTCCAATCACCGAACGTATCCTCGCATTACGTCAGCATATAGTATCCATCACACACACACACACACACGGAGTAAACTGTACGTATAGTACAAACATGGACCTACTATGAACTGACGTTCGGGCTAAGACCACTGACCTCTACATGGAACGATAACGAGACTGGTTCATTTTATATACAAGGAAAGTCCAATTATCTCACTTATGATTGTTAGCATAAGTCATCAAATGCTTCCTTTTCATTGTAATTTTGCATTTAGAATAAATTTGAATGTGATATTTTGTATCTATCAATTATATGTTCATCTCATAAGCAAAACATATTTACGATAATGAACGAATCACGAACGAAGCCGTTCTAATTGGTCAATAAATCCAATGCTATGAATAATTCATGCGGAGCAGTAATATCTAGATTGCAAAAGGCTCTCGCGGCTACCGCCACTCGATCACGCGTTCACCATGGTCTCTAGATTCATCTCAGCCGCTGATTTGGGTGGAAAATAGCCAGAGTCACGAGGCCTTGTCAAAAGGCTAGTGCGAGACCGGCTGGGAATCGGTGGGTCATCAATCGGCCACTGCCGGAACGCCGCCCGGAGAAGCTCCCCGATTTCGCCCAGTTTTGACCTAAAATCGACCGGCGACCGACGGGAAATCGACAGGGCACCGCCCAGGCATCGCTGGGGCTCTACAGCCTACTCGACTTCTCCCAAAATCGTTGGGCATTACCTAAATACCAGCGGCGACCGAGCAGGCTACTTATCGGTCGGTTGCCGCCTTGAATTGTGACCATAGCTGAAAGGGATATATGAGTTCTGTTGCAGAGGGCGCTACACAAACTATTTTTTGTGAGATAATGAAAAACTGAGTATTAAATTTGAAAGAACATACATTTTAAATGACAAAATCATCCTTGATTGACCAAAATCGGTTCAGAGACGGCTGAAATATCCATAAATATAACGATTTCTAATACTTGTGTACCACCACAAATATTCGATAATTTGAAAAGGCCGTTGAAAATACGAAATTGCAATATGCCCCGACCCCCAACATAAATCAAATCTTCTATGTGGGCATGCCTTGAACCATCATGCATGGCCCTACAGAGGATTTTTTCCTGTTGGGGACTGGGGGAAAATGCAATGAATTATTGAACATTTATTGCATTTTCTTTGTGTTTCTGTTTTTGTGGGGGCGTCGACGTACCCTACCGCCCGCTGCGTACAGTCATGATTCATTGGCTAAGCAATGGCCTCGTTACTGTGAGGCCCCAGGATCAAAACCTTGTCGATGTGCTATATTAGTGCCCTTTTATGAGGTATTAATCCCCATTACTGTCAGTTATGACTTAAGGACGTAGGTCCCCTAATTGATTAGCATTGTAGCACACACATGCTTTAGCAGTCACGCAAAACAAACACTCCTCAATTGTCATTCAATACAATCTGAGAATGTATACTATTATCTAGATCTATTAGGAATATATCATTGTCAAAATCATTCAATAAATTGGGGTAAAAATAATTATTCCACCATTATGACCAACAGTGTATCTAAGAAAGTATAGATTTTTAATGATTTAAAAAATAATTATATTCAAGTCTTTGCAAGTCAGGGAGGTTACGATCATTAATATTACAATATAATTGGTTGCTTGTTTAATAGGGTTGGTGTCACCGTCAATCCTTCAGTCCACCTTTTTTCCTTCTCGGAGCTCGTTCTTGAACAATATTAAATTTGTTACTTAATATTCTGCCTTTTTGTTGTTGTTGTTGTTGTTGTTGTTGTTGGTGTTTTAAGATTTTATATTCTTATCATGTAAATCTTTTGTAAATATTGTGATTCTTGATGATTTGTTTAATAAAAACATAAATAAAAAAATATTAAAAAAAAAAAAAAAAATGATCGAGGAAATGGTAGAAGGCAAAGATAAGGAAAAAAAGATTGGGAAAATGAATGATTGCAAAAGCTCTAGAAAAAGGAGGTTAAATCAGTAAAAAGAGGGAGTAAGATATTGAGTCGAGACTATCCCTTTAAAATATATTAAGTTCTTATATTTTCAATTATACGTCACCTCTCTCTCTCTCTCTCTCTCACTCTGTCTTTTCCTCTCGCATCACGTATTTTCTTATCTCTCTAGTTCTCTCCATCCCTCCCACTTCTTCACTGGTCCCACCCCCCCCCCCCTGCCCTCTCTCCCCTTTTCTTTAAATATTTCTGTCTCACTCCTTCACTTACCTCTGCTTTTTTATATTTTTTTTTATCTCTATGACCTTGAACCTTTCCTCGCCCACTCTTTTTCCATAATGTAAATAAAGTTTCCTTTTGACATTACACAGTTCCGTATCTTGTATAGCATTTTACACCATTGGTTTGTGATGCGTTTATATACAACTGTACATTTAGTTTTCATATCCATCCTCATTTTCGATGGACTTTGATTCATAGTTCTCACAATATAAGATGACTTGAAGCTTGTTTAATTGAATGAATGACGTCATTCGTTATCAATATAAAAGATATTAGTGCTTTCATTAGTATAGGATTTGTCTTGCGTTCAAATTTGACGGTTTTAGTGCAGTCAGGTATATCTCGGGTTTATATTCCCTTTTCTAGTTTTCAAATCTATGGAATTTTCGTTAGAATCTACGTATGTTTCATTCAAATTAATGAACAATATGCTTCTTTCGCTATTTGGTGATTCGATTTGGCACAACACGATTTTCTGACAACGCGACGGTGTACTTTTAGCATTTCAATTCATTTGTAGCATTCAAATTATCACTTTGTGCACTTTAATTGATGGTCAATATACATTTCTCGTTTATTACACACTTTTTATAGCTCATTCTTTTTCTTTCAAGATTGTTTTTTCATGTGTATTTCATCATATTTCATTTTCTTGCATTTATACACTAATACTTATTAGATTTATCTGATATTCATCAGCATTTAAGTTTGATTGTTAAGAAGAAAAAACGACTTGCATCTACGGACCTGATGGTCTCAGTATATTTGTAAATGTTCATGTAAGGAAGTTCTTTGTTTTATGTTTCATCATAAATTTATCATAATTTCATCATAATTTCATTATGGAAAAAGGGTACAATATTGTGACTGGGGTAGGGACTAGAGTCAACAATTTGAACATGATTCATTATTTAGCCATATCTTTAGCCATCGATCTGCTGGCGGGCAAGTAAACTATGAAACTCTTTATACCCGCGTCACACTGTCCCGAAGTTGACATAAGATGGACACACGATGAAGGAAAATTCCTAATTCGGCTCTGATCGTAAACACATCGGGCCATATCGAGCCATTCGTGACGGCATCTGAGGCAATCGTATGACCGCCGGTCGATTTTTCAGGCTCCGGCAGCAACTTCGTGAGCGGTGGCAAAATCTTGCCCGAAGACCTTGCGAAGGTTCATTTTTGTGTAATATTCGTGAGTCCATGTTGCCCTTCGTAAGGCCATCGTGAGGGCATCTTGTCAAATCGTGTCATATTCGTAATTACTTCGCATGATCATCGGTGACATCGGGCACTTATCGCCTCACGAAGACAATACGAAGGAAACAAGAAGCTGCCCGAATGTCTTCGGAAGGCAACACGACTACGTGAGGCCCTCGCAATGCCATCGTGTAGCCATCGTATTATAGTACGATGGCATCCAGATGGGACCACGGTGTCGGCGAAGACAGCCGAATTTAAGTAGCTCAAGCGTTTCCCATGTGTCATGGTAGCGTGGACATATGTTGCAATAAGCTATATTTCTCGTATCTATACTGATTTGTCTTTCAAATTCAATATATCATGTTATGCAATGTTTTATATTACATAATGTGTTTTTAATTTTGTTTGTTAACTTTTGTAATTCGGCTAAACGACGCGATGAAAGTTTTATTTGAAATAAACCATTTTGAATGAATGAATAAATTTATATAAAAAGCCAGCCTCATAGTGCCCTTTCTTACGTAGGAAAAGTGCCCCTATAACTTCGTAAGAAGTGCCATTTTTTACAGAGCAAAAGGGCCCATTTTACGTTAAAAAGTGCCCATTTCACTTTTGACAAGTGCCCCCTTCACCTCTGATAATTACCCTATTCAAATTTGAGAGGTGCCCCTTTTACTTTGACCAGTGCCTCTTTTCCTTTGTAGGAAGTGTCTCTTCCCCTTATAATAACTACCCACTTTAACTCCTATAAGCACACTTTTTATTCCACGTGTGCCCCTTTATCAATCTAATATTTTACGTATGAGTACCCCCATTCAAACAAAAGAGCTCCTTCCCCTTCTCATAAATGACCCATTTTCACCTATTAAAAGTGTTCCTTTTCATTTTCATAAGTACCCCTTTCTCATATTTAGTCAGTGCCTCTTTTCAGGGGCGATGAATGCCCCTTTACACCTCTGACAATTTCCTTTTAAACAATGATACGTGCCCCTTTTCCTTTCTAATATGGGACCTATCCCTTTTTCATTAATTCCCATTTTCAAGTCTTATGAATGCCTCTATCAAAATCTGATGGGTGCCCCAATTCAGTCGACAAATTCCCATTTACCATTCTTATAAGTGTCTTTTTAATTCCTGGTGAGTGCTTCTTTTCAGGTATAAGAAATAAGTGTCTTATCCTTTTTGAAAAGTGTCCCTTTTTCTTCTCTTTTTAAACATGCCCTTAATTTAAAGTGAATATTAGGGCGATTTCTCCCAAAGCTCGCTCGCTACACTTACTCGCATTGATTTCAGAGATTATATTATTATGTTACTTATCAAAGGTCTTTTCAGTCTTCCGTTATGAGAATGTGAGTATAACCCCATCAGTATTGGATTTAATTCTCTTTATAAGATGTAATTATTTGCAATGCGACCTCACAAATCTTTCCACTTTTCCTCGCTCACATATTAATATTCAGACCATCATACCCCATTGCAAAGTATGATGCTTAAAAAATATCTTGTTTGATGTACAAAGAGAAATAAATATTGAAAGCATCCCTGTTAATGTAACCACAATGTTTAGGGGTACATTACCAATGTCTAACAAATTGTATATTTTCGATTTGAGATTTCCCTTTGAAGGTGCCCTTTTTCCCAGAAAGATCCCTTTTTTGTTGGTCCCGTCCCCAAATTTGGAAGTCGCTCCGATGCCCCTGCATTATTAATTTCCGATCAGCAATTGAATTTCCCACCGTTGGTCGAATGTTTTATACCATCGGGAGGTTACGTGACGCCTTCGTGACCTAGTTGGAACGCATCGTACTCTCAATACGACGTCGTGTAGGCATCGTACTTGCTTCGGCTGTTGGTTGGCTGATGACCAAGTTCGGGGCCATCTTCGTGCAAAGTTCAAATTTCCTTCATCGTGTGTCCATCTTATGTCAACTTCGGGACAGTGTGACGCGGGCATAACGATGAACATTTATGTAAGCAATGTGCGCAGGAAAGACACACCCTGCAAGGAGTTTTGGAAATGTGTGAATATAAAGTGAAGGGTAAGGGATCAAATGCTTTTCACAATCAGAACAAATCACGTGGCGTCATTGCCTCTAATATGCACTGTGATTTGAGCATTTCTTTGCCTTAGCAAGATTGTATGAGCAGTTTTTTTCTTAATGAAAATAACCAGTGCTCATTTAAGTGTAAAATGATGTCAAAACGCAAGAGTTATTCTACGTGTACTTGATAAAACCTCACACATCAATATCACTCCTTTTCTATACCATGGGCAGCAAATTTCACCAAAGAACTTGAACAAAATTTCTTTACCTACAAGGTATGTTCTTCTACCAAACAAGGAAATGAGCAAACTGCTACAAGTTCTTTGAGTTCATAAATTTACTACCATAAGCGTTTCTCGATTTCAAGTGGTACTGTAGACGTCTCGAAAAAATATGCCATAACTTTCATCAATATTTAACGGATATCTCACATATAACATTATGAGGATTAACTCATAAAACAAATTATTCTTCAAGCCTCCGTCTATTCATATTCCTCATATTAAACCAAGGTGGGATGCGTCATAAGAAAAACATACACATGCATACAAATCTGAATAATGACACTAGAGGGCGATATTGCGATAACTGAGCATGGTTTTATCAACGACAAAATCCAAATGGAGGAAGATACAATGGATGAAACAAAACACAAAGTAAAAAAGATACAGGTATAAAATCGTACTTTTCGCAAAAGTGAATTCTGACATTGTATCATAAGTTTAAGAAATTAGGCTTTCTTTACATTAATTTCTGTCGCGTCCTTTCTCTCATTTCGCAAGTCTAGACTAATTTGTTTTAAAGTCGATCGCCCCTATCCGTCTCATTGTGTTCCTTTCTTGCACCAATTCTCCCAGTTATTCCACTCCTTTCTTACCCTCCCCCTTCTCTTCCATTTAATTAAACATCATTGTTTTGTAATATACTCTTTCGCATAATTCTCCCTCTCATATTTACCTTACCCCATCTCTCCCCTCTCTCTCTCTCTCCTCCATATTTGCCTCCCTCCTCTCTTTCTTTCTCTCACTCTCTCTTTTCTCTTATTTTTCCTGTCGCTCTTCCTCTCTTTGCAAATGATAAGTCGAATTTCTAAAACATATATGTTCAGATTACTCTATTTCTGCACTAATTGAAATTTTATTTTGATGTCAACATATGGTAACTACATTTGTATAAAAAAAAGGATTATATATATATATATACTTCATGTAATATGGTATTACATCAAATATTGCCTTATGAAATTCAAGAAAAGCAAGTGTGTCTTATTATTGTTTGTATTACAGTGTGTATTATTCAAACAAAAGGCGCTTTGTTCATAATAAGAATACAACATAATTATTATATAAAATAGAATTAAAGGTTTTCATTTTAACAAACTCATTCAAATAATTAAAGAGTGTCGAGCCCGTGAAACGAAAATCTTGTTTGAAATCAATCCTTATCTGTTTAAGAATATGCTTATCTCTTATAAACCATCTTGTATATAATTACAAAAATCAGGATTAAAATAAAACAGTCAACAACAATGTAGAACAAAGTAGACATTGATTAAAAAAGACGTTGCATGTCAAACGAAACCTCATGATCTAAAGAAAGTGAAACATGTGATATCTATATAATCTATTCCCTAAAAATACCTTTTTATAGAACAATGTTTTCATGTAAGAGACTCAAGTGGTCCTTGTTTTCATGTTTCCGAGTTTAAAGAGAAGATTGGTGCTACAAAATCGAAGAACAGCAACGAATATATACATACGAAAACAATTCGTCTTGCACACATCGGAGTGCAAGACGAAGTTTAAGCTCCAAGTTCGAGAGCTTGTTTACATCTCTTATTTAGTTTTGTAACTCTTCCTAGGAAAAAATAATCGATTTGATTCTATTTTAAACAATACATTTACACTTGCTACCGCTCACTCGAATATAATATAATCCAATAAGGAAAATGCAGACAACTGGAAGATATCTTATCACAAAAGCAGCCCTTAACCTGGTCATAACCGTTATCCTATATTAAACCCTAATCATATAACCCTGACCCTACCCCTGCTGCATTTAACTAATTCTTGGTAGGGTATTCTACAGTTTGACCCAAAATGATAATAACTCTTTTTTTACATTTAGGACGACAATCGTCATGATCAATTTCCAGATTTAATATATTATTTTCTAGACATATACAAACTTAATACGTGCATGCCTGCCTATACATGTGCAAGGTTCAAGTGAATATGATTATTGTACTGAACTAAAGATTTCCTTGTGAAATGAAGATATATTGTTCTAGTGGTATAAATATAATCAGGGTTTGCTTTCATTAGTTCTATAGAGCGATCGCATGTTATTTTAACAGTAAGTAAAGTGTGCATTACATTATATTCAATTCTTAATTGTAGTTTAAATCACGTGAGTTTCTAGTGATATATCAAGTGCACTAGTCACTTGACGTGAGTTACCACAATTGGTTTAATCATCGTCAATCCTAGGAATTTGCATTTGTCACATAAACAAATTGAAAGTACTTACAAAATCCTCTGTTAAATCTTACGCCAACGCACTATCGAAACAAAAATAATTTTCTAGAAATATAAACCACTTAGAAAACCTTCAAATTTCATCTCTTTGGAATGGTCGCGTATATCAGTATTGGGTTGAGGAATGATAACATTAGTCGTAGCAGATAACATCCGTACTTCCTTGTTGAAACAGTTGCTTTTATTGCTTAACTTGTAGAAAGTGCGTCGAGGTTAGGGTAGCTTTCGGCTAATTCTCTAGGTGTCCATGTTCTGGTCAGCTTCTTGTTCAAGCATGGAGCTGCGATTGAACAGCCGAAGAATCCTAAAATGAAATATATTATTTTACATTATTTCTCGATCCCAAGATATGGACAAACACAGGAAACCATTTATACTCATTCTATTTAACCGGGCCTATAGATATCAAAGGGAACTGGTGCAATCACTGTGCCAACCATCTTAAAGAAGACAATACGGACAATGCAAATTTATTCAACTCATATCTTGATTAACTATGGGCCAAGAGAATCGTCTGAGAAAGAGAGCAATGGTATACATTTTAATATTCTATATCGCCAGAATTGTGTTCTTCCGTTGAATTATGTGCATCTCTTTTGAAGCTAATTTATTACCACTTCCTACCATTGAAATAACTCACTTTCCTGTGGAATATCCCCCTGCATTCTGAGACTTTGCAAGAGTTCTTCCGATTAACAAAGAGATCATCCCCTACAAGTCAGATTATCAACCCATCAAGAGATATATCAGATCAGTAAACAATGAACACAACAAGTTTTAACCCCAAATAATTTGTTTTGACATTTGGTTTGTCCATATTAAAATAACCTAATTTCGTGCTGCAAAATACGTGAAAACAGAATCATTTGCGCAGACCAAACTTTTTCATTTTTAGCTTATTTTAATATGTTATGAAGAGATCGTCATTTATTGCATTGCTTTACAAATGCTCCGAAACCATCAAACTAATTGTGTGCGCGCGTGTGTGTTTGTGTATGTGTGCGTGGGGGGGGGGGGGTGTCCGCATAGGCTCATTCTCGGGGTAGTGGGCGTGGGTTAGCATAGATGTGTAGGGTGTGCGCGCAAGGGCGTTTAATAGAGTGTGTGTGCGCAAGATAAGTCAATTTACTTACCAGAGCAATAGAATTGCTTCGCCTTTTTATCCACAAAACGAATTCGACGACGATGACGACGAGTACAGAAATAAGTGCGAGGATTAGAAGAATGACGACAGGGACCAGGGCGTATAATGGAATGGCGCAATAATTGACGCTTTTGTAAGTACCTGTACGGTAGAGACAGTGTACAGATAGTAAAGCGTTAATATAGGATTTCCCGGCCAAATTCGCGAGTTTGTCATTCAAATTAATTTGTCTTGCGTTCAAATTCGACGGTTTTAGTGCAGTCAGGTATATCTCGGGTTTATATTCCCTTTTCTAGTTTTCAAATCTATGGAATTTTCGTTAGAATCTACGTATGTTTCATTCAAATTAATGAACAATGTGCTTATTTCGCTATTTGGTCATTCGATTTGGCGCAACACGATTTTCTGACAACGCGACGGTGTACTTCCAGCATTCTAATTCATTTGTAGCATTCAAATTAGCACTTTGTGCACTTAAATTGATGGTCAATATACATTTCTCGTTTATTACACACTTTTTATAGCTCATTCTTTTTCTTTCAAGATTGTTTTTTCATGTGTATTTCATCATATTTCATTTTCTTGCATTTATACACTTATACTTATTAGATTTATCTGATATTCATCAGCATTTAAGTTTGATTGTTAAGAAG
Organism: Strongylocentrotus droebachiensis; assembly: GCA_035222895.1. NCBI lineage: Eukaryota > Metazoa > Echinodermata > Echinoidea > Camarodonta > Strongylocentrotidae > Strongylocentrotus > Strongylocentrotus droebachiensis. The sequence goes on from JAVYIG010000625.1 coordinate 479,154, forward strand.
AAAAAAACAACTTGCATCTACGGACCTGATGGTCTCAGTATATTTGTAAATGTTCATGTAAGGAAGTTGTTTGTCTTATGTTTCATCATAAATTTATCATAATTTCATCATAATTTCATTATGGAAGAAGGGTACAATATTGTGACTGGGGTAGGGACTAGAGTCAACAATTTGAACATGATTCATTATTTAGCCATTGTCTTTAGCCATCGATCTGCTGGCGGGCAAGTAAATTAGGAAACTCTTTAAGAAAAACAGAGGGGTGTGCTGGGTATAAGAGATGATGTGAAGTACTTTTGTAAAATTCCGAGTCTGTAGTAAAAAGGGGCGATTGAGGGTACCCCCACCTTTCCCGGTTATGAACATGTCCGTGCAGAAATGCTATATCCCTTGATTTCGCCCCTTCTTTACTTTATGTCTGACTACACCCATCTGCATTGTCCTGAAAATAAATAAATGGAATAACAGCTTAGACCACAATGGCAAATCATGCATTTTAACTGCATTATTTAAAAACTGTAAAAGTTTGTTGCAATTCTTACCCCTAACATTCCTAACTTGAAACAAAATATTACGAATACGAATGACAGGTATTAATTTGAATGATAAAAATTACGCTTCGACAAGTGAATATTAATTTGAATGCTAGTTGAGCAGTTTCTAAATTGAATGACAGATCTATAAAACCCTTCGACCAAAATCCTAAATTAAATACAAAAACTGGAAAATTGAATGATAATTGGCATGGCAAAGCCGATCGGCGCTAACTTAAATGCAAAGTAAATGAATTCGAATGACAAACACGCGAATTTGGCCGGGAAATCCTATATTCAAAGATGGCAAATTGTCAATGAGGTTGAAAATGACATCATTCTTATTCTCTGGATATCAGCTTTTACTGCTAGGGTTTTCCACTCCAAAAGAGTACAAATAGATGAACGAATGTCCTAAAAGTATATTTCTTCAGCATCATTGCATAACATATTGTCAATTATACAGTGTGACATTGAGTTTATTAAGACTCTATCGCACATCACAAATGATTGTGTGGTTACAGCTTTAAAGGTATAACCAGGTTTGGAAACGACCCTCCCCCCTCTCGATTACCAAACATGTGCAAAATATGTTTTGATTAATACGTGATGATACACATTTTGCCGGGAAACCGCCTACTAATTGATATATTTGGTAAATTATCACATTGATCCGGCCTGGAGAGATATCGCGAATGCACTTTAACATTGAAAATTTGGGCATATATTTCTGTATTTTGCGAATTTAGGATGAAGTATTGCCATCTTAACCCCTGAAGGCAATATTTAAACAATATTGAATGGATTTGTTTGCACCCGAAACCCTTGAACCGCAATTTTACCACTACCGGTCGCTACCTTTAAGAGGCATTAAAAGAACGCAATATTGTATCAGATGATGTCCTTGCCTTGCTCCCAACAGAAACATGTCCCTTTAGCTATGACACTATAAGAAGGAACAAATTGAATATTGCCATGGAAATAGCAACTGTGTGCTTGCTGATCATATTATATATAGCAGAACAAAACTTGTAGTTAAGATGTTTACCATTTACAGGTTCGTCTGGCAACAAGACCGTCGATGGTAACACTATCAAGAAAAGCAAAAGTGACACTAATAACAATAACTAAACATGACCGTACATAACTATGTGAGTTTAGAACAATATTTAAATATGGCCTATAACTGGTAACTTGGTAATGGCTTTCAAAGAATCATATATTGAACACTCACTGAAAGGATTAGTGTATAATTATAAACAAGAAAGATACAATCATAATTTGCCATTTTGACTTCAGAATCTTACCAGATCCGGACAAAGACTCATCGCCAGCTGGTCCTACATGGATTTCTGTATATAGGGGGAAATATATATAGAGAAAGAGAGAGGGGAGGGGTGCGTGAAAGGTATAATAGCAAGAGAAAGAGAAAGAATTAAATATTATAAAAATGTACAACAAATCTCTAATGAACTACTGATTTTATATAAACAATTTAAAGAGACATAGCGATTGAAGATTCTATCAAGAATAAACGATACTATCACAGTAATTTTACGAAAAGAGGTATACAAAAATCATTTCAATTATATAGACAACAGAGTACATAGTTATAATCTTGTAAAGTAATATAATAAAATAACATTGTTGATTAACGTCATTATGCAACATCTAGTTCTCCTTACGGGTACTAGTATTCGTTTCCAGACAGGATGGCATGGTTCCATGCCATTCAAAGTCTCGAGTTGTAGAGGTTGTTGCCTTGTCACATCTCATCTTCCCATCTCCATCCACCAACTCATAGTTGTCATTACAATTGGCGGTGATAGTTGTGCCGTACATGAATCCGTTTGATGTATTATTCCAAGATCCGTTGTCTAGCTCAGGCGGCTCGCTGCAGAAACCAAACGATGCTGTAAAATATATGAACCAAAAATGGAACAAAATACCGTTCTTGAATTCAGTACCCCCAAATGGTTCACACACACACACACATAAAGGTCGAGGGATATGAATACTTGACATGGGAGGTTCAGGTTTGGCGAGACATTGATCTAATTATACCACAAATCTCCATGCTAAGTTAAAAGTGGTACGAACGTGCTTCGAAACTGCATTCGGATCAGTTGGATTATGTTATAACACCATCAGCCAGGATCAATACCGATTTGTTTTTTGGTATCACCCAAATAACACATTGTCTATATTGGCGTAGCCCTGTCGATATATATATATATATATATATATATATATATGTAGACGTTATATTTTACGTTCATTTAGCATTCCATTTATATAAAGTTGCATTTTCATCGGATAGGGTCTTGAAATGCTTCCAATAAATACAATAGGTATTTCAAAAGTTTTACGATTAATACAAAATAAAAACCTCAACAATTGGATTACCGTTGAAGAGAGTAGCCCAGTGTCCGGTCGGGTTTGTAGTGTTTGTTCTACAGCGATCACGATCTGTAGTTAGTTTGGTAACATCCAATGCAGTTTGATTGATACACGAGCAGTTGGTTCCGCTATGATGTACAGCATACTGTGGAGTGGCAGAGTATGAGTTGCAATGGGTAAGACATTGATCCCTGCTCAGCTTTCCTCTTCCTGACAGCAGATGGGTGTATTCCGCAAGGTTAAAACACCCAAGTTCACTAAAAACTTTAAAAAACAAAAACAAGAATATATATACATACTTGAAAACAATACGATATTCTTAGATAGACTGTATAACATTACAGAGATAATATCAAGTTGTTTATCTTTAGAAAAAGATTCATTTTCTGTTAGTCAGACTGTCTCAGCCTGATGAATTGGTCTGTTTAATATCTTCTTGGCGAGATTTCTGGGCTGTCAGTCCAATGTCTTCTGCTTCACATCCCAGTGAATACTTGTTTAATGTATACAGTGAAGACCACTGGGGCAAAAAACTGCATTGTGGTATGCCATCCTTTATTTTGTTTTCCTATTTGGTACGTTTATGCTCAGCTTTCTCTGGCCAGAATGAGGCATTTGTTACGCGTTTAGTTCAAAACACGGTTGCGCCCTTACTCATTTTTGTAGAATCACAGAAAAACGGCAATCGTAATCGCCGATCGTAAACTCACAAAAAGGTGCGTTTTGGATCGGCGATTCTGGGGAAGCATAAACGCACAATCATTTGTAAACGCGTTTAAATGGGGTCAACGTAGCATGCGCAGTGCAGACTCTGCACTTCACTTCTCTGGTTCCTCCAGGCATGATTCTGGCTCTGAGTCAGAATCATGCCTGGAGGAGCCAGAGAAGTGAGCATAAACAGTACACCGTGGAACTGCGATTACGATGAGCGTTTACGATGAGCGTTTCAAATCGCTCATTCTGCCTTCAAAATTAAGCATAAACGTATAGATGCGCTCACCGAGTATTACTTGATATCAGGTTAGTATTCTTAAGATAGGGTGCATGTTTAAGGGATATAAAGGCATACGATTCATCATACATTAGAAGACTAAAGTGTGCTTACATTTGGAAGAATACCCATATTTGTCACCGTTAATGTCTTTATTTACGTATACTTACCATTACAATTAATCACCACCGATTTGTAAGCAGTTGTACAACTGGATGTAAATTTATCGCAATCTTGAAGGCGATGACTGACTGTGAACATAAAAAATAATATTTTGCATACAGGTGATGAATGTTGTCAAACAATATAAGGTCTTCATTATGTTATATACAACAGCCAATATTCCACAAAATTAATCTTGGCAATATTTGAATGATTTGTTCCAAGGTTAATTTTTTTTTTTTTTTTTTTAAGTCTAGAAAATTTAGAAAATTGACAATTTCTTTGATATGAATATACATTACTATCAATTCTTAATTCTGAACACACTTTATAGATAACTCCCCCCCCCCCCCCCCACGCCTGCAAAACGCTGTCGCCATGGTGTCCATACTCACATGAGTTGCACGTATAACTTGTTCCATTTAATCCTGAAGTAGTGTTCTTCCATGAAGTTTCGTAAGCTCCGGGAAACCCTGCCTCTCTACATATAGTATCTGCGACATCCATATGCCAGGCGTTTCTGCATACGGGTTGGGTCAGGACTCTGATATGCTCTGAACCTTCCAATGCTTCATGAATATAAGTGTTGTCTTCTGATAAAACCAAGAAAACCAGTATTAGAGGATGAGTGGCATCATACCAAGTTTAATAGACATTTATGTTGATAACGTTTTAGTTAAGAGCTACTTCCTATCTCGCACTGTTCAGATTTGCCCTGAAAGCTGGAGGGGTATAGAGGAATCAGATTTCTTCACAAGAAAATGGTACTTCGAGTAGATTAACGGTTGATTCGTTTATGTTATTATTATTTAAAATTTCTTCGAATTATCAGAAGTCGTTGTATCACAATTGATAACATGTACTTAAAACATTTCATGAGTTTCGTTTAATTTCACCTTTGACTGTTTGTTTGTTGATATCAAAGAAGGGCGCTCACCTGTTTGCGTCAAACAAGAGAGGGAAAGATAAAATCCTGTTCTAGACTCGTAAAAATCGGAGGTGAAGGTAATCACAAGATGGTTCCCCAGAGAAGTATATGGTGTAGCTGCTTTGCTTCCACTGTACGTTGCTTTAGCAGATGGATAGTTCTCTTCTTTAACGTTAAGATAATCACTCTCTTCCGTATGGAAATCATCAAATGTGACGAGGATTCTTTGAGCGGGGTCTGCTCGTACATCCCAGGTAATCTCTAAATTGTTGCCGTAGAGTTCTGGATAGTTTGGCGATGTCAAGTTCTTGATATCACCACATTTTAATGTGATCAATACAGTGTCTCCATCTGCTGTAATTAAGAAGGACGTAATAAAACCTACTTTTGATATACCACGACTTTATAACATTACGACCCGCACAGGTATTTATTTGATCATTTAATATCAATCATTTCGTGATAAACAAACGCAAAATCTGAGAGCAAGAAGAGTAGATAAAGTTAGAAAACAGAAACTGGATAGCGTTTGTCCTGGATACATGGTGATCATCCCGTTAAGGCCACTCGTTCAACTTGGTCCCTGCAGAAACGAGTGTAAATCGTTGTTAAAGGTCGACGGCTAAGATAAGGGCTACGCGATCAACAACCCATTCTTCTGATAACCTATGAGGTCGACATTGTCGGTCTCGTGGGCCTTCTCTCAACTTATGTGAAGGTTCAGGAGACCGACATTCAAGCACAATTTTTAAAAATATAAAAATATATTACTATCATTTTGCGTTTTACAGGGCCCCACAAGTACAACAGTATTTCAACTGCAGATTAAATAGATTTATTTTCAACCTTTGCCAAATTTTTCAAAAGAGGGGGAGGGCAATTGGAAATTTCGAATTTAGCTACGCAGCAATTAATATCTCATTTCCTTTTGCACTATATATATATATGTATGTTTATATGTATGTCTGTGTAAATTGATTAAGACATCATTAATGAATGATGATTGCATGGATAAATCAATCAATAAAGAGATATATAGATTTAAATATATTAACAAGGAGTTGCCAAGGGTAGAACACCAGACTTGAAATTCAATAAGATCTAATGGTGTTTTTGCAGGAGTGAGCGAAAACCAGATTTTTACAATAAGAAATATTAAGTCGCATGAATATTCATCTTGTTGGTTAATCTCTACTGACAAACCATCTCCAGATTATGGGGGACACCGCCCCTGCCCCCACCCCCTTCGCTTTAATATAATGTGTTTGAAGTAATGGATACTAATGCACATTTGATAAAGACCGACATTAATTTATTATAATCATCCAATTTACTCGGTGATATATAGGCCTAGATCTAATAAATGAGACGTTATTTTGAGGATCAACAACGAATTTAAACAGCGTTATAAACTCTGATTCGTGGGACTCAACTAAGAAAATGATAATGCCTTGAAAGGATTGAAGGAGGTAATTAGGCCTTTACTGACCCAAGATAGATTTCCAGGATTGCTCATTGAACAAAATTAAAAGCTGACGAGGAAATCAATAACCTACCTTGTATGGTCTTTAGCTTCGCAGTAAATGTCTGTAGAAAGTATAGATTCCCTTCGTTTTCCAATAAATGCCCTGTCATGAGTAAGTTTAATGGCAATTACACGCCTAGAGGTGGCGCTAATTTCCTTCACCCACAGAGGTTTATCTTCTTGATTTGCATACACCGACCGGTATTTTTTATGCCTCCGCTACAAAGTAGCCGGATGCATTGGCCCGAATTCACAAAGGAGTTTTGTCGACAAACCTTCGTACGTCATATGACGCGTTTTTACGCGTTTTTTACAAACCTGGTTTGTAAAAACGCGTCGAAACGCGTCATATGACGCACGAAAACCAAGGTTTGTCGACAAACCTCCTTTGTGAATTCGGGCCATTATGTTTTGACGTTTCCCTAAATTATTAGAGAAAGGAGACGATTCGTTATACCGTTCTCGACTCGTCTAAACGAAGTTTTCCCCTTTCGCGCGAAGCGCGGAATTTTTGCCGTTTCATCACAATATAGGGGAAGGAAGACGATCCATCGTACCGTTTTCGACTCTTATTAAGCCCTATTCATCGGAATTCAGTTTCCCCCTCTCGCGCGGAGCGCGAAAGCTTTGACGTTTCATTAAATTATTAGAGAAAGAAGACGATTCGTCGTACTGTTTTCGACTCTTAATAAGCCCTATTCATCTGAATTCAGTTCCCCCCTCTCGCGCGAAGCGCGAAAGCTTTGACGTTTTCTCATATTATTAGAGAATATAAACACGATTCGTTGTACCGTTTTCGACTCTAAATAAGCCCTATTAGTTTTGTCTGAACTCAGTTTTCCCCTCTCGCGCGAAGCGCGGAAGCTTTGACGTTTCCTTGAATTATTAGAGAAAGAAGACGATTCGTTGTACCGTTCTCGACTCGTCTAAATGAAGTTTTTCCCTTCCGCGCAAAGCGCGGAATTTTTTGGCGTTTCATCACAATATAGTGAAAGGAAGACGATTCATCGTACCGTTTTCGACTCTTATTAAGCCCTATTCATCTGAATTCAGCTTCCCCCTCTCGCGCGAGGCGCGAAAGCTTTGACGTTTCATTAAATTATTAGAGAAAGAAGACGATTCGTTGTACCGTTTTCGACTCTAAATAAGCCCTATTAATTTTGTCTCAATTCATTTTTCCCCTCTCGCGCCGTTTTCGACTCTTATTAAGCCCATTCATCTGAATTCAGCTTCCCCCTCTCGCGCGAGGCGCGAAAGCTTTGACGTTTCATTAAATTATTAGAGAAAGAAGACGATTCGTTGTACCGTTTTCGACTCTAAATAAGCCCTATTAATTTTGTCTCAATTCATTTTTCCCCTCTCGCGCGAAGCGCGGAAGCTTTGACGTTTCCTTAAATTATTAGAGAAGGAAGACGATTCGTTGTACCGTTTTCGACTCTAAATAAGTCCTATTAATTTTGTCTGAATTCAGTTTCCCCCTCTCGGGCGAAGCGCAGAAGCCTTGACGTTTCCTTTAATTATTAGAGAAGGAAGACGATTCGTTGTACCGTTCTCGGCTCGTGTAAATGAAGTTTCCCCTTTCGCGCGAAGCGCAGAATTTTTGGCGTTTCACCACAATATAAAGAAAGAAAGACGATTCGTCGTACCGTTGTTGACTCTTAAACCTTGTTTAAATTTAGTTTCCCCGAAAATTTTAAACCTCTGATTTCATTAGCTGATAATATAGGAAAGTGAAACTTCGAGAAAATACAAGTATTGTAGTTGTAGTCACTCTCGAAGTCGTCACAGCGGATAAGAAGTCACAGTTCGTAAGGAGAGATGTATATTGTCGGTCGACCGACAATATACATCTCACCGACTTCAAACTTCTGCATTGATATAGTACACGAGGATCGAGAAGAATACCGACAAAGCTGACCCGACACAGCAACATATTTACCGTGTCTTTCTTGCTCCCTCGACGAGACGACTCCACCCAACAACCCCCTTCTCTCTTTTACTCCCACTCCTCCTCTCTCAGACTCTTACCTCCCCTTTCTCTCCTCTCTTTCATACCCCGTTTCTATTGTTTCCCTTTCACTCTTTTTTCTTCTTTTTTTCTTTTCTTTCCTTTCTTTCTTTTCCTTTCTTTCCTTTCCTCCCTCTTTCTCTTTTTTCTCTTTCTTTCTTCTCTTTTCTTTCCTTTCTTTTCCTTTCTTTCCTTTCTTTTCCTTTCTTTCTTTCTTTTCTATTTCTTTTCTTTCCCTTTCCCTCTCTTTTTTCCCCTCTCTTTTTCCCTCTTTTTTTCCCTCCCCCTTTTCTCTTTTTCCCGACGGCAGCGCAATTTTACCGACAATATCCTGACAGGTTATTATCCACACCCCCCCCCCCCTTTGGCGACGCCCCTGGTCATAATGCCAAAATATTAAAAATATCACCCTTTTCCCTCTCTATCTATCTCTCCCATCTCTCCCTTTCTCTTTATCCATCTATCTTGGTTCTTCTTTCTGTTCAATGATCATAATGCCAAAATATGTAAAATATCACCTTTGCAGTCATCACGATATAAACGAAAATTGGTAATTGTTTTTAAATTTCAACACTCATGTTACAACATTAATATGAAAGAAAGTGCTCTACCATATTATAAACGTTGCTTCTACAAATGTATAAATTAAAGACATATTGCATTATTTCATATTCAAAAGCATTTATTTTAAACCTGTAAGTATAATGTATATATGATATATATATATTACAATCGTAATTTTATTATGTAAGGTTGCGACATAGGACTTATGTTGGGGACGGGTTACCAAAATATACTTGAATGATTAAGGAATAAAATACACATGTATTTACACGTTATTCAAACATTAAAGGGAGAAAGAAATGACCTCGAAAGCATATGTAAACAGCACTATGCTGTGTATTATGCAAGCAAATGTCTTTTGAAGTGCATTAAGTGCTTGTACGCATAACGCCTTGACAACATTTACTTAAAACATTACAAAATAAGAAAATATAAGACATCTTTATCCTCATGCTACCATTGCTACTTAAACACGGTAAATAATATTTGAAAATACAAGCATTCATTATAATCATTACAGAGTGTATTGAACAAGTATATTTTCTTTTTCATTACTATGCATGAAATAAATGTACAGATTGAAATGTTTGATTTTTTAGGCTAAGAACGTGAATAAATTATTCTACATGAAAATGACAATTATTGTCAGGATTATGGTTTTAAAACTCTTAGATGGATTACTGATAGATACAGGCTTTTACATGAAATAAGTTAACGACAAATACGGTCTCAATGTTCAAATAGTACCGTACCAAATTATTACCTTAAAATTATCAGTAAAATATTCTACTTACGGAATTAAGTAGAATTGGGTTCTTCATAACACGGATATTTGTCAATTGTTAAACAAGGTTTGTCAACTACATCCATAATTGTAGCTGTTGTTATGGTAGTCTATTAACCCTAATAAGGCCGGGGGGGCATTATGCCCCCCCCCCCCCCCCTCCACGATTTTTCCGATTGCTCGGGAACGCATTTGGATGGCGCCCCGTCGCTCGCTGACTTTTTTCTTTCGAGTTTTGCGCAACTTTTAAAAGAATTTTTTTGAAAATCCGACCTACGGTTACAAGGTCACGTGACCTTTTGTCTTTGCATGTCAGCCCGAAAATCGCTCATTTTCGTGATTTTTTTTTTCCTAAAAACAGATCAAACATTGGGTCTTGTTTTTAGTTTAGGTGGTTGTTTTGGGAGTCAAAATAGTCGAATTGTAGTAAGAAATGAAATAAAACAACAAAAACAATGAAATACATGAGTTAAAAAAACAATGAAATACATAAGAAATTATCAAAACAAGGGATAACATAAGGAATAAGCTGGCTCTTCCCAAAAAAATTGTCGTTTTATTATTCAAAATGGTCTAATGAATATATGTAGTGAAAAAGAATGCTTATATATGAATAAAATATAATTTATGGGTAAAAATGTGATTTGTATGACTTTATTTGCATAAATTACCATGAATATGCAAATGAGTGAATTTTTCCAAAAATTGAAATTATCATATTATTCTATACACTTCCCTTGACATGCGTGCAAATTTTTGCGGCGATCGGCCGCTTTGCGGTCGAGATCTTAAGGGGGGCCATAATGACCTCCCCCGGCCGTACTAAGACCTCAAATAGCCCGGCCTTTTTAGGGTTAACGGGATCAACCCATGAACAAATCTTAAGACGTGATGTAACCAATCATTATTCTTTATCTCTCATGATTGAAATGTGTCTAATATCAAATATTTTACACAAGAAATTGGAACGATTGAAGGCACATATTAATATTCATTCACAGCAACCCACTTACGAGAAATATTGAAAGTGATATTGAAAGTACCGATATAAAAAATCCAGTACGTAAGACATTGCATAAATCACGGTAAAAAAAGTTCTTAATAATTATCTTACATTACAGAGGTTTTGCGTAATATAAGTAATATTCATTTCTAAATATCTGTGCTTATTAACATGGTGTTTGACTTCACCCCAATAATGAAGATGAATATTTACCTAAATGTTTTAGGAAACATGAGACTTTTGTATACATATAGTCACAGTGTCTAATACACCACTTCATTTGAAATGCAACCATACTCAGTCATTTCAAATAGAGAACTCGATTGAGAGAAATACAACATGACTTGTGCAGTTTACACATAGGCTTGCAACAAATATAATCTTCAGTCCGTGTATCTTAGAAATTGCATTCGGCATATTCAATGCTTATATTTTCAAATCATCAGCTCTCAGGTGATTTGATACTGGTATTTTCAGTTGTATTGCCAAAAATACACGTATGTAGTGCCTTATACATACCAGTAACCAATTTCATTAAAATAAATCTACACATTTATGACTTTGAAATATTTAATTTAGGTTTTTCCACCCATATAAATCTTGAATATGTATTTTTGGTCGACAGGTTTAAAGTTTGTAGTTTATTTGTTCCACATTTACATGAAAAACGAATCATTTAATTTTTACAAGGTTACTGGTAGTCATGCATTAAAAATTAATGTCTGCATGAAGTTGCATAATTATGCCTATTTATGAAGATATAATGACAAGAGTGGTAGCAAACATATTTAGATCAACACCAATTTGATATAAGCATTTTCAGTAAATTAGCCATATATATATATATATATATATATATGTATATATAAGTATATCAATATCTTATTTTTTGAAAATAAATGGGATCCTGGTGATTGTGCATTAAGAAAGTATATATAACATATGATTCACGAATTTACATAAGTACGCCCCGTTAAATTGATAACGTGCAAGTTTTGTGCTTGCATGGCACCATTCGTGTTTAAAAGTACTTATGAATTTTATCCTAAAATTATAAAAAACAAATAGTAAAAGAGTATTAATCACTATACTTCGAAATTTGGAAATCGTTTGCATTAATTGCATAAAATAACACAAATCATAGCATCTATTGTATTTATTTGTGTAAAAACGTAGTGGGACATCACAAATTTGTCTTTAAATTTGGACTGGGAGGGCGATAATTGTCGTTTTATGTACAATGATTACAGTTTATTTATGTGTATATATTTGTATTATTAAGCCTCATTATCGTAAAAAAGAGTATCCAAGTTTTATGCTTGGCAACATTCATATTTAAACACAGCATCACAGATTACTGGAGTTTACATTAAAAAGATGTGTTATACTCTTCATAATATTTTTTAAACATCACTTTGCATTAATACCCCAAAATAATTAACGTACTAATTTGTATTGGTTGAACATATTCACTCACTTTATCGTCTAGTATATTACATCATATAATTTTCACAGCAAATTGGACTTGACCGATGACATTGATTATTATATGTAAAATAACAATATATTCATTTTTGTATAAATGTGTATAATTAAACCTCATTATCATGAAAACGTGCAGATTTTAAGCGTGGCACCATACGACCATTGTAAGCATGAATTATTTTCATTCACAGCAACCTACTCTTGAGAAAAAAAATCAGATATTTCAGGTTCAAGTGCATTTTAATCAAAACCACACAAAACATGATATAACTTTTTACATAAAAAAGAAACTGATAATAGTACATTAATCAACATATATTAACTTGATTGCATCGTAAAATGAATGGTTTTAGTACCCCTTTAGAAGCTACGCTTGTGAGCGGGGCCCTATAGTCAACAAAATACATACATTAACTATATGTCAAGGTGAATACAAAGAATGTAACTTATATACAAGGGATGGAAATACACTGTACTAAGGTCCAGAAAATAGAACACAATATTACTCACACACACGCGCTCTCACGCACACACACATAAAAACACGCGCGCGCACACACACATAAACACACGCACACACAGCAAACACACTGATGAGTAGGTCCTTAGTGGTCAAATATATTCGACCAAAAAAGGTAATCGTATACAACTTTGAAAATATTTATAAAAAATGAGGTTAAATAAAGGTCTTAAAAAAGTTCTTTCGAAAAACATTAATTACATTTTTTTTTTTTTTAAAACAAAAGTATGGTATTTTGCGCATATGACATAATAATGTAGAAGTAATATTTATGTATAAATATCAATGCTTATTAACATGGTGTTTGACTTCACCTCAATAATGAAGATGGATATTTACATAATAACTGTTTTAGTAAACATGAGACTTTTTTTATACATAGCACACAGTGTTCAATACTCCACTTCACTTGAAATTTGATCATACTTATTTTAAATAGAGAACTCGATTGAGAGAAATACTACATAACTTATGCAGTTTACACATAGACTTGCAACAAGATATTGCATTCGGCATATTACTGCTTATATTTTCAAATTATCAGCTTTCAGGTAATTGGATACAGCTTTTTTCACCCAATTGAATTTTAGATGGGATTCTGGTGATTGTGCATCAAAGTATGCATAAAGAACATATGTTTCACGAATTTGAATAAGTAAGCCCCCTTATATTGATAACATTTAGGTTTTATGCTTGCATGGCACCATTCATGTGTAAATTCATGTTTGAACTAATGAAAAATAACATTTTTTAGACTAATAATCACTTCACTTTGGCATTTGAAATTGTTTTGAACTAATTGGATAGATTTGCATACAATAACACAAATAATAGCATTCATTGTATTTACTTTTGTAAAAACATTCACGCAGCCTATCATCTAGTAATCGGACATCACAAATTTGTTTTTAAATTTGGACTGGGAGGGTTATATTGGTCATTATATGTAAATTACAGTAGGTCTATATATATTTATATAAATGAGCATAATAAAGCCTCATGACCGTTAAAAGGATGTGTAAGTTTTATGCTTAGCAACATTCATATTTTAAAACAGCTCCAAAAATTACCGTAGTATACACCCAAAAAAAATGTTTAATACTCTTGATAATATCTTTTCTTTGAAATGAAGAATTCATTAAATTTGCATGAATAAACCGGAATAATGGCACCTTTTGAGTTTTTATTGGTTGAAACTATTCACGAAGTTTATCATCTAGTAATTTAACATCATATAATTTCTTATAGAAGTTGGACATGGCGGACCACTCACAGCAACCCATTGTCGAGAAAATCAGATATATACAACCCCAAAAATGTTACAGTCAGTTATAATTTGTGTACAATATCTTTTTTTAAATCCTTGTATGTAAGATATTGCATACATCAGGGTAAATAACGTTCTTAAAAAGTTCTTTAAAACTTTCGTTTTAAAGGTCAGTACTAGTAAGTCGTATAAGAATCAGCACTAGCTAGTCGTAAAATTAGTCTTTTAAGATTGCAAGAGGAAAGAAAACAACTGAGTGAACGACTCTATTTTTATGTATAATAAATAGTGCTCTTACATAACAGAAATATTGTATTTGCGCATATGATAAAATAGTGTAGAATTAATATTTATCTAAAATTATCAGTGCTTATATACATGTTTATCTCTCACTTGCCCTATCTCTACACCCCCCCCCCCCCCACACACACACACACACACACACACACGTCCTCTCTCTATCTCTCTCCCGTGCCCTCTCTCCCTTTCACTTTTATTTTCCTGTCCCAATCTCTCCGTCTCTCCCACTCCTTTACTTGTCATAAATTTCTTTATATCTCTGTTACTCTTTCTCTCTATGACAAGGATTATTTTATATGAAAGCTTTATTTTCCTAAGATATATTTAGGAGACGGCCTTTATTTCCCATTCTGCTTCTATAATAGATCCAAGCCTACATGGCATCCGGTCATGTTTTTGTTGTACGTCCTGTATAGCGTGCTTCAATCAGAACCATACACAGAGTTTGGTTACAGTTCGTCACAGCATGGCGTACAGCTTTTGTTTCGTGCTTGGGCAAACCCACCTAATTAATAGCACTGCCTCACACTGCTGTACATAGTCACCTATACAAAAAGGTTGTCCTACTAAGTTTTAGTAGTGTGTCATTATAGCGTATATTTTTGTCTTCTCCCCACAAGGCAACATTCGGCATATATCTATGGAAGAACAGCCGTTGAGGCTGAAGTGAGTTTTACCATGAGAGAACTTTGATGATGGCTTCTTGTAAAAGCGCCGGTGTCCGCCACTGATGGGCGACCATGGAGCTTGCTCTCCAATGTCTCACACTTGAATGTTCTTGGTTAGTGATTTCATTAAGTTGTTTATTCATCTTTAATCTTGATAATAGATGTAAGATAATAATAATAATAATAATAATAATAATATTCCGCTTTATATAGCGCCCAATACATTGATACAACGATGTGCCTAAGCGCTTTACAGATATTACCCCGGTCATCGAATTCAGGCTACCCGCACACAATGTATGTACATTTTCCACTCTGTGAGTAGCATTCCAGCCAGTCGCCATTTTACAAACGCACACTTGCTCATCCAACCACATGAACTTTCGCATCCTACCGCATAAAGATGTGACATAAAGACCCAGGCTAGAGATTTAAATTGCATCGGATGCATCTCATGTGGGGTTACAATGACAAAACACAAAAACAATAAGTAAAAACGGAAAATAAAACATTATAGCATCGGTTTTTTAAATGAAAACATTTATACTTCCTAACAAATAACAACATACTCAATACAAATTCCGTAAAAGGCCCTATTCAAATTACACGTATTCATATATGAGAGAAAAAGAGAAAGAAAGGAAGCAATAGAGTAGTGGTTTTATCGAGAGTGGAAGCGAGCATAAGAGAGCAAGAAAGGAGAAGGAGAGAGAGAGAGAGAGAGATAAATGTAGAGGAGGAAGAAAGAAAGAGAGACAGAGAGAGAGAGAGAGTAAGAGAGGAAAGAGAAATCCGAAATCCCGGTATAGGTACCAACTTAAACTAAATACTCCGCTGGGCATGAAGTTACCGAATGTGTTCTGGCCGGGAATTTGCCTAAAGAGTAACATTACATATTTATTTTTCCTAATTATAAATACCTCACTATACATTTTATATCTCTTCTTAATATCATGAGTAATCAAACCACGGGAACCTATCTCCGTAAGGAAAGAGATGCTATTATTTTGAGATGATATCGTAGCTGATAACAGGAAGTCCTGGGTACTAAACATGAACGTTGACATAGACTCAGCGCCTCAAATATATTGTGGAAGGCTATTCCACAGCTTAGGTACAGAGAAGTAGAAAGCTCTGTCAACCCAAACTATGCGACTGGGAGTTTATGTCGGTACAGGTTGGTCGATTGATCTTAAGCAATAATTAAATGAAATTAAACGAAAATTTTGCATATGGAGGACCCTTTCCCCCTCTAAAAGGTGAGGAAAAGAGAGGTAGAAAAAGATGTTCCTTTTTTCCCCTTCAGCAATTCACCTTTATATTTTCTTTTATCATGATGAGAAAGGTCATGAAAATCTGCATATTATGATTTCATCAAAGATAAGGTTCAGTTGATTCATACAACGGATTTACAATCATTTCTGTCGTATCATCGTCTTCTCCTTCTAATGTAAAATAAAATGGATCGTGTGATGATGGTGTCTGTCCTTGAGAAGTCTGAATTTCCTCGCTCTTATTTTGAGGTCGAGCGTCGTGGATAGAGTAGTATTTCCTCTCAGAACAGGATGAGCTCCGTTGTGCCTGTTGCATCCTTCGATCGAAATCTGCCCCACCTGGATCGGGTGAGTTCGGCGTCATAGATTTCGGCTTGGGCTTATCCATTTGAATGTCTGCATCTTCATAGTCATGGTTAATGGTAGAACCTCCAGAAATTGGGCTTCCCTTAGAGGTCACTGAATCTGAGAGCTCATCTTGCCCAGGAAGTCGTCGAAACGTTTGGGATGAACCATCGATTTCTACCGTTGCCATAGGCTCCTCGTATGGATGCGGTACAACAGCATTAGATAATCCATTCGACAAGGTGTTACCTACTCCAGTTGGAAGCGAATCTGAAGGTATCACTTGCAGCTGAAGATGCTGACCGGGGAGTCTTACCGCTGCGTCAGAGACATCTATTTCCTTCGGATCGATAGATTTAGGACCCTTATAACTTTGTTCTTTGTTTATAGGTGTACAATGATTTACACGGTCGCTTTGTGTTCCAAGTTCAGCGTACGTACGATCCGTACTGATTGGTCGTAGAGGAAGAGGTCGACGGGTCAAAGGACACACCGAAGGTACATATGCCCCAAAAGTCCTCGATCTTGGACTAACTTGCGCTGATGGAAGGGTTCGTGCAGAGGAGTAGATTGCCAATTCGGAGATAGTCTGATCATTCGTTAAGGTGTTCTCGGTTTCTTCGACAATGGAAGCCGTTTGAAGAGGAGTAATAATTGGGATGTCGTTGGTAGAATTTTCAGTAGATCGGAAACTTGTTAAACCCATAGAAAGAAAATGGTCTTGTGTAGATACCTCTGATCTAATCAGATTGTTTAAGCTCGTAGGATATTCTGATAGATCCGATGTTAATATACCTATGCTGGGTATATATTCGTTTTCAACGACTTCGCTTGAACGATAGATTCCGAAGGGGGAATGGAATCCCGATGTATCTTCTGGAGAGCGGGTACTTGTTCTTCTGGATCTTCCTTCCGACTCTCCGCGGACGTTGATTTGGTACCGCCGCAAACTCCTATGATCAAAATCAGATTTTCATTCCTCAATGATGATAAACATGTACATTTATTTTAAGGTACAATGACCAGAAATATTCATTAGAATGTCTGGGTATTAGAATGTATGAATAAAGAAATTACTTGACGAATTTTGTTATTTACGAATTAAGTATTCAATTTTCCAGCTCTTGTTTAAAGTTAAACGATAGATATTAGATGGTGATTTTAAGATGGTGAGCATATTTTCATTCTGTCAGCCAAACTAAACACTAAGGTTAAGTGATATAGAATTTGAGTGGCAGATCTTATAAAGCATTTCTTCATATGATTTTTTTTTTAAATCCCGATTTATGAACTAGCAGTTCATACAGTCCATATTATGTACTTTAGTGTATCATACGGAGAATTATGTCCTGTTGCAGATGGTATTTAATTAATTCATCATGAACTTGTATGTCAATCTGAATTTTAAAAAAGTAAAATTGAATCAATAAATGCAATATTCATATTGCATCCAACCACGACATTTAACTCTAGGCTGTCTGCTGAAACCATGTTACTGCTGATGGTGCAGCGTTGCGGGTGAAGGTACAGTTTTTCTAGTGCTAAAAAAATACTTGCCCCGAATAAAACGAATTCTTCGACAGTCCCGATGTTGAATGTCACAAACCGGCAATAAGCTAAATATATCAGAGCTGGGTGTGTGTAATGGAATAAGAAGCAAGGTGATGCATTAAACAGAATCGCCTTTCGTAAAGTCATAAGAACGTGTCAACGTGCATAATGCATGCACTTGAATGTGAAAAAGCATAGTAATCAACCGCATGGTGTTAAACGTTTCTTTGAATTAATTTCTTACTTTCAAGCATACACAAATAAAGGAGCATAGAACAGCTATGTTATATTGATTATGTATTTGAGGTTTGGAGTCCATTTCCTTAGTTTATTTTATGTGATCCCCTGCTCAAGAATTTTTTGTTTTGGATTTACATTTTCTCAATGATATGAAAATAGTTCCTATCAACTACCAATTACTTCATGCAATCTCTATATGCCTTTTTTGTGCATATATTTAGCCGGTAAGCTCACAGTGCTTTTCTGGGGATGTTTTTCCTTAAACCTCTCCAGACCTTTAGATACCTATTAGTGTTTAGTATAAGTATATCAATTAGGTGCGTTGAACAGTGAGGCGCGATATCATCTTCACATTTCTATTGACTGTGTTCTATGTAAATTTACGGAGCATCGATTATTTTTTTTGAAATGCAAATGCAAGTGAAATTGTGAAATAAAATTCGAAACTTTAGGTACACGATGTCCTCTCCTAGACAATGAAGTGTAAAGCCAAGTATTGATTTTATACATCTATATTCATATACCATCTTCTCAGCAGATTTTATCAAGGAATACCTACCACAGAATTTCTCCTTTTTTGCCTTTTCGTCGTTTCTTCCATAAAATGAAGCAGGCAAAGACGATGATGATGATGATTATGATGATGATGACGGGAATGAGATCGTCTAACGTAATCCCGAGCGTTGCATTGTCAATCGTTTCTGTAAATTTATCAGCGTCAATAAGTGTTCCGTTAAATCAAAAACCATTTTATTTTCATTCTGTGGTTGCATGTGTTGTTACGGTAGGAGAAAGTTTTGATTATGATTCTCTTTAAGTTTGGTTCGATGATATCAAAGTGAAATATCCTTTAAGAAAATCAAATATGATGTCGCCACTGTCGCGTTTCAAATTAAAGTGCCAAATTTTGTGCTGGGGGAGGGGGCGTTCCTCCTGGATCCACCACTACAGGTATAATGATATCGAAATAGGTGTTTGATAACCAGAAGAGACAAATAGAATGAGAGAAACAGAAAGAGAAAAAAAAGAACGAAAAAGGATAGTGTCCTGAATAACCCGTTACGCGATTGTGATAAAGATGCTTACTTTTTGTCGTGGGTCGAGGAGATGCTGTTGTCGATGTTACTAAAAACAAAATTAAAAAAGACCATGTTTAATACAGGAAAATGTTACTTGTTATGTTGCCTTTATTTTGCATGAAAATAATTCAGAAACAAAATACAGCTTGCAATGTCATAAAAAATGGTGCATAGACTTTCTTTACCAATAATACTAAAAGTAATGAATACAGTTAGCTAGCACAAATACAAACTTATCATACACTGAAAATTGAATTAAAGTCAAATTTGAAAAAGCATATCAACAAACATTGATAATGGTTATTTATTTCCTGATATTTAGAAGCACAACTTGAAAATGGACAATTTCCATCCGTGTCGTAACCCGATTCCAAAATTACGGAGGCCCAGTCTTATAAAGAGCTTGAAATTGCTCACAACTAAATTCAGTGATAACAATATCATTGATCAGTGATTGATTGGAGGACTTGAGTCCGATTCGGATCAGTCGCACCTGTATATTGAGGGCCTAGGGTTCAAATTTACTACCATCTGAGATGTTTAACCCAAAAGAGGGTTAAACGAAATATGGACACATTAGTTAGTGACATTTCCCCCTTACGGAAGAGAAACATCAACAAAAAAATTTTACCATCCCGTTTTATTATTATTTTGATCTCATATTATTAAATGTGCCTACACGGATGTTCGCCCACACCCACACCTGAACCCTGATACCACGTCAGCTTGTACAAAGTGTAACCGTGTTTTTGGAACCAGATTATGAAAGAAAAACTCTTCAAAAAGTGATGAATCTAAATGAAAGTTACATAGGTATGTTTTTGGGCTTAATGGCATATGATCAATTATACATTAACCTTATATCCCATCAATAATAGCATAGTTAACGAAAAACAACAATCTATGACTTAGCATACATGAACATTTGTCTTCAAAGATTTTTTTTTTGTAATTGTTTTCATTAAAGTAACACAACTCCTGAGTATTTCTCTCAAACACAGGGCCTAAGGCCCATTTTCGTACATTGAGTAGTACACATTAAATACACGTATATGCCACACAATCCATTTGCTCTAATTTTGTTTCATGGGTCATAACGTAAATGAACTAAAATATTAGTTGTAAGCAACTGTACCCCATACAAAAATTGCGTATGGTAAGCTAACACTGCCAATTAATTCTTTAACAGAAATTAATCAACAAGAAAGCGTATATTTGTTGGAAACCATTTCAAACACTATTATCGCACAAAGATAAAATGCCATTTTTCAGACATTTATTGGACGAATGGCCTGGAGTGTGCAATTCTTGAAACATACATCAAAATAATATGCATCAACTACACAATGTTCATTAATCCTTCATCGGTACATGTTCTCCAAGAGATAAAAAATAACATAAAAACTCAATTAGTGATCGTTCTACCGATAACTCAACCACGATAGTGATGTTGCCAACAACGCAGGGTATATTACTTTTTTGTGAAATTTAATCATTAAGATCGCGAGTCAACTAAGCGTTAATTAGTATAGGGTTCTTTAAATCTTCTTTGCAAACATCTCGGCAATGATTTAAGAAGGTATCATTTCCCAATAAACACGGAAAGGATGTATACAAACAAGGAAGATACAATCATAAGTTGCCAATTGGACTCAAAAATCTTAACAGATCCGGCCAACGACTCTTCATCAGCTAGACCTACATGTGTATATTTATTTAAGAGAGAAAGATAGAGAGAGAGGGAGAGAGAGAGAGAATGAGAGAGAGAGGGGGGAGAGAGAGAGAGAGGGGGGGAGAGAGAGAGAGGGGGATTATTTGGTAGGGATGATATTGGAGAGAATTAATATTGGGAAAATTTATCAAAATTCTCTGATAAATAACTGATTACTACGTGCCTTACAAGAAGCAGTTTAAAGAGACATAGATATTTATCCAAAAATGTCTGAGAACATATTTATCTATCAAGAATAAACGATACTGTCACAATAAGTTTAATGAAAAGAGGTAAGAACAAATTTTGACAACTTTATGGGCGACAGTTTAATAACATTTTTTGTCCAAGCCTCTAAGGCATCGTGTAAGATCTAGATTTACTCACCAGTATCAATTTTCAGACAGGATGGAATGGTTCCATGCCATTCAAAGTCGTGAGTTATAGAGGTTGTTGCCTTGTCACATCTCATCTCCCTATCTCCACCCACCATCTCGTAGTTGTCGTTACACTTGGCGGTGATAGTTGTGCCGTACATGAATCCATTTGATGTATTATTCCAAGATCCATTGTCTATCTCAGGCGGCTTGCTGCAGAATCCAAACGAGACTGCAAAATATATGGACCAAAAAGGGAACAAAATACAGTTCTTGAGTTCAGTACCCCCAAATTGTTCACACACATATAAAGGTCGAGGGATTTGCATACATGACATGGGAGGTACAGGTCGTGGATTCCATAGTTTGGCGAGACATTGATCTAATTATATCACAAATCTCCATGCTAAGTTGAAAGTGGTACGAATGTGCTTCAAAAACTGCATTCGGATCAGTTTGATTCTAACATAACGCAATCAGCCAGGATCAATAATGATTTGTTTTTGGGTATCATCAGCACATTTTTAGCTCGATTTAAGAGCTCTTAACTGCCCTAAACACTAACACTAACACTAACACCCAACTTGAAATCACTCAATGTCTCCATTCCATTGATATAAAGTTGCATTTTCATCGGATAGGGTCTTGAAATGCTTCCAATAAATACAATGGGTATTTCAAAAGTTTTACGATTAATACAAAATAAAAACCTCCAAAATTGGATTACCGTTGAAGAGAGTAGCCCAGTGTCCGGTCGGCTTTGTAGTGTTTGTTCTACAGACTTCACGATGTGTAGGGAGTTTGGTAACATCCAATGCAGTTTGATTGATACACGAGCAGTTGGTTCGGTTTTGATGTACAGCATACTGTGGAGTTGCAGAGTATGAGTTGCAGTGGGTAAGACATTGATCCCTGCTCAGCTTTACACTACTTGACAGCAGATGGGTGTATGCCGCAAGGTTAAAACACCCAAGGTTACTCAAAGCTATTAAAAAATATTTAAATATAAATAAATTTACATACGTGAAAACAAAACGATATTCTGAGATAGTCTATAACATTACAACGTTAACATCGAGTTTTTTTATCTCCACAAAGAGACTTTTCCTTTACTGCTGATTACATTACTTCTGAGTAACATTGATTACTTGGCCCGTATTTGTAATTGATTCAAATCAATCGCAAATTATTCCTACCATCGCAAAATTTCAATCGTAACTGCATAGTTGCAACCTCGTATCTATTTCGGTTTGTCAGACTTTCTCGGGCTGATGAAGAGGTTTATTTAATGTCTTCTTAGTGAGATTTCAGTCCAATGTATTCTGCTTCACATCACAGGGAACACTTGTTGCTCATTAGTGTATACAGTGAAGATAACTGGGGCAAAAACACTGCCTTGTGGTAGGCCAATCCATTATTTGGTTCCTTTTAATCCTTTGTTTTCTATTTTGTTCAACAGAGAAGCGCACATCGTGTATTGCTTGGATCCGGTTAGCATTCTTGAGATAATCGAACAGCACATGCTCCATCATAATTATATCAAATTTCAACCTGTAAAATATAATTGTATACAATAACTGAATTTCAGTTTCATTGAAGACCATTGTGGTTCAAGTAGGGTTGTTACAGTGACAGTAGCTGAACTAACATTTGGGAGAATATCCATATCGTTCACCATTAATTTCTTTATGTATACTTACCATTACAATTTATCACTACCGATTTGTAAGCATCTGTACAACTGGATGTAAAGTTCTTGCAATCTTGAAGGCGATGAGTAACTGTGTACATACAAAATAACATTTTTCGTACAGCTGGTGAGTCTTGTCAAACAATATAAAGTCGGCATTATGTTATATACAACAGCCAATATTCCACAAATAATTTAATACTGGCAATATTGTAAGTATTTGTTCCAAAGAAAGAAAATAAAAGTACGCGTTTATAAAACCAGACATAAAATGTAGAAAATCTACCATATCTTTGATATGAATAGGCAGTACTGTCAATTCTTATTTCGAAACACATGAGATAACTTGCTCCCACGCCCATAAACACTGTCGCCATGGTGTCCATACTCACATGAGCTGCAATTATAATTTGTTCTATTTAATCCTGAAGTAGTGTTTCTGCATGTAGTTTCATAGGCTCCTGGAAACCCTGCCTCTCTACATATGGTATCTGCGACATCCACATTCCAGGCGTTTCTGCACACGGGTTGGGTGAGGACTCTGATATGCTCGGAACCTTCCAATGCTTCATGAATATAAGTGTTGTCTTCTGGTGAAACCAAGAAAACCAGTATGAGAGGATAAGTGGCATTATAACAAGTAAAATAGACATTTATTTTGATAACGTTTTTGCCAAGAGCTACTTCTTCTCTTACACTGTTCAGAGTTACCCTGAAAGCTGGAAGAGTTTAGAGGTACACAAGACGAATCATCTTTCTTTACCTGAAAATGGTACTTTGAGTTGATTAGCGGCTAATTTGTTAATGATATTATCCTTTTAAATTTCTTCGAGTTATAAGAAGTCGTTATTTTTATTGATAGCCTGTATTTAAATAGTATCATGAGTATCGTTTATTTTCACCTTGGCCTATGTTTGTTTGTTGATTTTTATTAAAGAAAGGCGCTCACCTGTTTGCGTCAAACACGAGAGGGACAGATTAAATCCTGTTCTAGACTCGGAAAAATCGGAGGTGAAGATAATCTTAAGATGGTTCCCAAGAGAAAGATAAGGTGTAATCACTTTGCTTCCACTGTACTTTGCTGTAGCAGATGGATAGTTCTCTTCCACCGTGTATAGAGCATCTCGATCCTCAGTTTGGAAATCATTAAATGTGACGAGGATTCTTTGAGCGAGGTCGTCTGCTCGTACATCCCAGTGAATATCTAAGTTGTTGCCGTATAGTTCTGGATAGTGCGGTGATGTCAAGTTCTTGATATCACCTCGCTTTAATGTGATCGATTCAGTCTCTACATTGGCTGTAAGTAGGGAGGGTGTAGACTTAATAAATAACTGTTTTATGAACGAAATATTGATAAAAACTTAATTTTGATATATCACGGCTTTATGACAGTATGACATATACACGTGCATGTACTGATTTGATCATTTGATATCATTCATCTCCTGATAAACACACGAGAGAAAGGTATCATGGAACGTGATTTCCTCAACGATTAAATATGTCACAAATTTCCTAAAGTTACCCATGTTATCACTCTAAATACTAATGTTATTGGTAAAGGTTCACTTAACATGGAGCGATTAAGAAAAGTTAAAGTGCTGTAAAATAAAAAAAAGTGTTGAAAGGACAAAAAACGTAGCTACTGGAATGGTACTTTTTGTTATCCTCCATTAGGAGAATCTAATATTATTCAATGTAAGTTACATTCTTGTAGAAGAGACCCTGTTTTGTATGAGTATCTTTATCAAGTGTTATAGATCGGTTTGTGTACTCCCTGGTACAGTTTATTCTGGCTATTTTTACATGAGATTTATGCTGCCTATTATTATTAATATTCTAATACATTGATACTGATATTCTTAGAATGAGATGGTGTCATCGTGAACACCTCTAAAGCCCGCCGCACACTATACAGTCAATCAGACTACGAGCCAATTTGGGAAGAATTCGCAATAGCCTTTAAAATGAACATTCAAACTTTTAATATTTTAATGAACGAAAACCTGAACGGTCAAATGCTTAATAAAATCTAGGTTTAAAGGGATTTCAGTTTCTTTGGGGAAGCTAAATCGGCTCGAAATCGTACTGATGTCAGACCAGTAGTGCGATTGTCTACGATTTGAAGCCGATTTGGCTTTAATTCTGACTAGAAGGTTTAAAAAGCTACAATTCTTATCATAACAAAAAACAAAACAAAAATCGAAAATCGGGAAGTATATGTTTGTTAAGATTCCCATATCTGATAAATAAATATTGCCATATCTTCGGAAATTGCAGGATGATTGTATAGTGGGCGCTGGGCATTAGAACAGAAGGCTAAAAAAAAAAATATGCAAATATGTACTGATTCCCCAAAGCGTAACTCTCTTTGTCTCTTTGTCTTTGTGTTTAATGGGCTTCCCCTCCCCCCCCCCCCCCCCACCAAATAAACAAACAGACACGGCAGTTGCCTTCCGAATTTTCGCCTCCTCCTCTCTTCAAAAGAAAATTATTTTCTGTACTGTTCTATTTTGTATTGTTAATTGTCAATGAGAAATAAATGAATGTGAATTTCAATTCAATTCCCCCCTCCCCCAAATGCCCTATTTGATGTGACATACATATATATTTGCATACCATTTACTCGAAAAACAGATGAACTCAGAACATTGAGAAGAGACAGCGTATATAGTAGATGCATGATGGCCATCGTATTAAGGTGATTCGGTGATCTTGTTCTCTGCAGAAAAAAAGGTTAAAAATATTGTTAAAGTGAAACGAATTACATAAAACGACAGCCCACTAACGAAAGCAAACGAGACCGACGTTTTTGGTCTCGTTGGGGTTCTCGTCACTTTTACAGGATTCTCTAAACAGACGCACCCGATATCGACAGCCCATGTGACTCACAATTTCGAACTCGTAGGCTTAATTTTAAAAGGTCTCCAATACAAGAAACGTTTAAGTCTAGATATTCTATCGCAAATGTTAATCTTGTGGACATTCAATAGGTTTCATTTTTTCCAGACCATACCTTTTAGAAATGTCACTACAGTATCTTACCATGATTGAAGAAGTAATATGCTATAAACCTTATTACAAGAAAGTTGAACTCCACAGATCTGTCTGAGGGTTTTTTTTAAATCCATTTAAGACCGTTGCGTTCTGCTAACCTGGATTCTTTGACAATGTATGTTAAAAATGTCGTTGATACTTTATCAAAGATTATGAGGAAATCATGATGAGCTCAATTTAAAAGCATTGTATCGTTTCGTGTTACTCTTATAATTATCATTATTATTGTATTGTTATCGCATCATCATCATCATCGCCACCACCACCAGAAGTAGAAGTAGTAGTTGTAGTAGTAGTAGTAGTAGTAGTAGTAGTATAGTAATAGTAGTAGTAGTCAGGCACGAAGCAACGTTTGGGGGGGGGGCACGTGCCCCCCCCCACGTGCCCCACGTGCCCCCCCCCCCCCCCCAAAAAAAATCCAAGATCGGTTGAACTTTTTTAGACCCCTCCCCAGGACGTCGATCAATTACATGTATGTGCCCCCCCCCCCCAAAACAAAAAACAAAAAACAAACAAACAAACAAAACAAACATCAAACTCTGGCTCCGGGCATGGTAGTAGTAGTAGTAGTAGTAGTAGAAGTTGAGATAGAAAGTAGTAGTATTTGAAGTAGTAGTAGTAGTAGTAATGGTTTTTCGATCGATATTTTATTTGGTACTCAAAGTAATATCATATGATATTATATAATAATGAGTTGTGACATTATTGACTTAAAAAAAAACTGAAAGCATTCTATGGCATCTTGTGAAATATAACAAAGGAAATCATATTTAAATTAATTAGATTAGCGGCCCGGTAGCGCATATTTTTTTTACACAACTGTTAAGCCATTTTCGCGAAAAAGTTCCTAGAAGTGCTCTGGTGAAAGAGTCTAAGTCCTCAGCGCACTATAGTACATGTGCAAGCACAAACATCCAGGGAAGATGATAGCACAGGGGAAACAATTTAGTGGAGAGGGTATGGAGAAGGAAAATCAACGAAGTACATAAGGAAAGAGAAGAAGATAAGTCAAAGGAAGAACATAGAAATACATAACGGAAGAGCTGAAAGGATTATAGATTCAGGTATAGACTAAGGAAAACAAAGAATTACATAAAGAAGGAGAAAAGGGTAGATTGAAGGAGAAACAAAGAAATACATAACACGAAAGAGAAGAGGATAGAATATAGGAGAACAAAAAAATACATAACGAAAGAGAACTGAAGGATAGATTGAAGGAAAAACAAATAAATACATAACGAAGGAGAAAAGGATAGATTGAAGGAGAAACAGAGAAATACATAACGAAAGAGAAGAGGATAGATTTAACGAGAAACAAAGATATAACGAGTATAAACACATGCA